>RJVU01060905.1:43666-58887 GCA_003731715.1 Anabarilius grahami
AGACATATATATATATATATATAATATAGAAATAAGACAGTGTCACTCTAGATAAACGAGTACTGTAAACAGGGCCTAAAATGAACACTCGCCAAGCACCAAATGCAAGTAAAAATCTGTGTTGGCGAGTATATGAAGTGGTGTCAATAAGCAGTTGGCTGGTAACATTTTTTATGAATTCTAACAAATGCAATGTTGTGAGAACATGAACGTGAACGACGATTGGGCCAGTTGACGGGGCAGCGCTGCATCGCCACGATTAAGCCTTGCTAATTAAAATATTCAAGCTCAAGAAGACTTGAAAGGGAACTCATTTTGTTACTCGCTCGGCCGTGTGGGAAGTTTCCTGTGTGCAAACATCCGTCTCTCAGACAGCGTGAGAATACTGAATTAAGTTCTCTTTTAAATCTTCTTGAGCTTGAACAGATATATTCAGACAAAATTATGTCAAAATGCAATTAAGTCTCCTTGTAAACATAGCTGTCACTTAAAGTGACAGCAGCCTAATAAACCTGCTGCTGTCTGTGTTTTTAATGTTAATCAAACAACAAAAGACAAAGAAAAATCACTCCCTGTTCTTGACTGAATAACTTTTGTATCTTTAATAAAGATTAATCTATTTTTCATGGTTGATAAAAAAAATATTTATGGCCAGTAAATTTTCTTAAGTCACCAGCCATTGGCAGGTGTGGCAAAAAGTTAGTTTTATTTGGCTGTAAGCAATATGATATGAGAGGTTGTGTCATAATGAATATATGTTGTTAGGCACAAAATGCTGTGGAGTGACTGTGTTTACAATATACAGCACAGCTTCAGGAGCCTCAATGCAAATATAATGGTTACTACATATTAAAAAAATTAAGGATACGAAATGTTTTACAAAATTTTACCTATCAAACGTGTTAAATGTCATACATCTATTGGAAGATCTATGACAGAGCTATAATAATAATGATGGGCGATGGGAGCTGTGCAGTCATATGTTATTCTAGTGTTTTGTCTTATATTTAATAATGTATTACTTTTGTTTTATTTGTCACTGTGGCAGAACCCTTAAAAGGACATCTTTGTACCTTATTTACCCAAAAGGTTGATATTAGTACCTTAGAGTAGAGTAGCAATACGTACATTCATACCTTTTAGGGGAAAGTAAGGTACAAAGAGGCTGTTGTACACTTAAAGGTAAAATTTTTGCACAGAATGTTGGGGGAAAACAATTTTACGCCCATACAGAGCAGGTTTCAGGTGACTGAACTGAAGTAATGCATTGTTTTTGCATTTAAGCACTGTTGCCATCCTCTCACAAGTTCCTCTGTCTGATTTTTGCCTTTTATGTCGAACGCCTGTACAGAGACACCTGGGACCCCTTCCAGCTGAACCCGATCGGAGCCGAGAAAGAGAAGAAGAGAATATGCTTCCGAATTCTGCAGAACCTGGTGGCTGTTATTGTGGGCCTGCTGGTGCTGGTCAGCGGCGTCGTGAGCAAGGTGAGTCATGATTATTACATGGCCATAAATATTTATAGAGGATAACAGCAGCCCCACCCATCCCTGTTTACTTAGCGTGTGATCGACATCTCCATGGTGACGTGTACATTCACCGGGAATCACGCTGACACGAACATCTAGACCCTTCATGCTTATGATTACGATTTTCTCTGAGCGCATGCTCAGCATCGTTGAGTTATTGTGATCTTATCACATATTTATGGGGTGAATGTTGTTGTAAAACATTGTTAAAAGATCAACGACCAGGAAAGAAAATAAAGCAGATCTAAAAACAATATGTTTGAGAGGGGGAAACAGTTCACACTTTATATTAAGTGGTCTTAACTACTTAACCATTTGATACAATTTACTTACTGTGTGCACACGTGTTGGTGCGTTGTAATTACATTTAAAGTACCTGCATTTATTTACCAGATAGTAGTTACACTGTTAACTTTGCCCCTAACCGTAACCCCAAAACCTAACCCCAATAATTCTAACCCTAAATCCTAAACCTAACCAGCAGTAAATACATAGTCTTGTAGATATTTAATGTTAAGGCCACCCAATTTAAAGTTTGACCAAAAAACAAACTATAATTAGTTTCTTATTGCAGTTGCTGAGATCTTCATGATCACACAACATGGAAGGGATGATTCGAACTGTCATGCTGACATGCGTCAGGCTCAGCCATAGATGACTCTGTGTGTGTGTCAATGCTGTTCATCTGTATTGCAGGGATCTCTGCTGGTCCTGACCACTTTGTCCAGTCCAAAGTCTTTGAGAAGCGAAGTGGAGCAGCAGTTATACACACTGCTGTTGATGTGTGTCCTACTGATGCCAAACCTCCTGATGTTCCTGAAGTCTCTGTGGAAGTGTCTCTTCAAGAATTATGTGGCTCCTAACCCAAGGACACTGGGAATCGTGAGTAGACGTGATGCAAAATAACATGAACTTCAAATTTTGTAGAAAAAGTAATAAATAAGTCCAATGGTACACTAATCGCTAGCCTACCTTTAGAAAGCCCCGTATTATGCTGGTTCATGTTCACCAGACACCATTCAGACGCATTTCTTAAGAGGCCTCTTGAGTTAAAAATGTCGAGACGTCCATCACAATGGAACAATACATAGGTTTGGATGTGGGTAATTTAGGGTTAGGGTTAGGGTTAGGAGGTTATCCTGGAGATCTACATTCCTGCAGACTTCAGCTTGTTGTAACCCTGAAGACCTTGATTCGCTGGTTCAGGGGTGATTAATCAGGAACTCTTCAGGATACTAGCTCTCTAGGAGCAGAATTGGGGACAGCATCATTAAAAACATTAAAGCTAAAATGAAAGCTGGACAACTCACTTGTCTACTAGTCGACCGTCCTGATCTATCCCTTTGCCAAGGTTACCAACCAAGACTTGGTAGACCCAGCTAATCAACCACTTAGACCAGCTTCGACCAACTACAAACCGTAAAAGACCAGCAAGACCAGCTAGCATCAAAACCTGATTTTATTTGGATTTTTCTGCAGGTTAGACATACCAGGTGATCGTTTCATGAAGGACGTGCTCGTGCTACTAGATTACAATGATGACTTGATGGCAAAAGAGTAATTCATGGTGTAGTTGCTGTAGCTGAAACATGCATGAACTGATGATATGTATACCTTGAGTGCAATGAAAGTCACAATGCGCAAATGTAATGATGGCTGTTAATGCTTTTGCAGATGTGTGTGATTGAGAGTCTGGTGGGCGTCGGGACGGCAGTGCTGGTGCTCATTGTGATGCCTAAGCTTGATATCCTCACAAACCTCTGCATCCCTGGAGGGATCTGCATCCTTTCGGCCGTGTTCCAGATCGCCTTCCGCTTGCAGACAAGGAGCTGGATGATCATCTACCCCATAAGCTCCCTCATCCTAGTGCTCAGCGGATACGCTCTACTGGGGATTGACTACTACGTAAGAGATTCCACATACGTCCCGGAACAAATGGAAAATCCTTACGTATATGTTGGCATTGCGATTTTTGCATCAGTGCTGGTTTCTCTGAACTGGTGGGAGAACCCTTTTCAGGCCAGTACTAACATTCAGGAGATGCTCAAGGAATTGGACTCTTTCAGAGACTCTGTTTATCTGTTTACCAGCCTCCTTCGAATAGCCGTGACTCTGGGGGTGTACTTTCTGTATTTCTGCCTGTTTGCTGAGAATCCCATCGACTGGGACGCGTACACCCAAGCCAGTAAAGGAGCCGTAGAGATAGGCCTTGGGCTGTTTTTCCTGCAGGCGTTCTGCTCTGCTGCGTGCCACTGGTTTGGAGTCGTGGCCTGCAAGATCCACGCCGTGAAATATGGTTTTGCCCTGCCTGTGTCATTAATCGGTCCAGTAACAATAATCCTGGGCATTACGCTGTTCCTGACGCAAGCTGACCATCTACTCCCTCGACCTGAAACTATCACCCCAGTCATAATTACTGTTAATAATTCTACACAATATATTTCCACTCCTTTCTGGCAATTTTGCTATAAACTTGATAGTCTCAAGGACATCAATACCACCCCGGTTGTAATGCTGGAGATTTCCAAAAGCATCTGCAAAACGTCACTCAACAATCCATACGACATGTGGCCTTTCTCCATGCTGGTGCTGGAGGGGGTCTGCATGTGGCTCGGGCTCGTCTCATGCACGTATTACGTGTGGAAAATAAAAGTGCAGAGAATTGAACGCACGTCTCAGCTTTTCGTACGGCGCCTGTATGAATCCGCCTTCATTGACCTCTCTATGCTGCTGAACACGAAAATGAAAGTCATTCGTACGGCAAACAAGGAGAGGTACATACATTCAGACAAAATCATGACGTATATGATACACATAATACAGTACAAGTGCTTTAATTGAGTCAAAATCTGTTTCCTTTCCTTGTTCTTTCTGTCATGTAGTAGTGACATTGAATTGGAAAACTGTGTAATTTACCTTTGTGCAACAATGTGGCATGAAACATATGACGAGATGCTGAAAATCTTGACTTCAATGTTCAGGTATTTATACTGTGATGGATGAGCTCGAAAAACTTAGTTGCTTTTCTTAACTTTCGAGCAGCCGGCTGCAGTTCTTTATTAATATCCCTTGTTTGTTGGTTTCAGATTGGACAGATACCGAGGGGATCCAAAGGAGGAACACAAGGATGTCTTTGACTTTGAGTGCCATATTTATGTCGACGATGCCTTTATGATAGAAAAAGACGAAGAAAATGGCACTGAGACAAGGCTTGTCAACAGCTATGTCAGCGACCTTGTAAATGTTGTCATGGAGGTGTACAGGTAGGGCAAAGGTTTCCTATCGTTTATCAGCATATGGTTTGTGACTCATCTGGACAGAATGATGTTAATGATATTTCACATCCAACTGTAAACCAAATATTTTTGCCTTGAAGGGTATTTACAAATAAGGAGCCTGATGAGGTTTCTATCATTGAAACACCATATGGTGGTCGTCTTGTGTTTGTCATGCCAGAGGGAAACATGCTTTATGTCCACCTGAAGGACAAAGCACTGATTCGAAATAAAAAGCGATGGTCACAGGTGAGCATCAAAGTCTTATTCCGTAGTATGAAGAACTCTTTGAACCCTTGCCTGAACCTGACTGAACTTGTGTGCATTTTCAGATCATGTACCTGTATTACCTGCTTGGTTGGAAAGGATACAATGTCAAAAACCCTCAGAAAATAACAGTAAGTTTTCAATGATCATTCAGTCACTGGTGATGTTTGATAAGTCAAGCTTCACTATTACTCATATGTTGGTTTAGTGACTCAAACAAACCCCTAACCCTAAACTGTCTGTGCCGCATACATAAACCATACAGCTTAAGGTGATTAGATTTACGTTAAAAGGTCCCACACACTTACATCGAAGGAAGGACCCAAGCCGTATCTAGAGATCGGAGACACAAGGGCGGATGCTTTTGACTCGAGCAACCATGTAGAAACCACCCAGAACAGCTTTGCAACCCCCCAGACAACCTAGCAACCACATACAACTGAAGATAACGTTCTGTTTTGACACTGTGTGTTCTTACAGAGACAGAACAACCCATCCCGTGCCAGTCTCATATCGTTAGATAGTGAGACTTATTTACTACCTAATCATGACAACGACAGCAAGAGGAAGCATATATCTGATGACAACACGTATATCATGGCCTTGGATGGAGACACAGACTTCCAGCCTGGTGCTCTGATACTGCTCGTCGACCGTCTGAGAATGTATGACAACGTGGGTGCAGCGTGTGGACGGATCCACCCCACTGGAATGGGTAAAAATCATCTGTGTTCAAAGAGAAAAATCAAACTAACTGTCACCTTTTGAAAAAAGCTTTGCTTACTGGAAAAGTAGTATGTCAACAACACGTATTTGAATTACATAACAGTATTACATAGAACTGACAAATTACTGTAAATGACATAAAGGAAGAAAGAAGAAGAAACTGTCTGAAATTTTATAACAGATAATGACATGCCCTTTTATAGACCTGCTATTCTGATCTGTAGACAAAGTCCATTGATATAACCCTTCCCGGCAATACAGCTTTATATTAACGTCACACCACACCATGCGTGCTAGAAAGATCCATCGAAAAGATAGCTAATCTCAACAAAACATGACAGCCACCATTTACAATATGATAACATTGCTCAGCTATCAGAAAGACATACCCAGAAACTTGTTACATTTAGTTATGCACACTATAAATATTGTTCAAAATAGCGATTCTTGTTCTATAGACTCTGTGAATGTGATGTTTCAGGCCCAATGGTGTGGTATCAGAAGTTCGAGTACGCAGTGGGTCACTGGCTTCAGAAGACGGCGGAGCACGTGTTTGGGTCGGTTCTGTGCAGTCCAGGCTGTTTCAGTCTGTTCAGAGGATCTGCGCTGATGGACGACAACGTCCTGAAACGATACACCACCAAAGCCACTCGAGCCTCTGAGTATGTGCAGTACGATCAAGGTAAATCCCTACCTGAGCTCAGAATCCCTCTGAATATCCTTTTCCTAGTATCTATTAACACTTGTCGTGTTTAGTAATGTAGAGTGTCCTAAATGCCCAATGGGTGAAAATGTGTCATCTTTCGAGTATGATCTCGACCCATTTGGCAGGGATGGTGTGGGGTGGGGTTGGTTGGATGAATAGCCTAAAAACCCTATTATCTCAACAACAACAACAAAAAAAACTCTGGCATGTATTTTTAGCACCACTGTTCAGTAGACAATTAGCAAGACTTATTGCATATGGTTCGTCTATGAATGTGTACCTTTATGTCCTGCCAGTTCATCATCTTACTCAACCGCTCTAATTTAGGTGAGGACCGTTGGCTGTGCACTCTTCTCCTGCAGCAGGGCTGGCGGGTGGAGTATAACGCCGCCTCAGATGCTTACACCAACTCTCCTCAAGAGTTCAAAGAGTTTTACAACCAGAGACGTCGATGGGGTCCTTCGACACTGGCCAACACTCTCGATCTGCTCCACAACGGGAGAGACACAGTCAAGAGGAACACCTCCATATCCATGCTCTACATCTTATATCAGATGTTCACCGTGGCTTCCTCCATTCTGGGACCTGCATCGGTTACCCTCATGGTTGCAGGTAATTATTCAAAGACTGGATCCCTGGATTTCAGGGATTTTCAATTACGGTGGTTCAACTGCCCTGCTGGAAATATTAGCTAAATCCAGCTGCTGATGGGGATGGGTTTGACCTGGTAGACCAGGGTTCCTCAAATCTGGTCCTAGAGGGCCACTGCCCTGCAGAGTCTAGTTCCAACCCTAATCAAACACACCTAAATAAGCTAGTCAAGGTCTTCAGATTTACTAGAAAATTGCAGGTAGGTGAGTTTGGTCATGATTTGAGCTAAACCCTGCAGGACAGTGGCCTTCCTGGGCTGGATTTGAGCAACCCTGTGGTAGACCAATTGGTCAGCCTACTTAGGAATCATCAAGATTCTAGGATGTGGTCCTGGAGTGCCACTGTCCTGCAGAAGTTTAGCTACAATTTGCCTCAACACAGCTACCTGGAAGTTTCTAGTATGCCTAGTAAGACCTTGATTAGCTGGTTGAGGTTGGAGCTGAACTCTGCAGGACTGTAGCCTTCCATTAGCTGGATAGTTTAAAGGGATAGTTCACCCAAAAATGAAAATTATCCCATGATTTACTCACCCTCAAGCCATCCTAGGTGTATATCTACTTTCAGACGCACACAATCTTTATAATGGTAGTGACGTTTTGAAGCCCCCAAAAATGCATCCATTCATCATAAAAAGTAATCCAATAAGGCTCCAGGGGATTCTGAAGTGATGGGTTTTTGTAAGAAAAATATCCATATTTAAAACTTTATAAAGTAAAATAATTCGCTTCTGGCAGATGTCCGTATGCACCGATTTGTGTCGGAAGAGTAACCTCTGACCCCATGCATGATGTAATGATGAACGCAGAACTGCAGAGGAGAGAGCAAAACAAAACACCGGTCACGAATTAGAAGTCTAAAACGAGAAATTTTAAAGAGAAATGTCGGAGGATTTTGATATAAGAGAAGGAGCTTAAGTTTGTTGCACAGCCTTATTTGTTTGAACCGCGAGAGACGTCTAAGCTTACGATACTCCTACATCCTGCGTCATACATCGTGTCATGGGTTACTCATTTGGCGTAAGTAGACTTGCACATTCTGTGTATGGTCGTCTGGCGGAAGCTAGTTATTTTTCTTCATAAAGTTATTAATATGGATATTTTTTCTCACAAAAAAACACTACTTCACTTCAGAAGGCCTTTAATAACTCCCTGGAGTCATATGGATTATATTTATGATGGATGGATGCATTTATTTTGGGCTTCAAAATACGCCCCCATTCACTACCATTATAATGCTTGGAAGAGCCAGGATATTTTTAAATATATCTCGGATTGTGTTCGTCTGAAAGAAGATAGTCATATACACCTAGGATGGCTTGAAGGTGAGTAAATCATGGGATAATTTTCATTTTTAAGGTGAACTATCTCTTTAACATTACACGTATTGAAAATGTGTTTCTGTGGATATATAAAAGTATGATTAGTGATGCTGAGTACAAAGTCTGATAATTTTCTCTTTTTCCATTTCAGGAGCTTTCCAATTTGTGTTTAAAATTTCAGGCACTCTTTCCATAATAATTGCAGTTATACCTCCAACTGTTTACATGATCATATGTTTTGTGGCCAAACCCAACTTCCAAATCACAATTGCTGCCATTCTCAGTGTCATATATGCATTCCTGATGACTGCGTCCTTCTTTTCCATTATCGGTAATTATTGTTAATTATCGTTTTACAGTCGTTTTTTTTTTTGCATTTGAATTGTGTGGAAAATGGGCTTGGTGACAATCCATCTCATTGGACTTCTCATTTTAGGGGACATGGTTATACAACAAACATTCATAACTCCTACTGGACTCTTCCTGGTGTCTGGTGCGATCCTGTACGTGGTGACAGCCATCCTTCACCCTCAAGAGACCACTTTGATCCTCTATGGTCTGATGTACTTCATCTGCATTCCCAGTGGCTATCTCCTCCTCACCATATACTCCCTAGTTAACATGCACATTGTATCTTGGGGCACTCGAGAAACCAGCAAGGGCAAGGAGCAGAAAAAGCAAGTGGGTGTCGTGTGCAATCGCGACTGCAAAATGTGCTGTTGGGATGTGAAAATCCAAGTCACTCAAGAGACCGAAAATCTACTGCTTCAACAAATCCAGCACGCCGTCAATCCAAACACACCAGCTGCCAAAACCGAGCCTGAGGTGCCGCTGGATCAGATCACCCAAGAAGAACAAAGCAATTTAGACAAGAACAAACGCAACCTGGACAACCAGGAGATGAGACATAAGAAGGATGAATCCAAAGAGAATCTCAACAAGGACAACAAGGAAAAAGACTCTGACTCTGAGAGAAGGTAAAGAATATGAAAATGTGTTTGGATTACAATTGCAATGCAGAAGAAAAGTTCTTATTTGTTTACAAACGATCACTCAAAATTAATCTTACAGTGGGAGCTCCAAAAGCTGTGAGAAGAAAGTGGACCAATTTAATGATGACACAGACTTTGACGATGACGACGACGACGATGATGATTATGATTTTGATTACAATAATTTGGAGCCGAAGGAAGTTGTGCCTGAGAGTGGTAAGAGATGATCTCATCATAAACCAGTGGTTTTCGCTCTATTCCTACAGATATCTCCCTTTCCACGTGGTTATTGATCATCTTGCTAGTAACAGGTGTGCCAGATTAGCAGTGGATTGAGAAACTCTGATTCAAACCACAAACACTCCTCATATCTACCCTATTCTGAGTGTTAAGTTGGTCTGTGCATTGAATTATTATTAAAAATTGTTCTTATACTAACGAACAGATTGGGTGGAGCCAGTGAAGAGAGAGTTCCTGAAGAAACTGACCTATGCAAATCTAAAGAGGAACCTTCAGGAGCAGATCAGATACACGCTGAGGAACAAGAACCAGGAGGATCTGTGCGAGGAACTGGTGCAGATTCTCACAGACACCCTAAACGAGGAGCTGAAGGATAAAGTGGGTCCTGAGGATGTGTTGACCGAGACTCAGCTGGAGGAACTGCAATATTCTCTGAATGAAGCTGCCAGACGCATCGTAAAGGCCAACCGTATCGAGAACGGAGCGCAGAGACTGGAGCGTCGTGTCAAGAGGGGGATCGAGAGGACACTTGTGGCTCCGCAGGTTGAGAAACTATCTGAGGTAAGATTTTGCGGATGGTTCGAGGCACCGAGTACTCTGCATTTTTACTCATGTCTGACCTCGACCAACTGAACAGAAATGATGGGTCGATCAAGAACGATTTGTTCACTTCTTAATCTTTAATATGACTCGGGAACAAGGAGTTGTCTCAGAGAGTGATCCATTCATTTTGAATTTATCAATGGATAAGTAATGCATTTGGCTAAATTAACTGATCGACATTTATATGGAGCCATATTATTGTTGGTAATGAATTTGTTTGTGCAACAATTTCATTTGGAGAAAACTGTTTCCCTATGTTACCAGGATGAAACCGATTTCTGGAATAAACTGTTAGAGCGTTATCTCAAGCCCATTAATGATGACAAAGCTCATCTCGAGGAAGTGACAAGGGAGCTAAAGTCTCTACGAAACAAGGTAAGGTTGGCCAATTTTGGTTGAAAAAATCTTTTCTGGCACATAATTTCATGTTACATTTGAACTCTCCTCTCCTTTTTGTGTGTGCAGGCAGTGTTTTTGTACTTCATAGTTAACGTCCTATGGGTTGTAGCGACGTTCTTCCTTCAGGCCATTGGCGGTGATGTTCTGAGCATCGAGATTCCAAAGTACGATCCAATAAACAAAACGTTATTACCAGATCCCATGAAGGTGGAGCCTTTGAGTTTGATGTTTCTGCTGTCTTTTGCCGTTCTGCTCATCGTTCAGTTCTTGGCGATGCTCTACCACAGGTACAACACTCGTCACGCACTGCCACACTGGCACCTGAACGATCAATTTAGTATTATATATATATAGAATTTGATTATTTGAGATGTGAAGCACTGCTGTCTTCCATTACAGAGTATACACCCTCATCCATGTGGTGTCGTACAGAGGCACGGAGAAAAACTACAAGGAAAAGGATGAGGCGAGTAAACTCTCTTTTGTACTGCCGTTTAGCTGACTGTATTTTTATATGGATTCGAACTGAAATAAGTATACTCTTCTTATAATGGTTTTGTTCGTCACAGGAGGATGAAGATGATGCATTGATCCTGGGGAATCCAATTGAAAATACTCTTGTCATCACCAGCGATGACTTATAAAACAACAATGCTTTCCTAGTTAGCAAAGTTACATTCGAAGTGAATGAATGGTTTCTCATGCATGAAAAAGAAAACAATGAAGCCAGAATAACACCACATGCCTGAAATTGGAGCTAGGATTTGTTTACTGTAGATGTTTGCACTGAATAAGTCACATTTTTCTATGTATTCTTTGAATGTTTTACCTTTTGATCATTTGCATAGTTTATATCTGTGTTAATGTATTTGTTTGTCAAATATTAAATGTTCTGTAACAAATTGGTCTGAACCCATCTATTTACTGGAAAACACATTTCATTATAAAATATCTCATTTCATAGTAAGGCAATGCACAGAGTGTATTACACAACTGCCCTGAATATCATGGCCATTTTTTTCACAAAGTAAATTATCTCCATTGATACAACAAAGTGTCATAAAAATATAATAACATGTATATTACGTAAGATTAGGTTTCTGATAGCCTTTGATAGCTTTGCTTGAAGAACAGAATCTAAATAATCATTAATATTAAAGGTTAATAGGCCAGATAGACAGATTGACAGATATATGGATAGATAGACAATATTATATACTGTATATAGACGGATAGATAGAGGAATGCATGGACGGACATGTGCATATATGGGTAGATAGATAGAATGATGGATATAGAATGATACAACAATAGATATAGTTAAGATGCATATATGGGGAGAAAACGATGGATGGTCAGTCAAAAATAGCAAAAGCATTATTAGATTTTTTTTATTTTCTCCATATTAATTTAACACACACTGATTGCATTATGTATGGAAATAAATTAATCAAATATTTCTACATTACATACAAACTATAACCTTCAAGACTGTGTTTGTAAGGCTTAAAATGTTAAATGTGTAACAGAGAGAGAAAGTAGCATAAAACCAATCATCTATGATCATGAATGATAATTTATTTGCATTAAAACAGATCAGATGCTGAAGTGCAGATCCTCCTGAAGAGCTTGAGGGAACGTGACGTTATGAACCTTGATCATTTTGCCTTCTTCTCCATGCTGAGGAAGACAGACAATGCATTAGTTTATGAACCAGACTAACCTGAACACATCCAGAAATAGACCGATTATATATATACAGTAAACGTTAAATATCATCACAACAGAAATCAAAGGTGGTACTTGAATTTGATGAGTCGGGTGCCCTGGATGATCTGTGCCGTCTCATTGGTCAAGTGGCAGGCGAACAGCAGCCAGTTTCTGGGCTGGACCTTATATGCGAAGCGCATGAACAGCAGCGAGTAGCAGGTGAGAGCTGGCGAAACGAGTGAAAACATCTGAATTGACCTTCGACCTCACAAAACCAGACTGTTGCACAAGCTGCTGTCGTGTCACTTACCGAAGGTCATTCTGCCGCTGATGATCTCCGGACTCTTCTTCATGTCGCTGATGGCAGCGATGGGCAAACCCCAGTTAGCCACCGGACCCCAGAAATGCTGAAATAACACGACATACGACAGATATAACCACCGTACTCACGCTCAGATCGGGATATAAGGACGATCCGATCATAAAGTTGAGAGCTTACCGTGCTGAGGTGAAGATCCCATGGGAAGCGCAAATCCATCGGAAACAAAACAAGTTAAAACAAGGCTCTCTTAAATCAATAGCAAGTAAAACATTCCATATAAGATCAGCAAAATTGTCAAATAATCAAATAAAGACACAAAATGGCTTTGGCAAAAAAAAGTTACACTTTTATTAAGATGAAAACTCACTGGGGAATCATCCCAGTTATTGTCAGCATCCCGCTTTTTATGGCCTTTTCCCCTATCACATATTTTAGTAGCTAATCATCATAAATTAGGAATCATTTGAAAGCTTAAAGGTGCAATGTGTAAATTTTAGGAGGATCTATTGACAGAAATGCAATATAATATACATAACTATGTTTTCAGTGGTGTATAAAGACCTTATATAATGAACGTTACGTTTTTATTACTTTAGAATGAGTCATTTCTATCTACACACACCGCGGGTCCCCTTACATGAGAGTCGCCATTTTGCGCCGCCATGTTTCTACAGCAACCCTAAACGGACAAACTGCTCTACAGAGCGCGTTTCGTCACTATGTGGTTCTTCTTCGTTGGTGTTTTTAGAGGCAGCTTGCATCGTCACTACGTTGAATACGCACAAAGAAGTAGTAGTATTAGTAGTCATCTGGTTTATTAGAAACAGAGACCGAAAACAATTCTTGATCAATTCTGATATTTTCCGAATCCATCGCGATTCTCTAATCGTTTTTAACAGCAGATGGCGCTGCGTGCTTTAGAAACAGCGTTTCTCTGCTCGCTTCCAGGTCCTTACACGTGTCCTAACCAGACGCGATGCCAGTGACAAGCAATTTGACTGTCCACACTAGACGCGACGCGACAATGAGAAGTTGAAATTGAATTACCCAGTGTTGTTTTCATTACAGCTAAAAAACTGAACACAGAACGATATTCAAACTCACGTTAGACGCTTTTAACATTAAATAAAGCACATAAACAGTACCTGATATTATCATTGCCATACTTTGTGTTGTTGTTCGGTTACGACAAAAACTAACATGGAAAAGATACCTTTTATCGCTTGTCGCAGCGTCACGTCTGGTTAGGTGTTACACACACCACAACCTTCTATAAAATAATCATTCATAAAGTTAAAGCGAATTACAAAGGTGTTTGCAGTGGGCTGTTTTCATTAATCTCGCGTCATAAAAGCATTCTGAGGTGCAGATTCATAGCCGGATGCACGAGTGCTCTTCTTCATGAGCGTTTGAGCATGCAGTTAAAAACTAGTCTAGAGCGCCATCTGCTGTTAAAACTAAGCTCAGAATCGATTCCAGAGAATCGTGAAGCATTCAGAAAATCTCAGAATCGATCCATGAATCGAGATGAATCGATTTATTCTCCCAGCCCTACGGAATAATATATCGTTTTGCGAAATATTTAAGTAAATATAATTTCCTAATTTATCTTTGTAAAGAAACCTTGTTACTTGACTGGCGACTCTCTGGTATCTCAGACGATGACATCTTTGTCCTGTGTCGGCCACCGTAGCTTCTCTATGTGCTTTGGAAGAAAGGACTGAGCCGTTGGTTGCAATTCGTAAGCTTGCCACTAGATGGCGCTAAAATTTACACACTGAATCTTTAAACACTCAAAATTCATCCGGTGAAAACCGTAGCCCCGCACATGACATGCAGGAAAAAGTTAATTGTGTGCATGATTTATAAATCGAGGGAACAACTTAGTAAAGCGCGCGTACGATTTAGCCAACTATTTTTTCCTGCATGTCTCCGTAGTTTTGAAATTGCGTTTCCACGGAAAAACAACTTTAAAACATTTTAGCGCCTCAATTTTTGTGATATCAACTTCAAATTTGGAACACAACTTGGTTAGACATATCTGGCTTTGATTTTCTGGCAATTTTAGAGATGTAAAATATACATTTTGTCAAAATGTTTATTTCGGTACACTTGTTTTACAGTGAACTCAAACTTCTATCACTTTTTACACGGTTTCACTTCTGTTGAGTGTCTCTTTAAAAAGAGACCAGCATTGGGTCTGTATCTTACGGAAGAGGATTAGGGCCAAGCAATTATAAAAAAATAAAACCATCTCGAGATTAAACTCGTTAAATTACGAGAAAAAAGTCAAGATAAAATGTTGAGAATAAAGTCATTAAATTACGAGAATAAAGTCATTAAATTACGAGAATAAACTCATTCAATTACGAGAAAAATGACGTTAAATTTCGAGAAAAAAGTCGAGATAAAATGTTGAGAATAAACTCATTAATTTAATGACTTTATTCTCGTAATTTAACGACTTTATTCTCGTAATTTAA
>RJVU01060905.1:64998-103554 GCA_003731715.1 Anabarilius grahami
GCAGCACCGTGTCTTGATCAGGAGTAACATGATCTGTCCAGTATTGAGCTCTCAGTAGATCTGATCTGAACATCAATGATCTTCTGCATGTAAAGCTCCTTTATTCCTCCTCTGTCTCTCAGACCTGATGCCCTCATGATCTTCATTAGAATGAGTTCTGGGGTTCAGTGAGAGAAAAACAATGTATAATTTAGTGAATCTTAGTGAAGCAGCAGCAGCTCTCACGCTCAAATCTCGCGATGCATCCAGAACACTAGAAATCAAGAGCTGCTCAAACGCAGCATACATTTGTGTCTCTCCTGCAGAGACGGATCTGACGTGACCAGCTCAATCACAGGAAGAGCAGGTTATGACATTCTGATTAAAGATTAGAGGTCCTGTATATGATTTTATATGCAAATGTGCACAAAACAATAAGTCCAGTGGCATGCAATAAGAATATCAAATGAACTCAATCTTGATTTCATGCTGACTTTTGTGACGTGTGCCTGCAGTGTTTCTTCTCAGATCCTTCTAATGAATTTGATATCTTTAATTTTCCACTTGTAAAAGGGCTGGTGCTGTTCAAGTGAATAATGCTCTGTTCGCTGCAGTGGTTGATCATGTTTATCAAGCTGTAATCAGCAGATGAATCATCATGAGTGGCATCTGATCTGATGTTCATCGCACTCGTATATCAGATATAATCAGCTCCAGTGTAATGTAATATGTTAGTTTGTGTCCATCAGCTCCAAATAAACAAATACCTTTCATTTATTTAAATAAATGCATTTAATTTGTAAATAAAGATGTTCAAATTCAGGCCTAGGCAATAAGGCAATTATTGTTTTCAAATTATGGCCAGTAACTGATAAATGGCTGATAAGAAAATTATACACTATTCTGTCTAAATAAATGGGGAAAAATGAAATGATTTGCTTTAAATGACACAAGTATGAAAACTGGATATTCATTTTGAGATTTGCATTTCTTATATCATCTAACGCTCACTTAATCTGCATGTACACGGGTCATTGACGAATATGAGAAATTAGATTGTGGTTTTTATAGCCAATTAACACTGCTTTTGTCTTTTTTTTTTAGTAGATTGAAAAAAAATTCTTAACAAAGCAATGACTTCTACACATAATTTTAATACCATTTCGCACTATGTTGATATATGATGTTATAAAATCATGCCAGTATAAAAAATATATACATTTACACAAATGAAATGACTGTATTGGCCTTTGGACGGTTAAACCAAATGACCTTTTGACACTTCAAAATCTTTAAAGTATCTTTATATGAGGCAAAATATAATTAAAACCTTTTGGATTCAATAAAAGAGATCTAGTTGTACTACCTTACATGCTTTGGATGTCATATCTTTGTTTTTATATTATTATTATTATTATTAAGGACAAAAAAAAAAAGACTCGTCACATCATTGACCCACATATAGTCATCTCTCCTATTTTCACACTTAAATATGCAAAATAAAACAATCTCTGGCGTCTGTCGATAACTAATACTCTATCAAACTCTGTTTGTTGTTCTTCACTCTTTTAGATCAGTTTATTCTTGTTCACTTGCGGTGTCACAATTGACGCTTTCTGGGAAATGAACCCGTGACCTTTGCAGCGTCAGCTGGCGTAAAATCCCTTCACGCGTTGCTCGTGGTTCCCGTGCGCTGTGATATGAATCTGCTGTGGTTTACGTTGTAGATGGTTGTGGAACACAGCAGTTGTGTAATGGTAAGGTTTTGATATGTTTTGCTGCGGGATGTTTTTATTGGACTGTTGTTTTATTGCAGGAGCAGCAGTCTTTCAGCCGGTTCTCGGTTTACTCCTCTGCTTCGCCACTTCCTCCCACCGGTTTCCGTTTCCCCGCCAGGTGTTAGTTTGTAGTTTGTCAATAAAGCTTTTAGTTTACATCTGGAGCTATCTATTGTTATTTTAATGTGCCGCGTTGACAGACACCCGAGCCGACCCGCTCGATGCTTGTTCCTGAACTCCATGACAGCTGAGCGCTGCAGTTTGCAAATCTTCTTTACCGAAAGTACCAGCGAGCAGAGAAAGCCGATACTCACCCGGGGCCGCTGCGACGACGGCCGCGCTCCAGACTCCTGAACGCTTCGCTTATGTTTCGCGTAACCGGCCGGCACTGAGTGCTTCTAATGGCGCTGAGCTCCCACGAGGCCTGAAGTGAGACGCTGAAGGTCAGGGTTCGAGGACGATCAGATGTGTTTTGATGCTCTGGCCTGTAGATGTTATTAAATATTCAGCTAAAGATCCTGGCTTGGTTTACCGCTGCGTCTTCATCTCCTCTTCTTCTTCATTGATTGGGTCTGTAAACATACACAAGTCACCTTAATCTGCACACTGTACTCTACAAGGATGTGTGTCTTCTGTGTCGCCGCTGCGGGATTTATTTATGCATTGCCTCATCTGTCTTTGGCAAGTGTCATTACGCCATACTTTTAGTATCCAGTCACAGATTTCTATCTTTCTTGTAGGATTTCAGGTTTGTCTCTTGTTTCTTACAGAGGACTACATGGATCAGTGGCCAAACAGTGTTAGTCGACGCTGGCGTGTGAGCGTCTGGGTGTTGTTGGGAGTTTTAAGGCGTTCTGATTTGCTCAAAGCAGGGCAAAGTGGAGGTTATGTGTCACAATGATTTTGTCCAAAAATTCAGGATGATACCGATAATTCTTTATCTTTGAAAGCCGATAACCGATATATAGGCCGATAAATCTAAATGTATATAATTTGAGAGCCTGATTACAAAAAGCATTAAAAGTCATGTCCCAAACACTTCAACATAAATCAAACACATACAGGACAGTATCCTAGTGCCAGCTTTCTCTTTAAAAATAAATAAATAAAACTATTGCCTTACAAACAAATAAAATAATGCAAATAAATCTTTGGACAACATTACATGCATATAAAGAAAATGCAATGGATAAATAAAATAGAATAGCCTCTGCATGGACAATTTGTTAAATGATTTTAATTAAACTATTTTGTTGTTGAAATTGATACAAGAAAAATCTCAGTGCTAGTTATTATTAATAGTGCATCAATGTTTTTTAAAATAAACATCTTAAATTAATTTTACAGTTTCAAATAACTGCATTGCTGTCTGAGCGGTGTTCACTGAAGCTGAAGAGTTAATGAACACCGGCAAACTGAAGCGCGGATTAATTAACTCAACGAAACCTATATGAGATTAACATTTACATTTACATTTATGCATTTGGCAGACGCTTTTATCCAAAGCGACTTACATTGCACATTTGTATCGGAGTATGTGCAATCCCTGGGATCGAACCCATGACCTTGGCATTGCTAGTGCCATGCTCTAACCACTGAGCTACAGGAAAGCTTTATATTAAAACTTAATATTACAACTTACACTACCGTTCAAAAGAAGTATCGTCTGCTCACCAAGCCTGCATTTATTTGATTAAAAATACAAACAAAAACAGTAATATTGTGAAATATTATTCCAATGTAAATTAGCTGTTTTCTATGTGAATATACAGTAAAGTGTAATTTATTCCTGTGATCAAAGCTGAATTTTCAGCATCATTACTCCAGTCTTCAGTGTCACATGATCCTTCAGAAATCATTCTGATATGATGATTTGATGCTCAAGAAACATTCATGATTAAGTTGTGTACAAATTTCTTTCAAAATTCTTCGATGAATAGAAAGTTCAAAAGAACAGCATTTATTTAAAATAGAATATTTTCTAACATTATAATTGTCTTTACTGTAACTTTTGATCAGTTTAACTCATCCTTGATGAATAAAAGTATTGATTAATGTTATTTCTATCCCCCAAAAATAAAATTAAAATTCTTACTGACCCCAAACTTTTGAACGGTAGTGTTTAATGTTACAAAAGATTGAGATTTCAGACAAATGCTGTTCTTTTGAACTTTCTATTCATCATAGCATCATGAAATAAAAATGTAAATAACTGTTTTCAACATTGATAATAATCATAAATGTTTCTTGAGCATCAAATCATCATATTAGAATGATTTCTGAAGGATCATGTGACACTGAAGACTGGAGTAATGATGCTGAAAATTCAGCTTTGATCACAGGAATAAATTACACTTTACTGTATATTGACATAGAAAACAGCTGTTTTAAATTGGAATAATATTTCACAATATTACTGTTTTTGTTTGTATTTTTAATCAAATAATTGCAGGCTTGGTGAGCAGACGATACTTCTTTTAAAACATTAAAAAATCTTACTGACCCAAACTTTTGAACGGTAGTGTATATCTGCACAAAATGATGCAAATACACAAGTGTACGTGTATATCTAAGTCTTTGGTTACGTGCTAGTCAGAATGTGTAACTCCTGTTGTGGATGCGCTCTTCCCGTAACAATGTGCTGAAACACGGAAAGAATTAATTCACATTCTTTCACAGTCGTGTTCTCATTATAATATTATGTAGTCTATAGGACAGACTTGTGCTGCACATGTTGTACTGTATTTTCCTTTCTGAAGTGATTTCAATCACAGTTCCAGCAACTCAGCCCCATCATGGTGAACAGCATCTGAAGCGTCTCCGCTGGAGGACATAATACATTATTGATCAGCTTTAATATATCGGCCAAATTTTCTTATCGGATGGGTAGCAGTAACATTAAAAATGAACATATATCGGCCGATACTCATATATGGTGGTCGACGTATCGTGCGTCCCTACCATTTATGAGATGGTTCATGTCAGATTTTGTTGCTGATCTGAAATGTGTTATTTAAATGTGATTTCGTCAAGCAGTTTTTGAGATTTCAGGATTCCTCCATTCAGATAGGTCTTGGATGCTGAAATAGCTGCCCGGAGGCGTTGCAAATATGGCCACCGAGTGAACAGACTTTGATTAAAAGGGACTGCCTGTAGCTGCAGTCACATTAGAGAAATTGCTGTGAAATTTTGGGAGAAATAATGTCGATAGTCATTTTAATAATGTCAGAAATGACAGAATTCTAAATCTGGTGTAGTTCCAGTCTCATGTTTCCCAAGGTTCATGGTGTTGAATGTTATAATGTCAAGAAGCGTTTCTGAACACCACATCTGTCTTGTGTTTCAGCCTTAACCGCGTACACATATCTCACCATCTTCGATCTCTTCAGGTAAGTGTCGTTTGTCATAAGAAGCTTGTTCCTCACTTACTCTTGTTTTTCTGTTTTTAGCAGATACTATAGCCATGATGTCTAGTGGTGAAGTGAGCGAATCATGTTAATGGAGGAGCTCTGCACATTTATTGAATAATGTGATGGGGAGAAACGGGAAATAAAAAAGCATTTTAAAACTCCTGATAGGTTGTCGAGCCCTGGATTAGAGAAGAGTTGGGTGGCAGATGTGAGAGAGACTGATCATAGGTTCATATCCGGCAAGCTAAATAAGTGTTAGGAAAGCAACACTGCTGCTGTATTGACTGTGTATTTATGCTGTGATTTCTGACTTTGGTCATAAACTGTGTGGTTTAATGTCTGGTGTCTCTCGCTCTCACAGTCTGATCACCTGTTTGCTGAGTTTCTGGGTGAGCATGAAGAAGCCCAGTCAAGTGTACTCGTTTGGGTGAGGACCGCTCTTTACTTCAGATATCAATGTGTTTATCTCACATTCACAACAGCATCTGAAACAGTTGTGTGAGCTGTGTGTAAATGACATGTGATCTAGGACTTTATGCAGTGCATGCCAGTGTAAAGACAGTAAATGTATGTCTTGCAGTGTTAAATTCCTCAACACTCAAAATAGTTTATTGATGTGCCTTAATAAAATTGACACACAGTAGAATAGATTTATTCTAACTTAACCTCCAGAAAAGTTCACCTAGTTTATGTTCTCATCTCCGAAATTGCCTTAATGGCAAAAATAGCAAACTATTTGTCATATTTCCGTGATTCCCTGATAATATCGCACACATTTGGTGGCAGCAGCCAAAGGTTAGAGATAACAGTAAATCAGCTCTTGGTCTTTGAATAGTTTGTCACTGGGGCTTCTGTGTTCCTCCTGCAGTGTGTGTGTGTGTGTGTGTGTGTGTGCTCCAGTAATGTGTGTGTTGTGTGTTTGTGGTCTCAGCTTCGAGCGTTTTGAAGTGCTGGCGGTGTTTGCCTCCACAGTGCTGGTTCAGCTGGGCGCGCTCTTCATCCTGAAGGAAAGGTGAGATCCCTGCGTCTCTGCAGAACTTGATCCCGTCAATATTTCAGTGCTGTGGGAATGTGGATATTTTAAAGATCACGTCCACATTCAGCTGATCTACACAGTGAGATCGACAGCCCTGCTGATGCTGAGTCGAGCTTTTCTCCTCAGTGGAGTGGATCTAACATTTACAGTAGCAGGCACTTTTATCCAAAGCAACTTACAAAAGGGTAACAAAATCATTTTGTCAAAAGCCTTATTTAGACGGTAATTATTTCTCATGAGGATGTGATGTATTTTCAGCATTTACAGGGGCTAGTCAGTGATTTTATTCCCGTCCAAATCGAGAATATCAGTATTTTACTCCCACCACCCCTGTAAAAACTCCAGGTCGAATTGCCTACTGTTTTTTTTGACAAACACCAAGGTCATGTGGTGATTTAATTTCTGTCCCGAAAACACATTTCTGAGTTTATAAGAGGGGATCAATGCAAAACTTTGTAAATCTTTTTTGACCACTGCCAAGCACCGTACAGTAACTGCAATCTAAATATGGACACCTTCATTACTCAAATGATGGAAAGTATTTACAAGAATAATATTTCATCAGCACTCCACTACAGCTATTAATAACAAAAAATAAAATGAGAAGAAAATTACATAAACATTTGAAATGGGCCATTATTATTGCAACAACATGTATGTATGCAGTACAATTTTAAAATATTGATTATATACAATTATATACATTGAAAATGTTGGTCAATTGTTTACCTTTAAGAAGTTGCATTAACTTATTTCTGCAAATTTCCACATTTTTAAAATGACATTAATCATTTTGAGAGATTAAATGCAAAACAAAACATTTTAATTAAATATTGTTCATCAATTTAAATAGAGGATTTAATAATCAAACAATAAATTGTATATTATTTGGATACTATTATTAAATTAAATATCAATTTATTTATTTTGTTCCAAGCATATGACATTTTGTTTACAGCTGACAGTCATGTGACTCCGTGTTCGTAGGATCACAGAACTCACTCTTCCCCTGTTAATAAATCCAAATACATGAGTTTATCACTGAGATGCTATTCATGCAGACGTCCCCTTGAGAAAGCATTACCATCTGGATAGGGCTGAAGAGCCAACAATATTTGTGATATGCAAAGCCAGGTTTATTAGACACTTACATTAGGACATTATGTGATGAATTACTTCAGTTATTCAGCAGAACCTGTCAGATGTTTGTGTAATGAGTCTCTCTGTGTGTGTTTGCTTTTTTTCTCAGTGTGGAGCGTTTTGTGGAGCAGCCCGAGGTTCACACGTGAGTACGACCGTCCCTGAGCACACAAACACACGCGCTGGAGGATTTACACTTCACTGGCTCCTATAGCGATCTGGTTTAACCTATCTGCATCTTTACACCAGGGTTAGGGTTAAACACCAGCTCCTCAAAAGACCATTGGATTTCTGTAGATATTTTGAAACAAAAGATTTTAAAGGCCAATTTATTTATTGTTTGTCCATCAATGCTGTTCTTGCATATGCTCATATGTTGGGAAAGGACTGGGCTTCCCATGGGCTGTATGTTCTTTCTCACGTTTTCTCTCATATATTGTGTTGCTGTGTTTGTTTTAGGGGGCGTCTGCTGGTGGGAACATTCGTGGCTCTGTTTTTCAATCTGTTGACTCTACTGTCTGTCAAGAACAAGCCCTTCGTCTTTGTGTCTCAAGGTAAGGTCTTTCCACAAGCAGCCGTCTAATTTCACACTCTTGACTCCTGCTCACAGTCAAACACAGTCTGGTTCAGTTCGGCAGTAATTTAAAGGTGCCGTAGAACGTGTTTTCAAAAGATGTAATATAAGTCTAAGGTGTCCCCTGAATGTGTCTGTGAAGTTTCAGCTCAAAATACCCCATAGATTTTTTTTTATTCATTTTTTTAACTGCCTATTTTGGGGCATCATTAAATATGCGCCGATTCAGGCTGCGGCCCCTTTAAATTCTCGTGCTCCCCGCCCCCGGAGCTCGCGCTTGCCTTAAACAGCATAAACAAAGTTCACACAGCTAATATAACCCTCAAAATGGATCTTTACAAAGTGTTCGTCATGCAGCATGTCTAATCGCGTAAGTATGGTATTTATTTGGATGTTTACATTTGATTCTGAATGAGTTTGATGGTGCTCCGTGGCTAAAGCTAACATTACACACTGTTGGAGAGATTTATAAAGAATGAAGTTGTGTTTATGAATTATACAGACTGCAAGTGTTTAAAAAATGAAAATAACGACAGTCTTGTCTCCGTGAATACAGTAAGAAACGATGGTAACTTTAACCACATTTAACAGTACATTAGCAACATGCTAACGAAACATTTAGAAAGACAATTTGCAAATATCACTAAAAATATCATGTTATCATGGATCATGTCAGTTATTATTGCTCCATCTGCCATTTTTCGCTATTGTCCTTGCTTGCTTACCTAGTCTGATGATTCAGCTGTGCACAGATCCAGATGTTAATACTGGCTTGTGTAATGCTTGATCATGGGCTGGCATATGCAAATATTGGGGGCGTACATATTAATGATCCCGACTGTTGCGTCACAGTCGGTGTTATGTTGAGATTCGCCTGTTCTTCGGAGGTCTTTTAAACAAATGAGATTTATATAAGAAGGAGGAAACAATGGTGTTTGAGACTCACTGTATGTCATTTCCATGTACTGAACACTTATTATTCAACTATGCCGAGGTAAATTCAATTTTTAATTCTACGGCACCTTTAAAGATAATTCATGAATCGACCCTTGAATGGTTCAAACCCGCCACCTTCCAGTTAGCAGCCGGATGTGCAGACAGCAGGGTTTCCCATTAATAACCTGTGCACCACAGTCTAATTTGACACACCATGGTTTCATAATGAACCGAACATATATTTAGAAGATCTCTGCTGTGTTTTGTGCCGTTGCTTTGGCAAAGCATCTGTCAATTGAACTAGTCTCAAATTCATGATATGGCTTAGTGCGCTTAAAAAGGCTGTGGCTTAATTAAATAAGTTTAGTCTGTTGCGCTGATTGTTTCAAAGCGAATCCGGTGTTTTCCGCCTCTCAGAGCGGCTCAGTTCACAGTGAATCAGTGCAGTGAGCTCAGTTTAATGTGTGTTTGAGAACAGTTAAGTATTATTTTTTTCACATTCACATAATTTCTAACATTTTTGTGGATGGATGATTACAAGATTTCACCAGATTTGTAAGAAAAGTTTGTAAAGCGTTTTCACAGAAATTGCAGTTTTCCACCAAAACTCTTGCAAGTGAGGAAATGAAGGCATGAGTATTGTAATTTTGTACTTGTACAATACCCAAGTCTACTTTGGGCTTTAAAGTCTCACATGGGAAACGCTGAGACAGACTAGACTGGAGCTCACCTTGCTTCTGTTAGTCGGTCTCATGAGAGTGTTTACTGATCATGGTGTTGAAGATCACGTGTGACGGTCATTAAGCAACAGCATCAAGTGTCAGTGACGGTGTTTTGTGTTTCTGTCTGTAGCTGCGAGCACCAGCTGGCTTCAGGAGCACGTGGCCGATCTGAGCCGAAGGTAAGGCGTGCGTCTCACTCCGTCACTCACAGATGTGCGCTAAACAGTGTGAACGATGATGCACTGACGTGTCCGTGTGTGTGTGCAGTCTGTGTGGACTCATCCCGGCGCTGAGCAGCGTTCTCCTGCCCAGAATGAATCCGTTTGTGCTGATCAACCTCGCCGGAGCCTTCGCTTTGGGCATCACCTACATGCTCATCGAAATCAGGTGAGGAGACGACACTGTATCTTATATGCAGTCATGAACAACCAGAAGAGCAACAAGCCATCAGGCTCATCTCCTCCTGCTTTTTACTGTAATTTTAAATCTAATTTTTCTCTTTGAATACCTCCTTTATATTCTGCTTCCATATTAACATCTGTATTGTTGATGATGTCAGTGAGTCACATGATCTTGTGTGCTTGTTGTGCAGTAACTATCACGCGATGGACACCGCTTCTGCCGTCGCCATCGCCCTCATGACCTTCGGCACCATGTACCCCATGAGCGTGTACAGCGGGAAGGTGCTGCTGCAGGTGTGTGATCACATGATTCATGAGACACGTCCGGTCAGAGTTCACACGCTTACGGTTGTTCTCTCTTTCAGACCACCCCATCTCATGTCATCGGTCAGCTGGATAAACTGCTCAGAGAGGTCAGTCCGTCTCCTTCATCAGATTCACACTCTCATCTTCATTCAGCAGGACACGTTCATTCTTGGTGTTTTTCAGGTGTCCACGCTGGATGGAGTTCTGGAAGTCAGGAATGAACACTTCTGGACCATTGGCTTTGGCTCTTTGGTGTGTAGATTTTCTTTCTAATGAATACTGAAATCATTATGTTGGCTTTAACTTGGGTTATGGCTGTTTTTACCCACTCATTTGTCATTCCGGGGTCAAAAATGACCAGCCTTTTAAACGGCTTATAAATCTCTCGTTGTGCTATACTAACACCAAATATTGGATTCAATCTCTTTGTCGGCTTGTTTTCTTTCAGTTAGCACAGGTTTTGTATTTCTTTTTGGAACTGATCGATCGTCGGCCTCATTGATCTGAGATTATGCTCCTTCAGTGTTTGAGTTGAATAAGCTTTTCACTCAAACGATCTGAGCATGAGCTCTACGATCATAGAAACACAACACCTGTGCTAACTGAAAGAAAACAAGTTGACAAAAAGATTGAATTCACTATTTGGTGATCAAATAGTATAACGAGAGATTTATAAGATATTTAAACGGCCGGTCATTTTTGACCCAGAACGCCACAAGTGCCACAATTTTTTAACTTTTTGACTGTTTGTTGTTAATGCTGGTACACGAGCTACAATTTACCATCAAACTGTAAAAGGTCTCAATAACCTTCAATTGTTCAGAGCTTTTAAGAGACGTTTCAGACTAAATGTTGTAGAGCCAAAATTCCAACAATGTTTGTACTGACATACTTACTCAAACTGGCATAATACGATCATAGATGCTGTTTGACAGTGTGAAAAATGTGCTCAACAAAATGTCTCTAATCTTTGTCTTCATTAACTAATGTTAACAAATGAGTGTTATTGAGATTAATCCATATGAATTGAGCGCTTTAATCCAAGTCTTCTGAAGAGACATGATCGCTTCATATGATGAACAGATTTAATTTAGGCTTGAATCCACATATACAGGTCCTTCTCAAAAAATTAGCATATTGTGATAAAGTTCATTATTTTCCATAATGCAATGATAAAAATTAAACTTTCATATATTTTAGATTCATTGCACACCAACTGAAATATTTCAGGTCTTTTATTGTTTTAATACTGATGATTTTGGCATACAGCTCATGAAAACCCAAAATGCACTCAATACTTGGTCGGGAATCCTTTTGCAGAAATGACTGCTTCAATGCGGCGTGGCATGGAGGCAATCAGCCTGTGGCACTGCTGAGGTGTTATGGAGGCCCAGGATGCTTCGATAGCGGCCTTAAGCTCATCCAGAGTGTTGGGTCTTGCGTCTCTCAACTTTCTCTTCACAATATCCCACAGATTCTCTATGGGGTTCAGGTCAGGAGAGTTGGCAGGCCAATTGAGCACAGTAATACCATGGTCAGTAAACCATTTACCAGTGGTTTTGGCACTGTGAGCAGGTGCCAGGTCGTGCTGAAAAACGAAATCTTCATCTCCATAAAGCTTTTCAGCAGATGGAAGCATGAAGTGCTCCAAAATCTCCTGATAGCTAGCTGCATTGACCCTGCCCTTGATAAAACACAGTGGACCAACACCAGCAGCTGACATGGCACCCCAGACCATCACTGACTGTGGGAACTTGACACTGGACTTCAGGCATTTTGGCATTTCCTTCTCCCCAGTCTTCCTCCAGACTCTGGCACCTTGATTTCCGAATGACTTTGGACCACTGAGCAACAGTCCAGTGCTGCTTCTCTGTAGCCCAGGTCAGGCGCTTCTGCCGCTGTTTCTGGTTCAAAAGTGGCTTGACCTGGGGAATGCGGCACCTGTAGCCCATTTCCTGCACACGCCTGTGCACGGTGGCTCTGGATGTTTCTACTCCAGACTCAGTCCACTGCTTCCGCAGGTCCCCCAAGGTCTGGAATCGGTCCTTCTCCACAATCTTCCTCAGGGTCCGGTCACCTCTTCTCGTTGTGCAGCGTTTTTTGCCACACTTTTTCCTTCCCACAGACTTCCCACTGAGGTGCCTTGATACAGCACTCTGGGAACAGCCTATTCGTTCAGAAATGTCTTTCTGTGTCTTTCCCTCTCGCTTGAGGGTGTCAATGATGGCCTTCTGGACAGCAGTCAGGTCGGCAGTCTTACCCATGATTGCGGTTTTGAGTAATGAACCAGGCTGGGAGTTTTTAAAAGCCTCAGGAATCTTTTGCAGGTGTTTAGAGTTAATTAGTTGATTCAGATGATTAGGTTAATAGCTCGTTTAGAGAACCTTTTCATGATATGCTAATTTTTTGAGATAGGAATTTTGGGTTTTCATGAGCTGTATGCCAAAATCATCAGTATTAAAACAATAAAAGACCTGAAATATTTCAGTTGGTGTGCAATGAATCTAAAATATATGAAAGTTTAATTTTTATCATTACATTATGGAAAATAATGAACTTTTATCACAATATGCTAATTTTTTGAGAAGGACCTGTAAACATTCATCAATGCACAATGCCCCTGGTCAACAGAAGAGGTTTGTTTTTCATGTTTTGTGCTGAAGATTAATTGTCATAAAAATAATTGTGATTTCATTTCATTTATTTATTTATATAGCACATTTAATACAACAGCTGTTGCCCAAAGTGCTTCACAATCACTGAAACAAACACATAAATGACAAACAAAGACAAAAGGAATATAGAGAACAATGCTTCAATTTTTTGTTCATGTCATACAGTGTAGGTCAAATTTCTTACTTTGTTTGAATCATATATAATATAATATTATAATAAAAATTATGATAATGTAGGCCCATATTATTTGCTTTAATGCTGTGAAAATGAATAATATTTATATTAATATTCTATATAATATTTGTAATATAATTTGTGCTGTCAAAATTAACACGTTAACGTATGCGATTTAATTTCCTCAGTTTAACATTAAAAATATTTAATGCAAAAATACATAAGTATGCCAAAATGCCCGTTTTGTTAAGTATCCTCATAGTACAGTCTTACATGAGTTAAATAAAGTCTTAAATGACCATAAAGAGTTGAGAAAATAGCATGCAGATCTGCATCATGTGCGGCAGGTCTTAAAGTGACAGCAGCCTAATAAACCTGCTGCAGTCTGACATGTTAATCAAAGAACAAATGAGAGAAAATCACTCACTGCTCTTAATTAAATACATTTTGTAGCTTTAATAAAAATGAATCTATATTTTAATCTAAATTAAGACTAAGTGTTTGATACGCAACATTATTTCAACATTAATTTGGAGATTAAATGTGAAATTATTATAATATAAAAATATATTTAAACTTTAATGTTAAGTGTGATTAATCACAATTAAATACAGAAAAATGTGTGATTTAATTAGTTCATTTTTTTTAATCGATTGCCAGCACTAAATATAATATAATGCAGTGTGATTAAACCTACAAACCTTCATTTCATATGAAGGAAGACCTTTGACTGTCTTTGTACTTCATTCAAATGTTTTTTTATATTATTTATTATTTACTCCCTGCCAGATTATGATTATTATGGTTCCATGTTTAATGCCATTTATTTAAATGCATAAATTTACCTTATTTGGATGGCGAAATGTAATTGAAAATTAATCTACACAGTTATTGTGCTTATCTCAAATAATTGAAATTGGATCAAATAACCACGATCAGACGATTAATCAATAATCGTGACAGGCCTAACAATCTCTTTATGAGAGTTTTGAAGCATCAGTTTTGCTGGAATAGGCTTTCAGTGGATGAATGGAAATGTGTCCGAATTTGATGAACTGTCTGTTCAATAAATATCGTAATAGTTCTCGTGGTTGAACAGCTGTGATGATGAAGGTAAAGTAATGAAGTTGTTGTGACGGCTGCTTGAACTCTCCTCTATGAGCAGACTTCAAGGCCTGGGGCCGGTTGCAGAAACTGATACGACTAGTCTTACAGGTTAGTCATCAGTTTGTTTGTTTTTTTAGATCTTGACTCGTTGTGTTTTTGCACAGGCTGGTTCCGTCCACGTCCGCATCCGCAGGGATGCTGATGAGCAAATGGTTTTGGCCCATGTGACCAACCGATTGAACGTCCTAGTCTGCACGCTGACTGTTCAGATCTTTAAGGACGACTGGGTCCGTCCGTCCCTGACCTCCGGCACTCTTCCCGCCGGATCGCTCAGCCTCTCTGAGTACGTGACTTCAGCTGCGTTTCCTCCTGTGATGTCCAAACCTCACGACGAGATGAACCCGGTCATGTCCACGCCTGCGAAGCCCAGCAGCCCCCCGCCCGAGTTCTCCTTCAACACGCCGGGGAGACACATCCAGCCGGTGGTGTTCCAGACGGCCCATCAGCACAGGCCCTTCAACGCACCGCTTTCCTATGGGACATCGCCCTACTCCGGCGTTCTGAACCAGGGCTTCCAGGGGCCCGGGATGAGGCTGGGCTTCGGGGTCGGGACGCGGATGCCGTCCGTTCAGGGATACAGGACTCTAAATACAGCGCCGCACAGATACGGTGGCTCTCTGCCCGCGACACAAACTGACCAAAAGAGACCGTGAGCTGATCACATAACCGACCCATCACGACCCTGAGTATTTATTTTAATGGGACCAAGAGTTTTATTCTCAATGGATGTTTTATCTGTATTCATTTCTATTAAACTGCTATCAGACATCTGTGAAGTCACATTTTTCCCAGTGTCTTCTTTATGAAGGGCCATTCACACAAGCTGTGTTTCCATCCAAAGCTGTGAAATTAACTAGTTGTGCAAAATTGGAATATCGGATAAAACATTTGCAAGTAAATCAGCGTTTTCAAGAGAACAAGATCGTCACTTCCTGGTGCAAAATATCAGTAATAAAAATGTAAATTAAAATCTGCCTCTCTTTTCTCTCCATCATAAATGAGTTGGTCTCAGAGCGACAGACGCTGTCATGTTCTCTTGCGTTCGGATGCTGGTGTTTGGGAACACAATCGTGTGAGACGCTTCTGGAGGGAATTAAACCAAATCATTCCGATGACAGACTTTGACTCAGGCGTTTCAGAACCAACATTTGAGATGCTGCGATGCGATTGGTTCGTTGGTTAGTGCAGTTATCCAATCACAGCCTCACGATGAGTCACATGAGTTTGTTGCGGAGGGATTTATTCGGTAAATGTGTTTCCATCATAATTTATGCGCATGTTGTCTTATTAGATAAAAAAAGATCAGCCTCAATTGAGTGCATACGTTTTTAATGCACATTTTTAGAATTTATGCGCATCTTAATTTTTCAATCCTGCATTTTTTTTTTAGCGTGATATCAAAAAATTTGCATATAAATAGGTGGATGGAAACAGCTACTGACAGCTGGATATCGCCTACAGGAAACCTACAGAGTTCAATGTCTTGTTTTCATCATTTTTTATTTATTTTTATTTATTTTTTAGAGTTTTTCATTTTTGTGGACCATTGACCACACTGAACATCAGTTAATCCACATGGGATAATATGAATGAGCTTGTGGGGGAAATTGTGCGCCATTCAGAATTGAGTTTAGATGGGCTTGAAANTTTTTTAGTGTGATATCCCAAAATTTGCATATAAATAGGTGGATGGAAACAGCTACTGACAGCTGGATATCGCCTACAGGAAACCTACAGAGTTCAATGTTTTGTTTTCATAATCATTTTTTATTTTTATTTTTTAGAGTTTTTCATTTTTGTGGACCATTGACCACACTGAACATCAGTTAATCCACATGGGATAATATGAATGAGCTTGTGGGGGAAATTGTGCGCCATTCAGAATTGAGTTTAGATGGGCTTGAAAATTTCAGTTTCTGATTTTGAATTACAATTTAAATTTGAATATAAAGAAAGTAAATTAAAAATAATTTTTAACTAGAATGTTGCCTTGAAAAAGGTGTGTTTGAATGTTTGGTTGGAAAGATAGATGCTCGCCTATAGATATGTCATCATATTTAATAAATTAAGTATTGCGGATGAGGGTTGAAGAACCTGTTGTTTCCCAGAATGCATCATCTGTGTTAAATGTTTTTGAATTGCATTTTACTACTTTCCTCTTCATGTCATTCAGCTTCCTGTGTGTTCAAATTCACACTCTTCAATTCTGCAGTTTGCCCAACCCTGCTAATCCCATTCACTCTCGGCTGCTCCGTTAGGGGTCGCCACAGTGGGATTATCCACACGGATATATATTTTCCCCTGACACCGGCAGAACACGCAAACTCCAGAGGCTCAGCCAGGACTCGAACCGCTGACCTGCTGCCGCCAAACCTGCTAATTACACAAACTCATCCTGGATCTTCACTGTTAGTAAAACAGTCGTGATCATTCACTTCAGTATAGAGTGATTGTACTCCATGAACTGTGATGATCAACAGAAGCAGCAGAATTGGACAGTCTTGGTCATTTTGAATGCTTGGATTTATGTGTGATTAAGCTTTCTCTGAGCTGACAATATGACAATGCTCAATTAACATGTTTATCACAATCAAGAATACCTCAAGTGGAATATCCATCCATTCTCCAAACTTCTACAGCAGGGGTGCCCAAATCCTGTTCCTGGAGATCCTGCAGAGTTCAGATCCAACCCTGATCAAACACACCCATCTGTAATGATCAAGTGCTCCTTCAGTTGTGTTTGATCAGGGTTGGATCTGGTCTCTAGGTACAGGACTGGGCACTGGGAATGCTGAAGCTGATCCCAGTGTCTCAGGCCACAGGAAACACTCTGGACGGATGGCCTGTACATTCAATCTCCTCTTAATACAAAATCCTTTTGGAAATGTTTCTCAGATGTCATGTTCTGAGACAGCTGGCAACTTATAAGAAAACCATCCCCATGGTAAAATATGGAGTTGGACCAGTCTTGTGTTGGGTGTGCTTTACTGCTGCAGAAAGTGGAAATATTGACCACGTGACCAATTCTTTGAGGTATCAGGCCATTTTAGATAAGTTTGTAATGCCTTTATTGTGTAAATCGAGACTTGATGATAATTAGACTCTCCAGTAGGATAATGATCCCAAGGATCCTGCAAAGTTTGGTTCAGGGATCAAGTGGACTGCTTAATCTCTAAATTAAATCCCACTGAAAATCCTCGGTGTGATTTGAAGTAAACAGTGACAGTATGGAAACCAAAGATATCAGTGAGCTTCTGCACAGATTCCAGTAGAGAGTGTCAGAAGCTTGTCAGCACTTACAGTCAGTGTTTATGGCGATTAAAAAGCATAAAGGATTCTCTACAAAATATTGACTTTTGGAGGTTGAATAATTTTGTATATACAGGTGCTGGTCATATAATTAGAATATCATCAAAAAGTTTATTTATTTCACTAATTCCATTCAAAAAGTGAAACTTGTATATTATATTCATTCATTACACACAGACTGATATATTTCAAATGTTTATTTCTTTTAATTTTGATGATTATAACTGACAACTAAGGAAAATCCCAAATTCAGTATCTCAGAAAATTAGAATATTACTTAAGACCAATACAAAGAAAGGATTTTTAGAAATCTTGGCCAACTGAAAAGTATGAGCATGTACAGCACTCAATACTTAGTTGGGGCTCCTTTTGCCTGAATTACTGCAGCAATGTGGCATGATGGAGTCGATCAGTCTGTGGCACTGCTCAGGTGTTATGAGAGCCCAGGTTGCTCTGATAGTGGCCTTCAGCTCTTCTGCATTGTTGGGTCTGGCATATCGCATCTTCCTCTTCACAATACCCCATAGATTTTCTATGGGGTTAAGGTCAGGCGAGTTTGCTGGCCAATTAAGAACAGGGATACCATGGTCCTTAAACCAGGTACTGGTAGCTTTGGCACTGTGTGCAGGTGCCAAGTCCTGTTGGAAAATGAAATCTGCATCTCCATAAAGTTGGTCAGCAGCAGGAAGCATGAAGTGCTCTAAAACTTCCTGGTATACAGCCGCGTTGACCTTGGACCTCAGAAAACACAGTGGACCAACACCAGCAGATGACATGGCACCCCAAACCATCACTGACTGTGGAAACTTTACACTGGACCTCAAGCAACATGGATTGTGTGCCTCTCCTCTCTTCCTCCAGACTCTGGGACCCTGATTTCCAAAGGAAATGCAAAATTTACTTTCATTAGAGAACATAACTTTGGACCACTCAGCAGCAGTCCAGTCCTTTTTGTCTTTAGCCGCTTCTGACGCTGTCTGTTGTTCAAGAGTGGCTTGACACAAGGAATGCGACAGCTGAAACCCATGTCTTGCATACGTCTGTGCGTAGTGGTTCTTGAAGCACTGACTCCAGCTGCAGTCCACTCTTTGTGAATCTCCCCCTCATTTTTGAATGGGTTTTGTTTCACAATCCTCTCCAGGGTGCGGTTATCCCTATTGCTTGTACATTTTTTTCTACCACATCTTTTCCTTCCCTTCGCCTCTCTATTAATATGCTTGGACACAGAGCTCTGTGAACAGCCAGCCTCTTTTGTAATGACCTTTTGTGTCTTGCCCTCCTTGTGCAAGGTGTCAATGGTCGTCTTTTGGACAACTGTTGAGTCAGTAGTCTTCCCCATGATTGTGTAGCCTACAGAACTAGACTGAGAGACCATTTAAAGGCCTTTGCAGGTGTTTTGAGTTAATTAGCTGATAAGAGTGTGGCACCAGGTGTCTTCAATATTGAACCTTTTCACAATATTCTAATTTTCTGAGATACTGAATTTGGGATTTTCCTTAGTTGTCAGTTATAATCATCAAAATTAAAAGAAATGAACATTTGAAATATATCAGTCTGTGTGTAATGAATGAATATAATATACAAGTTTCACTTTTTGAATGGAATTAGTGAAATAAATCAACTTTTTGATGATATTCTAATTATATGACCAGCACCTGTAGATGCTAGGTCTTCAAAGGTGCTCCTGGAGATCCACTGTCCTGGGGTGCGTTTCTCCAAAAGCATCGCTAGCCAACTGTGGAAACAAAGTTTCCCGAAACCATAGTTCCAACAAACATTCACAAACAGCATCACAAACTTACGTGGTTGGAACTACAGAGGTGCGACCATGTTACTGCAGTTTCAGGAAACAGTTGTGGCTAGTTGGTTAGTTTCTCCAACGATGCTTCATACTATGGTAGTTAATTAGCGAGTTACATGGGGGGAATTGAAAAAATAAATAAAATAAATTCTCCAATCAAGCCGCGGTCACACGTGCAAAATTTCTTCGGATGCTGTAACGGTCGTGATATGACGTCACGGTCTACAGCGTCTTTTTTATAAACATGAATTCAACATATAATTTACAGTAATACATTCAAAATGTAAAAATATAGAACCTACTTGACTTTACTGCAAAAAATATCATTCTTTTAATTCAGCCAAGAGGTCATGCCGTGACGAATCGATCTTCTACTGGTCGCACGTCTTCACGTGATGCGAATTCGCAGGTCAGAGTTTACCAAACTTGAACTTTGGAACGCAACGAAATGCGACATTTTTTTGCACGACCTTGCGTTTCCGGTCTGACGCATTCATATGCGTTTCAATGTAAGTCAATGGAACGAAAAGTGCAGTGTGACCGCCCGTTCACTCTTTTCACAACTGGGCAGCAACCAGAGCAGCCCAGAAAGGCCTCTCCTAGTTCTGATCCAAGCTTTTGGGTGATGGTCTTCAGATGCTTTCAAAAGCTACATCAGGACCACATCAGGACCAGGACTACATCAAAAAAAAAAAACTCCCGTCGGATGCTGTAGGAGCCCTACAGGTCGAGCGACGGGCTTACCTGTCTGATGCCGCGAGAACTGAATTCCCGTCGGATGCTGCGAGAGCCCTCCCAGTCGAGCAACCATGCCTTTCTCCATCTGGGGAGGCTTACCCATCTGACACCGTGAGTCTTGAACTCCAGTTAGCTGAAACATTCTAAGACTGAGCTCAACACACAAAGACTGAACAGATTTAAATACTTACACACGGAATTTAAACAAACACCGACTGAACGCGACTGGCTCTGACTCAAGCGCATTTGGGCATGATCAGTCGTAAGTCTCAAATTACATTCATAATCAGCCTTACAATCGTTAAGTGTGTCCCCAGCTTTAAACACTGCGAGACCCTTCTGCTCAAGCAACCTTGCCTTTCTCTGTCTGACTGCCGGCGAGGCTTACCCGTCTGATGCCATGAGTAATGAACTCCCGTCAGACTCTACGAGAGCTTTCCCGGCAGGGTGCTCAAATTTCGTTCACCCCGCTGTCACTCACCTGATGCCGTGAGCTGCTCCCGTTGGAGGCAGTGCGGATCAAATCACGCTGCACCTCATCATCAGCCAGTAAGGTCCACTTGTCCGACGCTATGTGCTGCTCCCGTCAGAGGCTACGTGGGCCTTCCCAAAAAGGCGATTCGAGCCTCGTTTACCCCGTTCATCGGCCAGTAGGACTCACCCGTCCGACTTCACGAGTTGCTCCCATCAAGAAGCGGCATGAGCCCTCCTGATTGGGCCTTCCAAATCACACTGCTCCTCGTACATCGGGCGGTGGGGCCCTTCCTCCCTGCGCTGTGAGCTGCTCCCATCGGAGGCAGTGCGGGCCCTCCCGTCATCATGCTGCTCTTCGTTCATCGGCCAGTAGGGCAAATCCTTCGGAGGTTGCATGGGTCCTCCCAGTCAAATGACTAGGCTTCTTCCCAAAAAGCTAAGCCACCAAATTTCGGCACTTATTTTGGGGGGTCATATAGTCAATCTGTCTGCCAGCTGTCCTTTGCTCATTTGCTTCTGGGTTCAATCCAAATTCCGAGCTCGGAATATGCATAACCTTTACTCTATTTAATTATATGTAAGTGTGAACTCGTGAAATGATGTTTTATTAACAAAGTTCGGGAGGAGCATGTTCAGATAATTAACCTAACGCATTCAGTTAACTAAATTAACGAGAAAAGAGGTATATATACAGCAGACCGTTTTCCAGCATCCCTCCACCACCCCATCTCCTCACTTTTCTTATGCCAGCCTGGGATGGGGGAGTACTCTGGGTCCGGCCCACATTCCGGAGCCCTCCCTTCGGACAGCGCACCACATATGCATAACCTTTACTCTATTTAATTATATGTAAATGTGAACTTGTGAATCAAGTTTGAGTTTAATAACCTACACGTTCCCAGTCAGAGTGTTTATCACATGCATGAGTTTTATTTAAGCATAAAATATTACAAAATAATACAAAACTGTGCAAACAGTGATGAACTGAAGCTGATTTGCTGAATTGTGTGTGTGTGTGTGTGTGTGTGTGTGTCATCAATTAGACCACAGCGTTGTTATTTTCAGGACTCTTTTGTGTTTGGGAGTGTGACGGGTTTGATCCTAAAAGAGCCTGACACATTCACTCAAAGGTCACATGAGGTCAAATCTGTTACTCTGATTACAAAGATTGAGGAATACAGAACATGAAGCTGTAGATTTATTTCTTATCGACTGTAGTAATGCTCGGCTTACGGTTACCCAGCCTGCTGTAGAGCTTCGAGAGCGTGTGGTGCCGTCCTCCCTTCTTCCACTTCAGAGGCTTCAAGAGACTCACGCTTCATGACAGAGTTGTGCTTCCACACCATTAGCTCATTTAGTGAGACTCCTCCTTCTTCATTTGTCTTCAGTCTTTCTTCTCTTTCACTCTTTAAAGGGATTTTTCTGTAGTACCTCAGGAGGCAGAGAATGCTGGGAACTCACTGTGTGTGTCTGTTGATGTCTGGGTCTTCAGACTGGATAAGCAGAAATCGTAATCGAGCGTCTGGCTCTGGCTCCTGTTTATAATCTGATCTGCACTGAGATCATATTCCCTTTTACATTCATTTTACAAGTAGAGAAGCACATGAAAGGAACCAGTCTAGAACAGAAGCAGCTGGTCTCAGTGTCATTGTTCATCTCGAGTCCGTTTCAGTTTACAGAATCACACTGTCAAGGTGTGTTTGTCCTGGTTTTCTCTGGATTCACTCATACTGTATCTCAAACTGACCTGAATGATGGAAAAACCTTCAATGACCTCCTTCTGATCATACCAGCCATCTGATTGGTCCTTCAACTAACCAATCAGAATTCACCGTCTCTGTTTCTGACTGCCAGAGATTTCTACACTGAGCAAGTGTTAATATCACAGAACAGAGAAACCTGATTCAGTCACCTGACACTGTTAAACACACACTACACGTCATCTATGGAAGCTTGAAAATTGTCAGATATAAAATTGTTAATGCAAGAAAAAAAAGTCAGAATTGTGAGATAAAAAGTAGCAGTTACTTTATTTTTCATTCCACGGTAGAAACACTGCAGTTGTTTTTTAATGAATATATTCCCAGAATGTCACTGGAACACAGACACGTTCATAAATCTGTAATTTGGAGTCCCACTCGAGTCTCAAGTCTGTTTCCTGTGAGTTTTAGGTTTTCGTTCATTCTTGCAAACCAAGCAGAAATGATGTTTTTCTCCTGATAATGTGAAAATGCTTCGTTGAAGTAAAATGTGTAGTTGTGCGTCGTCGGCAGTGATGAGGTGAACTGGATGACAGATGGAAAAGCTTACAGGAATGATAATGGGAGATCATGTGACCTGCGCTCTCCCACTTGACATGCTCAAGCAGCGAGACTGGAGAATTATCTTTCACAAGCGGACCATCACAGAGCAGGACGAGGAAATGTCATGCAGTGAATGAGAGAGATGATCAAACCCTCGCGTCATGTGATGGTCTGAAGCTAGCAGTGCTGAATGACCGGCTCTTCAGCGGAAGATTTGCGTACATGAGGGATCGTTGTCTTGTCGGGGCTCATTCATGTATGTAATCTTCACCCACTGACTTCCTGAAACTGACAGGTTTAATGTTTCTCTTCATCTCTTCATCTCATGTTCCCGCCATCTGCAGGTGTACGTCTGTCAGACGCACTGAATGCTGGGTAAACTGCTATAAGCTGCAGGTAATACTGCTTCCCAGCAGGGTGTAACATGCAGTAATAAATTCAGCTATTGCTTGTTTTATGGTTGTGGTTTGCCGTATCTGGTATTTAAGGGCCATTTAATTTCTATTTGTATTGCACTTTTCACAGTACAAATTATTTTAAAGCAGTTGTACAGATCATAATGTGAATGTGTAGGCCTATAATATCCATCTTAAAAAGGAAAATGCACAGACTATTACTAAATAGAGAATAAAGTCAGTCAATTGAGGAATGATATCATGTTCTCATGTCGTCACTGATGATTGTAAATATGTACAGTTAACATGAACCTGCACTGATCAATATTTATATTGTGCCCTAATGCTGGTGAAATAATGCAAATGTGTGTTTTGAGATTTAGAACAGATCGATGGTGATTTAGTGCTCTTTATAATAAATGGTATATACTGTAAAAATAGTTTTTAGGTTTCTGAAATGATTCTCTGTCTATAAAACCAAATAATTCTCCAAACAAATAAGAGGCTTCAGCAGTTTGTTTGACACATTCAATGTGTTTCTCTCTGGTATAAATGATCATATTGTATAAAGTTTCTTTTCTTCTCTATTGGGCCATTCTACAGAATTGGTGTAAACTGCTGTCCCACAACCAAAAAACACATTTAAAAAGCATTCAAGTACTCAAATCATAGATGTTTACTAGACCTTCTATTATCTATTGAATCCCACAATAATATTTAAAATATCAGTAAGCTTAATATATATAAAATCATAACGTCTAAACTTCAACTTGTGAAAATGATATTGAAATAATTTTTGCAATTTTTTCCATTGTTGTTTTTAAAAATATATTTTAGATTTTTTTTTTTTAATATATTTTATTTTATATTACATAATAAAACGTGTCCCGCATGTTCATGTCACTACCGACACAGTGTGTGTTTGAGTCATTGTCTGAGACACACTTCTACATTTCTGATCAGGAAATCTTCCTCTCACAGCCTCTCTTTCACAGCAGATCATCATCATTCTGAGTTAAACGTGTTCAAAAGTCTGAAAATCTGTGTGTAACTTTAAGAAACGTCATTAACAAACACAATTTTTCTGCAATTAATCAAACTTTTTTGGGTGTTATTCCATTAAATTTCGTTTTTATGTGTGTACAACTGTTCAGAAGTGTGCTAGATAACCATGTGCTGATTATCATCTTTGAGCGGCTCAAAAGTGTTGAAAATTGTCACTATCATTGTTTTGGAAGTGACAAAAGGGAACACGTAATCGTTTATTTGGGGGAAATAAACAACATTTTAGTACAATTTTGCAAATCAATAGAATTTTATTATGTTTTATTAATCAAATCATTAGTATTTTAATATGCAAGTTAAATCCTGTAATGTTTTGTGGTCACTACCAACACATTACTGTCACTACTGAAACTGTGCATCACGACCGATACATGGGATGATTTGTCAAAAATCAAGTATTTTGAATGATCAACTCAGATGTTATTATAGTGTTTGGTTCAATGTTTATTCAAACTAATGAATCTTCACTTTGAAATCATAGTTTGATCAACTTCATGACTTTTACAAAGAAAGATTGGATTCAAAATACAACAAATCTCATAAATTACACATTAAATATTGCTAAAATTGTAATTGTTATTGATTAACAAACTTTTTTAGAAAATAGCAAAAAAATATATTTACAGGGTAGATGTAAACAAAATCTTAACAGGTCAGTGTGACCCTTCTTATTAAATTATTGATTATTGTGTTTCGGTAGTGACAAATTTGGGGAGAGGAAAATATTCCAAAACTTTCTGAAAATACAATATGAGAATTAACTGCACAATTACTAGAAATGTGTATCTTGGATATTATACATTCATACAAAATTTGTGGACTAAGAGTATTTTTTTCAAGACGTTTCCAACTCTGACTTTGAACCAGTTCTGCAGAATGATCCATATCTGAGAGAAACGCTTCTCAAACAAGAACAAATGTAGGGCGGGGCTTGATTTAGTCTGTGGGGAATTGATTAGATGGTTGTGGTTTGCTATTGGTGGATCTCATGTGAGTGACAGGTTGCCCCGCCCTCGTCATCAGAGAAGAGATTCTGATTAATTATGATAAATGAATTTAATAAATGATGTGCACCGATAAATCATTTAGAATACACTCTGCAATATTCCATAAAAAATAAGAATGATCGATTATGAATTCATAGTGACTTTACAATACTACTACTTTAAAATACTATTATAAAATAAGCCTTTTATACTGTAAAGTGGGTCAAGGGATCATGGACTGTTATAGCAGCTTTCCTAGATTATGTTCAGGACAGGGTTAATACAGCTCACAATATCACTGTCCGTTCTGTTTGTTGCAGTGATGGATGAACACAAACCTTGAATGACGCGCGAGTAACGGCAGCATTACCAGATTACTGTCACAGAACACCGCTGTTTGCTTAACCTCTTGACTGGCGCTCGGGCAGGAGGCAAAGGTTGAAAACACAGCGCTGTCGTTACCCTGATTACTTCACGATTCATCAGGCACAGCAGAGACACGCATCAGGCGCTTCGCCACAGAACAGCTACACTGAGCAAAAGGTGTTTTGTGCGAGAGAGCTTCAGTAGAGTCAATGCATCACCAATAACAACATCTCAAAGCTTTCATTCTGTGAACTGACTGACCACATGAGAAGTTTCAGTTCTCTTGTCACGTGTCGTCTGGAGGTGTAGGTGAGAAGGCTTTCGGTCTGTAAGCACTATTACTGCCTTCAGATGTGTAGAAGCAACACTGGCACACTACAGCATCAGTCACATTGTGCTCTTATTCACGGTAATGAAGCTGTCTTACGAGTTTATTTGATAGAAATCCCCCATCAGGCGCTTCATAGTGAACCTTTTAGCAGTTCCTATCACGGGTTTATCATTTTATGTATTTATTTTAATTCAGTATTATGAATTAAGCATCCATTAAACATAAAAGTATTATGCAATGATTTAAGACATTTCTCCTTATAGAACCTTTGCTTTAAAATTGAGTCAAGAACCCTATAGTTCTACACAACCCCCTGAACTTTTACTGAAATAAACCTTAGAGTCGTTGAACAATTAAGATATCGTTATCTGTCTCCATGTTTGGACAATATACAGTGCAATGTTATCTATACGAAATGTGAAATAAAAATAATCGCTTCTCGAACTGTGTTGAAAGAATTAAAATATATAGGAGAGATTGGGTCTAACTCATACTTTCACTGCAGATAATATTTCTCTAAATTAGTAATTGTGCATTACACACGTGACTCAAGACAGGCTGTTTCATCGCTCGCGTCAGGAAGAAAATACTGCAGTATTAAAGCACAAACTTAGAATATTAAAAACCACAATCACGCATATGTTTATTGGCTCAATTGTGCAGCATATTGTGTGTATAGTGTGTGATCTGTGTTGAATTGTATCAGTAAGTTGTTTATTGGTGGATATTGAACTGAATTGATGCAGTTTTTCATTCCTTGTGCATCTGTGTCTGTGACAAAAAAGTGAATTGAACTTAATTTAATTTATTACATAACTATTATTATTTAAATCTTTGATAGACTGATTTTGCAACACCATGAATTGCATATTTTAAATACTAGGTTGTAATTTATAAATTATAATATATCATATTTATAATAATTGTCATCACATTATAATAGCCTGAATGCATATTTCATTTTTGTGCTTCTTACACATTCAGAGAAAAGCTAAAAGCACAATCTTGTATTATTTTAACATTTTATTCAGCATGTTTTTGACATTATAAAGGAATCTTTCTTTGTACAAATGACATTTCTATTTACATAAATATGGAAAAAGAACAAATTTCAGACTGCAGTATTTTGTTGATTATATTTCTAATGTGTAACATTAATTCTAACAAATGGTCATAAGAACATGGTTTTGCATTTCTGAGTTTTGTCAGCACGTTTCAGACCGAAATGTGTTTTTGGGGGAAAAAAGGTATTTTGCCCTAACTGCCTGAAATAATGAAATATACATGACTTCTGCACAAATGCTAATTTTAGTATTTTATTAGTCAAATGAGCAGTGTTATTATACATTCGAAATATTATTTGATAATGGAATTTCTGTTTGTTAGAAATCATTAGTCGTAACAAATCATATGCATTGAAGACAAGCACTTTTATATTTATGATTATTTATCTTTTGCATTATATTTTCAGCCATGTGATTTTCATACTGTAGATTCAAAATTAATTTTTAGTATAATTATTGCATGACACGTGGACTTAATAACTCGTTATCTTGAGCAAAATCAGCAAGCTGACATTCAGTACAATCTATATCTTTTATTTCGAATACAAATGTCATTTACGCAAGTCTTCTAGTCTGTCGACTAATAAGCTATCAAAGCTACTCATGAACGAGCCTATGAATAAATCTGGAAATAAAGCAAAATAACTGAGAGAAATGAGAATTAGACCTCAGATGCCTTGTCCGTAATTGATAGCCAAAAAAAAATAAAAATAATAATCAAGCATTAATTCAATCTCACCACCTGCATGACACAAATTTGCGCCATTACGTTTTCGGGAAACATTCGTGACTAGCTAGCTGATTTCTTCAACAATACATTTTATCGTACTATATGGTAGTAAAGCAGCGAGTTACGTCGTTGTACGGCACCCCAGATGAGCTGATGAACTCAGAGCCAGGAGAAGATAACCATAATTAGAAGTGACTTCTAGAGCCAGTGATCCATGCAGGTTATTAGTGTTGTCACGAAATGTTGCAGATGCTCCTGCGCATGCGCACTGTTTCCACTGACTGCACCCTTCCACTCTTCTGACAAGGTCAGCTGTTACAGCGTTTCCCCAAAATTCCCCACTGAACGGCCTGAAGAGAGCGAACAGAATAAAAAACCTGTGCAATGGAATGAGTTTAGTGCCTTTAGATGGAGAACTATAGATCAAAATGTCCTCTGCTGATCCTGGACAGATTACACTGAAACAGATGGATCAGGCCTTCCACGGTCTGTTTAGTCTTAGTTGTGTTTTCTCGAGAAAAATCTACCAACGATACGCCTACTGCCAAGCATTTTCATTTCGAGACACTGGCCCATTCACACCAGTGACAGGAACTATAATGATAGTTCTAAAAATCCTCCTAAACATGCCTGAATAACAGCGGAGTTCACAGCCAGTGGCGTGCGGGGGTGCTTTAAAATGAGGAAGCAATTCTTTATATATATATATCAAATGTAAATTGATGTCCCGGTGTGTTATACTTCATTTTCCTGGTTAAACAAACATTACATAAAAAGAGAGACCAAATCTATTTTGTATTTTTACACTATGTAATATTCATCTCATCAAGTTAGTGTTTTTGTGCATTTTAACATTTATTCCCAAATAATAACTCAAGGCAGTAACAATTTAGACAATATAAATGATTTGTGAACTAAGTTCAGCTTTTCTTTTTAATAGTCAATTTATTTTCAGCAGTCATCAAGCTTGTTGCGTCAGTTACGCTTTCTTTGTAACTTGAATACGGAAGGCGTCTGGCAGAAGATAGATATTTTACTCTATAACTTGTTAAATATGGATATTATTTACACAAACGCATCGCTTCGCTTCAGAAGGCCTTTATTAACTCTCCGGAGCCGTGTGGAATAGGTTTATGATGATGGATGTGGATGGAGACACTTTCTTCAGCTCATACTCCTCGATCACTGCCATTATAAAGCTCGGATTTGACATGATATTTTTTAATATTTCTCCAATCGTGTTCATTAGAAATAAGAAAAGTCATATACACCTAGAATGGCTTGAGGGTGAGCAAAGCTTGGGGTCATTTTCATTTGAAAGTGAACTAATCCTTTAAGACTTTATAATGTCACATTTTGTAATATTCACGTTGTCATATTTTAGTAATATCCTCATCCAGTTTTTTGAGGAGACACTGCCTCCCTCCTCAAAGGAAAGAATCACATAATTAGCATATAACAATAATGGCACAGATATACTTGCAATCACTTTCAGAACAATTTTTCCAGCTGATGAACGATATAAACATTGACAGCCAATCAGAACACATCCTGCTAGCGACAGACAATAAAACCACAGCACACTTATGATAAACAGAACAATATCGACCGCTGGCGTGGACGCTAATATAGTTATTGTACACTAATATTGTTAGTTATCTTTATCGTTCTTAAGGCCCGTTCACACCCAAAATGATAACAATAAAGATTACAATAACTATATTAGCGTTCACACCAGCGGTCGATATTCTGAAGAGCTTCAATTTTGTAGTCTGTCGCTTTAAAGGTGCCCTAGAATTAAAAATTGAATTTACCGTGGCATAGTTGAATAACAAGAGTTCAGTACATGGAAATGACATACAGTGAGTCTCAAACTCCATTGTTTCCTCCTCCTTATATAAATCTCATTTGTTTAAAAGACCTCCGAAGAACAGGCGAATCTGAACATAACAGTCGGGATCATTAATATGTACGCCCCCAATATTTGCATATGCCAGCTCATGTTCAAGGCATTAGACAAGCCAGTATTAACGTCTGGATCTGTGCACAGATGAATCATCAGACTAGGTAAGCAAGCAAGGACAACAGCGAAAAATGGCAGATGGATCAATAATAACTGACATGATATCATGATATTTTTAGTGATATTTGCAAATTGTCTTTCTAAATGTTTCGTTAGCATGTTGCTAATGTACTGTTAAATGTGGTTAAAGTTACCATCGTTTTTTACTGTATTCACGGGGTCGTTATTTTCATTATTAAACACTGCAGTCTGTATAATTCATAAACACAACTTCATTCTTTATAAATCTCTCCAACAGTGTGTAATGTTAGCTTTAGCCACGGAGCAGCATCAAACTCATTCAGAATCAATGTAAACATCAAAATAAATACCATACTTGCGCGATTAGACATGCTGCATGACGAACACTTTGTAAAGATCCATTTTGAGAGTTATATTAGCTGTGTGAACTGTGTTTATGCTGTTCAAGGCAAGCGCGAGCTCCGGGGGTGGAGAGCACGAGGATTTAAAGGGGCCGCAGCCTGAATCGGCGCATATTTAATGATGCCCCAAAATAGGCAGATAAAAAATTTAATAAAAAAAATCCATGGGGTATTTTGAGCTGAAACTTCAGACACATTCAGGAGACACCTTAGACTTATATTACATCTTTTGAAAACACGTTCTATGGCACCTTTAAATGCTTGAGCTCTTTAAAGCAGTATGGATTCTGATTGGCTGTCGATGTTTTTATAGTTCATCAGCTAGAAAAATATTTCAGAAAGTTTCTCGGTGCAGTTATCGTTATAGTTGTGGCGTGAACTCTGCTATTCTTTTTTCATAGATGCAAACTTCCTTTCGGTGAAAATTGACCTTTTTGAGATCAAAATAGGTCACGAGATTCGCGTAGATCCGATGAGAAAGTGTTTGTTGGTGTCTGAGAGGACAGTCTAGTGAATGAAATCGTGAGAATCACGCCTTCTCAGTTGTCCAAAAAAACCTCCATGGTTTTGCACGCGCAACGCTCCTGGAACGAGTGAATGCACGAGCACGACTGAGGACGTGCACGAAACAACTCTGGACGAAACAAGTCTGCATTCAGTCATTTCAAACTATTTTTAACATAAGGAATTCATTTAAAATAATAAATATTTTTAATATATTAAAACAGAACCGTAGGAGAACAGTATTTAAAAAAATCCAGATTATCTACAATCGTAAATTAATCTTAAAAATATATATATTTGGTATCTAACTTATAATTAGCACTTTTTCTAATATTAAAATGTACAATCTTAAAGACTAGGATGAAGTCTTTATGCACTTTAAAGGCTTTGGGACAATCATGCATTAAATCCAGGATTCTGACATGTTTTCTGCATTTCGCATCAGTGTGTGAAGTTCTGCAAACCACTTCAGGTGTGTGTGCTCTCTCTGACAGGCTCAAGACGTCATGATGTTATTACACGCACGAGGATCATTACAGGTGAATAATCTGCTCTATGGATGGAAACTCAGTTCAAGTTGAGGTTATAGAGCAGCAACTGACTGTCCTGCTACAAACTTCAACCTGCCACTGGAGGAAGAGGAGGAGGATGAAGAACGCTATTTACAGTATATATTTTTACTAAGCCTTATTTCCCCCAAAAACATGTAGTAGAGTGTTTTTGGGGAAAATTGATCATTTTTATTACCAGGGTCTTTCATATAGGTAGCCTATAGTTAAAAATGTAAAACAATGGCAAATTTGCTGTTACTGTGCTTTTGCTAGTTGAACTGTTACTGTAGTAAACGATGGGTAATTTGTACTGTACATTGGTTTTAAAAAAAATCTAAATGCATGATGTAGTTTGTGTCCAGTTGTCTCTGGAAAAATCCTTGGAAAAGGCCCCGGGCCGGGCGCTCCCGAATCTGATAATGCCGGGGAATTTTTTTAAATTAAAGTATCAATATATAGGCCTATACATAAATTATTATATAATGTGATATATTGCCTTTAAACAATGTTGTGTTGCATTTTCACAATGCATTTTCCCATTTGGGGTTTGTTAGAATCGTAAATGTCATCATGGAAATAAAACGGGAAATTAACAATTGGGTGATTATATATTATTAGCCGTTTCTTTTTACGTTATTTTTATTTACTTAATTAAAAGACTGCTCATTGATTATTAGGCCTATTTAATTTCATAAATAGCCTATTTTATTGTATCTACAAAACGTTCTTTTTGGCTTCAGTTCAGTTTATTCATTCATTATATTACCATTTATTTAAAATTTTAAATTATTCTGAAATATATTTCACCGATTGCCAGACAAAACACAAACACGCGCTATTGAAACCACAGGCCTTCACCGACCTTGACTTTGATTATTTTATAGTAAACTAATTATATTTTTAATACCAAGATCACATACAAACATCCCTTATTGAAACCTTTTTGCACCATTTTGGCATTTAGTTCGAATATGTTCATATTTTTCGGAATTTCATTTCGTGTTCATTTTTTGCACAGACTATTTTTGTTCCATTTATGTTTGTCAACTAGTTTTAAATACCTGAAATAAAAGGTCCTTTACTGTCTCTCACGTGATGCTCTAAAGGAGCAGCGAGAAATACAAATAAATACATAATAAAAAATAAATAAAACAAAATAAAACTCTCATCATTGACTCGCCGTCATTCAAACCAAACCTGTAAGTCACACACATTAAGACAAAATATCATCTTTTGTGCTCCACAGAAAAATTATTTAATGATAAAACGAGAACAATTCTAACGTTTCTATTTGTTTATTTTTTTAGGCATTTTAAGTTGGGTTGAAAAACGAAATATCAAAACATTGATTTCCGTTTAGTTAAGTGCATGTTCTTAAACCAAACTAATGTAATTGATTTTACTCATTTATTATTGTGGTATACTCTGGCTAGTGTTGTAAACCGGTCTTTAGCTGTATTCATGGAGCCACGTTAACACAAACTGCTGGGTTAAATATGGACAAACCCAGGGATTGGGTTGTTTTCACCCAGCCATTTTTTTCAACCAATTTTGGATTTATTTTTTTAGCCAGCAATATATTAATATAGTAAAAGGCATGTTTTTGCTCAAATTTGTGGGGTATTTTAAGCTGAAACTTGACCAGACCAGAGACTTATATTACATCATGTGAAAGAGGGCATAATAGGTGCCTTTTAACCCAACCTGCTGGGTTTGTTAATATTTTACCCAACTTGGGTTGTTTTTAACCCTGCATTTTGTAGAGTGTATTAATAATTAATAATAAATGACTGAGTGTGGTAAAATATTCTGTGGTTATAGAAACAGATCTACACAAAGGACTACAAAAGACTAAAACTAACTCAATATGTCTTGTTGTTTTATGTGTAAAATGCAATCACAAGAATCATAATGTGGGCTTGGTATTTTTTAATGATTTCCGACCATGTAATTATTAAGAAATTATTTTGATTTTGAGGTGTTTATTTATGTAGCAGTAAACAAATATTACAGCTAAAGGTTTCAAATGTTTTATTGTTGATCCACCACATATAAGCCAAAAAACGCAATGTGTTTTTCTCAAATTAAACAAACTTGTTCATATTATACATTTTCAGTCTGAAAATAGAGACACTGTAACGAATTCTGTTGAAATCCGAAAACAAACATTTATTGTTTATTAATTTAGTACAAATTCTTCATTTTTGTAAATACAAACGCGTTTTTGTTCTGTCAGTGCTATAATGAAGAATCTCTTTTTTAAAAAGTGCAAAGATTTTAAAGCAACAACAGACTGTATAATAATGTCGGCTCACGTGAGCTTTATAGTCTTATTTTTATATTTGCGGCCCGTTTACAAAAAAACAAACAGCATTTTAAACTCGTAAATTATCGTGAGCCTCAGACCACCAGCGAGCACCAGAAAGTGCTTTAGATGTTATAAATTCAGCTCTATACGTGAGTGTTTCGTTAATACATTGTATTGTGTGTTGTTTAGCCTATAATGTATTCGTCTATTTATTGCACTGTATGCCTATGTTTATTCGTTTTGTTTTTTTGAGCTCGAAAATCATTTGACTAGCCTGCAACTAATGTTTAAATTGTGTGTAAAATTATATATTTTAACAAGCTGTGAGTGCAGTCCAGTGGTCCGAGGTTCTCCTTAATCTACAAATGTTTCATTTATTTGAAAAAGACGGATAAAGTACGGGTAAAAGACGTGCTAACATCACTATGGGACTGTTTAAACACTGATTGGCATGCATGCCTCTGAGAGCCACATTATCATACATCCCATGTTTCATTATAGTGTGTGTCTGCAGACTGCATCAGAAAATGAAGAAAGTCTTAATGAGTGTCTCTCACAGACTCCCAGTTGAGTTCAACATATAGAATGTCAGTAGGACTGCATAATAATGGATCATGGATGAATACAATGACATCAAATACATTTAAGAAATAAAATATATATTAACTCGACTTCGAACACTGTATAAATAGTTAAATCGCATTAACCTTTGGCAATTCTTCCACCAAAAGGTAAGAAAGCTGGCGCTTTCGAAGCACATAAAAATGAAAAACAGGTCAATTATGATCATAAAATTGTATATGGAAGCATTTAGTCTGTATGGAAGCTTATTTCCGAAACGGAAAATGGGTTTATCTCACAATTCCGACTTTTTCTCTCTCGCAATTACGAGTTTGTCACACGATATGGTGAAAAATAAGTCAGAATTCTGAGATATAGACTTCAACTCGGAACTGCGTCCGAATCGCGAAATGGCTAAACTCGCAATTGCAAGAAATAAAGTCATAATTGTGAAATAAAGAGTCGCAATTACCTGTTTTTATTCAGTGGCGGAAACAAGCTTCCATAATTGTGATTTCATCGCATTCGAGGAAATCATCAGTTCAAAATGAATCTGGGGAAACTCTGTCTTGATGCGACAAAACTCCAGGTAAGCCACTGGAAACAGCAGGTGAGAACGAAGAGAAAGATGTCCTTAGGGTGTCGGTAAGTAATGTCTGCTGAGAGCTGAAGGTGTTTTGCTGAAGGCCCGGGGGGTGCAAGAATCCTGACGGGACGGACAATAACCCGACGGGAGACGAACTCATCCCGTAACCGCTAGAACTCCCCAGAATGGGTCGAGTCGCATCCCGGCCGCCCAAATGCTCTATTCCAGGGACGAAAGAACTGTAACCATGACCTTGATTCAGAAATCCGTGCGACGTCCCGTTGTAATGTGGATGGTGTAAAGATAATAGAGGCGATATTTGCCAGTATAGAGGATTATTCGCCGTCTCATTTATTCCCAAGCCCAATGGGGAGAATCGAAGTCCTCGCTTAATAGCCAGCTTTCCTCTAGAAGTCGCCGAGCGTCTCCGGAGTTTGCCCGTCGTACCGCCGATAAAAACATCATCGCTCGAAGGGTCCAACATCCAGTAGTTGCCTTTCCCCGGGTCGTCGTAATGTCTCGGCACTTTAACAAAGCATTTATTGAGACTTAAATTGTGTCGAATGGAATTCTGCCAGCCCTGCTTGTGCTCCCGGTAAAATGGAAAGTTCTTCATGATGAATTCGTAGATCCCGTTAAGCGTTAGTCTCTTCTCCGGGCTTTGTCTGATTGCCATCATAATCAGCGCGTTGTAGCTGAACGGCGGTTTGTCGAGCTTCGCAGTTTTGTTGGGTTCTTCTGCATCTTTGACTTTCTCTGAGTCGGACTCCACCCCGGTGGGCTCCGGAGATGGTTTCGGGTCGGTGCCCGACAGCGGTTTGTTCTTCTCTGGAAGCGCCGTGTCGTGTTTCTCACTTTTAGATGGAAGCAGTAGACTTTTGATACTGAATGAACTCAGTTTTTGCAGCGCCGCTGATTCTTTCTGATCCATGTCGCTTTATCAAACCGCAGAATGATTTTGTTTAAAAATAAAGGTCTGGCGCTGTCAGGACATCCTATGTAAGAAAAAGCACTTGGCGAGAAGAAGAGCCAGAACTGGAAAGAGAAATTCGCTAATTAAGGAGGTTCCTAATGGGAGGAGCCTCGACTGGATGGTTTTAAGAGCCAGTTGATCCTGATCTGTCACGCGTTTCTACACTAGACGGAAGTAAATGCCGACCACAGTTTGATCACTGCATGCAAATGACTACAGCACACTTTTTCACGCACACATGTTGGGTTTCCACGGTTTATAGGGACTTTAAATAGATTTTTATAGCCTACTGTGCAAACTGTATATTCTCTTCCCCAACACTAACCCTACCCATCACAGTCTGCATTTTTACATTTTTAATAAAACATCAGTTTGTTTGAATTATAAGCTGTTTTCCTCATGGGGACCAAAAATGTCCCAACAAGGACAATGATTTTGAATATTGCCATCTTTGTGGGGACATCGTGTCATCCAGTCTAAAAAAATGCTGGGTTAAAAACAACCCAAGTTGGGTTGAAAATAGACAAACCCAGTGGTTGGGTTAAATGTTTGCCCAACATGCTGGGCAGTTTTATTTAACTCAACTATTAATTAAAAATGACTATATGACTGGCTTAAAATGAACCCAAAATAGGTTGGAAATTAAAAATCAGACACAATTACTAAAGGCAACTATAATAATCAAAAGGTGAACATTTATTAATAAGCAATTGAATACATGTTTATTTTTGAATTATTATTCATTAAACTTGTTCATTTATTAAACATATTAATAAATGCTAATTTCCAACTAACTTTTTTTAAAGTTAGTTATTTTTAAACAATAGTTGCGTTAAACAAAACTGCCCAGCATATTGGGTAAACATTTAACCCAACCACTGGGTTTGTCCATTTTTAATCCAACATTTTTTAGGGTGCAGTAATTATGTTTCTGATTTTTAATTTCAGAATTTAATTTAAAATCAGAAACATAATTACTGCAGTTTAATAAATGTTTATTGTTTAATTATTATTCATTAAACTTAATAAGTGTTCATTTAAAACATATGACTAAATATTAAATTCCAGCATACTTTGGGTTCATCTTAAGCCAGACATATAGTAATTTTTAAACAATAGTTGAGTTAAATAAAACTACCCAGCATGTTGGTCAAACATTTAACCCAACCTCTGGGTCAAAACAACCCAATTGTGGAGTTTGTCCATTTTTAACCCAACATTTTTCAGATTGTAGGGTTTACCAGGACCATACACACACATACACGGTCAGACACACACACACACTCACACACACACTCTCTCTCTCTCTCACACACACACACACACACACACACACACACACACACACCCACACACACACACACACACCCACAAACACANTACACGGTCAGACACACACACACACTCACACACACACTCACACACACACACACACACAGGTTTGTTTAGCTATCTTAGTGAGGACTCTCCTTGTTTTTATACTGTACAAACTGTACATTCTCCCCCCTACACTCTACCCTTAACCCTACCCATCACAGGAAACATTCTGCATTTTTACGTTTTTAATAAAACATTGTTTAGTATGTTTTTAAAGCTATTTTAAATATGAAGACTCATGAAATGTCCCCATATTTCATATTTATGTCGTAATATTAGTTAAAGCTATTTTAAATATGAAGACTCATGAAATGTCCCCATATTTCATATTTATGTCGTAATATTAGTGTAATACCCATGTCATTATACACATTTGTGTCCTCATAAATCACAAAAATCTGCACACACACTCTCTCTCTCTCATACACACACACACACTCTCTCTCACACACACTCTCTCTCACACACACTCTCTCTCTCTCTCATACACACACACTCTCTCTCTCATACACACACACTCTCTCTCTCATACACACACACTCTCTCTCTCACACACACACTCTCTCTCTCACACACACACTTCAGAAGCACAAGCTAGTTTGTCTATCAGTGATCATTAACTTCTGGTTCCAGCGCCCCAATGTCAATAGATGCATCTGATTTGAATATGCATTCCTCCCAAATATAGGCAGAAACAGCATGTAAAGACTAGTGTCCCACGTCTGAAGTCACAGTGAAGGTCTGACGTGCGCATCTTTACTATCCCATGAGGCCATGAGAGGATTTGTGAACGACAGTGAATCAACACAACTGATGCTGCAGGTCACATGATAATGAGAAAATGGCGGCTGTACTGTAGTACACTCTAAAAACTGCTGGGTTAAATATGGACAAAACCAGGGATTGGGTTGTTTTTACCCAGCCATTTTTTTCAACCAATTTTGGATTTATTTTTTTAGCCAGCAATATAGTAATATAGTAAAAGGCGTGTTTTTGCTCACCCCCAAATAGGGGCAAATTTGTGGGGTATTTTAAGCTGAAACTTGACCAGACCAGAGACTTATATTACATCATGTGAAAGAGGGCATAATAGGTGCCTTTTAACCCAACCTGCTGGGTTTGTCCATATTTTACCCAGCTTGAGTTTTTTTAACCCAGCATTTTTTAGAGTGTATGTACGGATTACATTCATATTAACACACATTCATAGTAAGCAGAATGCACATTTTATAAATAAGTATTTATTCAAAAGAAGCACCAACTCAGAGAGTTTCGGACACAGCCGGTGGGTTTTTTGAAATGCCTGAAATATGCTCTGTGGTTAACACACACTCTAAAAAATGCTGGGTTAAAAACAACCCAAGTTGGGTTGAAAATGGACAAACCCAGC
>RJVU01060905.1:103567-114463 GCA_003731715.1 Anabarilius grahami
GCACCTATTATGCCCTCTTTCACATGATGTAATATAAGTCTCTGGTCTGGTCAAGTTTCAGCTTAAAATACCCCACAAATTTGCCCCTATTTGGGGGTGAGCAAAAACACGCCTTTTACTATATTACTATATTGCTGGCTAAAAAAATTAATCCAAAATTGGTTGAAAAAAATGGCTGGGTGAAAACAACCCAATCCCTGGTTTTGTCCATATTTAACCCAGCAGTTTTTAGAGTGCAAGCTCATATTTATGAGACATTTCAGAATTTATTGCTGAAAAATGTGAGTTTGGCAAGCAGTTTTTGATTTGATTTTGGTATTTTAAAATAATTAGAAGTTGGTCTTCATGCCTGAAATAGTTGGCCAGAGGCAAATATGGAACAGAGTGAACAGACTCTCCTTGAAAGGGTTTGGCTCAAGCTATTCAAGAAAAACAAAATCTCTCCAATCACCGCAGAGACATGATGATGTCAGAGCTGCAGGTCCAGATGCTTGAGCTCAAGTCATATAACACACTGTGAGGACTGAGGAAGTTCACATGCATCTTCTCAGTGTTCTAGTGATTATGATTGAGTACCAGATGTGTCACTGAAGTATCTTATGCAGAACTCACTCAATACAGTCAAATCAAAACTGTTTAACTTGATCTGTTTCCTTCCCAAGCACAACATCCACACGCCTCTTTCTCTTGCAGCTACTGCAGTAATCTCAGGAGTGAAAGAGAAAGAGTTCAGTTATATAACATGAGCACAGTGACATCTACTGGACACTCCAGGACATGAGCTAGGCCTACAAGGAATTCAACAATTTTATAATGTTAAAAATATGTTGTTGTTTTGTACAATTGTTTGATTACTAACTGATTTAATTATCTTAATTCTGTGTCATAGAATATCTCAATGCAAATCCACGTAACATATTCAAGGCTGTCTTCACACAACACTTTTGCACACATAGAGTTGACAAGTTTTTGCTCCCTCTAGTGGATGAATGAGCCTACAATTCAGTAAATAAATAAAATTACACCATTAAATGTTCAAAATTTCTAATGTTTGATTTTACGGACCTTTTATATCCTAGTTTATATCCTGCTGCCTCTTCAAATATTATTATCTGACTATTTCTGAAATCACGTCTGGCCCTCGGTATCATTTCAGTCAGTTTTCATTATGTTTTACGCATGCGCAGTAAGATGACTGTTTTAGACGCTTCCATGTGGACGAGCAAGTTCTGTAAAGCGCTTGAAAACAAATTCACTCGTTGCCAGTAGATGGCACTCATGGAACAGCAGACTTATAGCAGTTAGAAGCAGGGACGCATTATAAACACGTTATTGCAGGCTTTAGGTTATATGAAAAGAAAGTGCCATCAAAACTTTCCTGGCCGAAATGTGAGTTTATAGATATGATTATTACACAATAATTACACAAAACATTCATTATTCACCATCAGTTGTTCGATCGAAACTATCATTTGGCATAAAATGTGCATTATTTGGTGACTGCAAACTGCTTTAAAGGCGCAAGAACACGCAACAGCACTTTTTACGCGTTTTTATTTTGAAACATGCCATGCTCGCATTTAACTAAATCATATCCCTTTAAAGCTGCAGTCTGTAACTTTTTTTCTCTGTTGGTCAGAACAAAAGTGGCAGACATATTAATTGTTCAGATGACATTTTCCAGTGAAAATTCTTATTTTGGTCATATACAGTACAGGCCAAAAGTTTGGAACCACTAAGATTTTTAATGTTTTTAAAAGAAGTTTCGTCTGCTCACCAAGGCTACATTTATTTAATTAAAAATACAGTAAAAAACAGTAATATTGTGAAATATTATTAAAATTTAAAATAACTGTGTACTATTTGAATATATTTGACAAAGTAATTTATTCCTGTGATCAAAGCTGAATTTTCAGCATCATTACTCCAGTCTTCAGTGTCACATGATCCTTCAGAAATCATTCTAATATGCTGATCTGCTGCTCAATAAACATTTTTGATTATTATCAATGTTGAAAACAGTTGTGTACTTTTTTTTTTTCAGGATTCCTTGATGAATAGAAAGTTCAAAAGAACAGCATTTATCTGAAATACAAAGCTTCTGTAGCATTATACACTACCGTTCAAAAGTTTGGGGTCAGTAAGAATTTTTATTTTTATTTTTTTGAAAAGAAATTAAAGAAATGAATACTTTAATTCAGCAAGGATGCATTGAATCAATCAAAAGACATTTATAATGTTACAAAAGATTAGATTTCAGATAAACACTGTTCTTTTGAACTTTCTATTCATCAAATAATCCTGAAAAAAAATATTGTACACAAATATTTTGTACAATTGTACACATTAAATGTTTCTTGAGCAGCAGATCAGCATATTAGAATGATTTCTGAAGGATCATGTGACACTGAAGACTGGAGTAATGATGCTGAAAATTCAGCTTTGCCATCACAGGAATAAATTACTTTGTGAAATATATTCAAATAGAAAACAGTTATTTTAAATTGTAATAATATTTCACAATATTACTGTTTTTTACTGTATTTTTAATTAAATAAATGTAGCCTTGGTGAGCAGACGAAACTTCTTTTAAAAACATTAAAAATCTTAGTGGTTCCAAACTTTTGGACTGTACTGTACTTCCAAGACTACAATCTGTGATTCTGAAGTACAGTATCCACCGATGTGATGACTGACGGCAAACATCAGATTCATCCGCGCTGAGGAACCGTGCCGATGCACAACCCACGTACAGATGATAATTCCACAAATAACTGCAATTGCAGGTTTCAAACAGAGATGGCGACAAAGAGGCAAAACTTACAGACTGCGGCTTTAAAGTTTAATTATCACATTTAAGCAATAGCCTATTACAATTCCTGTTTTCTGCCCCCAGATTGAAAACCTCCTGAAATTAAAATTGAGACTTTAAATCAGCACCTCCGATGGAACACAGATGACTGGATCTAAAGCCTTCAGCTCATTACCATGTGCAGAGCGGCTCTCACACACTGTATGACCCTACAGAACACTGATGTCCGGTCCGGTTCCATTCACACAGCAGGGCTTAGTTCGCCGAAAGTGCAGTTCCGAGTCCTGAAAATTTATGAGAGTTTGTTTATAGAATACTGGGATCACTGCTGCAAAGTCTCATAAATAATTATTCGAAAAATATAATTTTCCAACCTGCTGAATGGAAAACGGTCAACTCATCAGTCCCGGCTACGACATCTCCCTCTGAGGTCAATGAAACGCAGCCTGTCTGTTAGTGGAAAACAGGATGATCAAAGGGAAAAATCGTAGAAAAAATACAGAAATAGCCTACGTGTTAGTATGTATTGCTGTTTTTTATGTTTTTCTCAGTCAGAACTCTTAGAAAGTTCAGAGTTTACAAGTTGTAAGAGTCTCATCTCTCACAGAGCTCAACACAGATCAAACGGCGCCTCCTTCTGGAAGTACTAATGAATCGCATCACAGGACATAAAATGCTGAATAGATGTTTTGCTTTCAAATATTCATCTTGATTTGAAATCAGTTAATCGATGGTTTGGTTTTATGCCTTTTTATGTTGATACTAACTATTATTTTAATGACTGTATTTTCAGGGTAATTAGAGGAAGAATATTTTGCTTCTAATAGTTGTGTATGTGCTTTTCACAAATATTCAGTTTTTAGTTTGGCATTCCTTTCATCAGCTCTTGTGGTGGATTCATCTGCGCGTGTGTGCAACTGATACTCTGATGTGTTTCTCAATGAGTGTTTCTCTGCTTGTGGGAGGGGTCGGGCTGCAGCTGCGTTCTCATTGGCTGGACTGGTTGAAGAGGTGTATCTTGCACAGGAGGGATGGAGGGATCAGTCTCATGCTGAGGGTGGAGAGCTCACAACACTGGAGCTGCTGGAAAACTGTGCCTTTACAAAATCAATAAACAGCAGCAGGCGTTCAGCTGCGTCAGACCCTGAGTTGAGCTTCACACGCTGTGCAGCGACACTCACAGTCCATCATGAAGGTGAGTCTTCACCCATTAATCAAGTGCATGTGGAGGTGGCATCTCTTCAGCATCAGACGCTCAGAAAAGGGCTGCAAAGAACTGATGAAGATTTTCATGTTGAAAGTATTGCTTTCACAAGAGAAAATAAATGATCTATGGTTTAATTAAAGTAGTAAAGCCGCTGGATGTGGTCCTCAGCATTACTCTCTGACACTTCAGCTCCTGTAATCTCCTGTAGGGTTTAATTAATTGTCCATTATGGTGAAGGTAAGTGTGAGTGATGGAGGGTTTGTTTGAGACGATGTATTTCAGGCTCTGGCGCATGTTTAAGTTAGAGTAGTTTCTTAAAGGTGCAGATTGAAGGATTTTACACAGACTGTGCCAATACACCACCGGTACAAAATACAGGAGAGCATGTTGTACTCGTGCAGGTTTCTCCAGGTAAGCAGAAGAGTTTTCTGGACATGTACAGTATTTGTGAAACATAGCATCCCTACTGTAAAGGATGAGACTTTGATACGCTCAGTGTATGACACGTACAGTAACTGCAGTGAACTAGACTGAGATCTTCTCTCAGAACATATGCCAGATGATAAATCAGGTTAGGGTTACATCCAGCAAGGAATCTAAAATAAACCTCTAAAACAAGAGCAACAACTAACACTTTATGATGAGAACAACAGATTGGTCATAAAACATGTTTTCTCAACAGCTGGCTGTTTGGATCTTTCTAGTCATTTAGCTGCATGTTTTATTCAAACAGCTTTCAGCTTATTAAAGTTTTGTTCCACCAAGTTTATTGTTATCTTGTGACTGCTATAGTTCACGCGTGTCAGCGCTGGATTGGCTGTCGTCGGTCTTGACATTTAATTAGGGTCAGTAAACGCTGGCCTTTCCTGGGGCTCTGCTGAGATTTCTGCATTCATTTCAGGAGAGGGACAGTATGTCAAGTGTAATACCATTTTTTCCTGACCTTTGCACAAGTGGTTTTATTTTTATGATGTAAACACACGTAATAGCAGCTGTTTCCTTTAAAGCCGCTCGATCACTTCTCATGCCTTTCTCTTGTTCAATCTATTGAAAATAAAGAAAAAAGTTGCATTAGTAACAGTTATGAGTGGCTGATGTCGCTGTGCATACGAACAAGAATCATCACTCTCTGCTATCACACCTGAGTTAAGTGATTTGAAAACAATACACAAAACTGTCATTTACTGGCAAAACATTATGAAATGGTGTACTTGTGCTTTTGTCAGATCCTGTACAGTTGGCACTGATTCATCTTTTAACAAAAGTTACTTTGGATTTACAAAATATTCACAGTGAAGTGCATCAAAAAAAAGAATCCTCAGATGTGTTTTAAAATAAAGCAGCAAAGCAGGAGGGCAAACACCGTCCTCCGATCATCTGTGAGCAGAATAGGTTTGGAGATGGAAAAGGAGAAAAAGACAAGAGCACTAGGGGGAGCTGTAATATAGCCACATATTTATAATAAAATACATTTGAACCATATATCTACTGTTAGCATTATTCGTTTTTACAGCCTGTAATGATTAGGCTGATACATTATAAAAAATATTATAAAATTAAATTAGGTCCCTCTCCTCACCTTAACCGTCCATCATCTCCCCCGTCTCCTCTCCATCTCTGTTCCTCTCTGCTGGTTATTTGGTGGCAAAATGTACATGCGTCAGTTTACATCTACTAACTATCATCGCTTGGATTTCAGCGTCACATGCCTGCACATGGAATGTGGTTTTTCTCCAGTGTGGGATGTGGGAGGACGAGTTACGCTACAGCACTTTCATTACTGCACTGATTGTCCATTAGCAGTGAGCAGACAGTCAATCAATGTATTGGAGAAAACAGCAACCATAAATGTAAAGAAACAAAGTTGCTTGTCAGATTTTCCAACCATATTTTTTAAATTAAGCCTGAAAAAACCCTGCAAACCGCGACCCCTGATTTTTTTTTTTTTTACGTGACTTACCACAAAAAGAAGCCCTGAGTGGTGTATTATAAAGGGACTTGGCAACTCTGCTCACAAGTTGCCAGGAAGAGAGTTCTGTAGCTTGGGACCGAAATGACTAAAGACTCACTCACTTATATTTATCTGTGTTTTTGATACAACCAACAAGTTACTATTGGATGTTTGGAGTGATCTTGCTGGAGTATATTTATTCAACAAATTAGAAGGATATATTGGGACATTACAATCAAGACATGTAAAAACTAATAAGAGGATCTTTTATTCAATTCTGAGTGTTNCTCGCAGGTTGACAGGAAGAGAGTTCTGTAGCTTGGGACCGAAATGACTAAAGACTCACTCACTTATATTTATCTGTGTTTTTGCTACAACCAACAAGTTACTATTGGATGTTTGGAGTGATCTTGCTGGAGTATATTTATTCAACAAATTAGAAGGATATATTGGGACATTACAATCAAGACATGTAAAAACTAATAAGAGGATCTTTTATTCAATTCTGAGTGTTGGAGTAATGCGATTTCTAGTTTTATTCTGAACTCTTTGTAAGTATTTAATAGAGCTCTTTGGTAACCCAGCAAAACCCCTATTGCAGTAGTCAAGTCTAGATGTAACAAATGCATGTACTTGTGCAAAAATGCCTGTTTCCGAAGTGACAATATGCTGTTTTAGTTACACTGCTGTCAAATTTTTAGTAACATCACTGTCAAACACTGGCTTTTAGTGATAGAGAGACAAGATATGGAGCAATAGACTCTCCCTGCGCCATTACAGATAACAAGTACCTCTGTCTTATCTTTGTTTAGCTGTAGAAAGTTCTGTGACATCCACAGTTTTCTGCTTTCTATGCTGTCCAGGGTGGAAATTTAATTGTGGGCATCTGATGCAAGTGAAAGATAGAGTTCATCTGCATACTGGTGAAAGGAAATATTGTACTGATTAATTACACCAGCTAAAGGAAGCATGTATAGGTTAAATAATAGAGGACCCAACATTGAGCCTTGAGGAACACCACAAGATATGATGTAACGCCTCGAGCTGTAGGTACCCAGTGTAACATAGTATTCCCTTCTGCTTAAGATCTGAACCAGTCTAAGACAGGACCTGATTGACCGACCCAGTTCTGAAGTCAGTTGAGTAAAATCTCAGAGCAAACACACAACAAAAATGACAGTGCTGGGAAAAGAGCACTTAAGAAAGCATCTGATCGTAGAGATGTGGATATGTTTACTCCGGCTCTGCTATTCAGCACTCCAGTCAAGTGAAGCCACGCTTATTTATACTGTGCTTTATACAACACAGATTGATTCAAAGCAGCTTAAGTATTAAACAGGAAAAACCAGCGTCAGTGTTGCAATGTTCTTAAATTTCAGGAATCATCATTTGATTATAGTTTTAACTTTTATTTCACCTAAAAAGCAGTTTATCAGTGTGTTCACTCGTGTCTGACCTCGACGGACCGTGTGAAGAAATGAATGAGAAGGTGGAGCACCAGCGCACACACCTGTTACATAATCATCATAGACCAATGGCAGTTAGAAGAGTCACTTTGATGAACTGTTTCGAACTACTAAACAAACATTGTTTTTGCCAGATTTAGTTTGAAATGATGTCACGCCAGTTCCTTCTTCGATTACGCTTGAAATATATCAGGGCCTTAACCCAACACCCTGAACCCTTCCTGGTCTATGACTACCTTTGTTTGTGGGTGGGCCAAAGCAGCCAGCATGTGGGCATTATACAAATGTGTTACATGGTGATGTGGTAATGGAACTAATGAAAGAACTATAAACAAGGTGTTTCAGGCAGTTCAGGTGCAGCGTTTTCTTTAACTCACTTTCTTGTGAACTTTGCATATAATGTACATGCCCAAATAGCTATATTATACACTAAAGGTAAAGATAAAAAAGCATAATAGGTGTAATGATCCTGTGTTTTTGTGCTCTTAGTATTTTAGTTTGAAGTTTGCCTTGTTGAGTTCCTGTCTCCTGTTCCCTTTGTTAGTCTTAGCTGGTTCAGGTGTGTTTGACTGGGGTTAGAGTTGAACTCTGCAGGACGGTAGCTCTCCAGGAGCAGGGTAGGAGACCTGAACTATAGCATGAGCCAATCATTTTCAAGTGTGGGCTCATTTTGCATTTCATTGAGTTGGACCTACTCAGTTTCACTGTTGTCACTGAGTTTCCTCCTGAATCCTCCATCCCTTCAGCTTCTCCATGGTTCTCAGTCCCACTGGCTCCTCCTCATGGGGCGTTCACACCAGATGCGACTTGCGCGAATAAATCGCGCTATTCACGCGTAGTTGGATGCTTGAACATTTTGAGTTTACTTGCTTCATTCGCGCGTGAAATTCACTTCACAACAGACGCGAATTCGCGTCATGAGAGGGGCTCTCCCTGTCCTTTTAAATATGTGTCCCAGACTCTTCCACTTCTTTCTGCACACTTCCTCTGAATAAATACATCAACTCGTCAGCGGGAAAGTAGTTGTAAAATATGGCGAATAAGCTCAATTTGCTGGCTTTAGCTAGCTTGTCTNGCGTTTTTTTACAACTTACCTCCTCACTCACTTTCTTTCAAGCAAGATCCTTTTTATTCCTGTTTCTATAAAAGTATGAAGATGTATCGTACAGCGACGATGATTTTGTCCTCCATTGTTGTTTCTGATTTCTGCCTCCGCTCACTACGGCGTAATCACGTCACTACTAGAGCAAGCTCCTGATTGGTTAATGCGGCGCAAATTTTCCAGTTCAAAGTTCAGATTTTTCAACTTGCCGATTCGCGTGTCAAACCGAATCGAGCCGCAGGATGTCTATTCGCGTCTTGGCATTGACTTAACATGTAAATCACTCGCGCTTAACAGTCTTCTGATGCCCCAACTCCACCTTGGTCCTCTGAGCCTGCAGTTTTGCTCTGGTCCTTCATTCCTCTGGCTCCACCTTGGACTCCACCTCCTCTGCATCAGTCTCCCGATCTACCGGTAAACAAACTCTGTATAGCGGCAGAGCTCCTGGATATGTGGCAGTATTGGATGCTGTGGGAGTAAGAACAGGGCTGCTTGTAATGCTCTCCTGTTCAAGGTTAATGCATCCAAACACACTGCTTAGATGCCTCATTAGCTTCATGAACACTAGGATGAGATCAGGACTATGGAGCACTGAACTCCACATCATCCCTCAAGGCCTTGAGGCTGTTCTGCATGAGCAATGCCGCAGTGTGCCGCTACACACAGAAAATATGCTGAAGGCAAAGAACAGTCCTGAGTCTTATTTGGTGTCTGATATTAATAAATATTTATATTCTTTCCTCTGTGTTTTTAAAACAAGCTTAGCAAACACACTAAAACAATAACCAAAAACAATTCAACAATTTAACTTAAAGCAGAACTAAGTAACTTTTTTTACCTTCATAAATAGTTTTCTAAGTCCTTACGATGGTTAATTGACTTGTGGTGTGTTTGAGGCGAGCGCTAACCCCCTCTGGCACGTCTACGCCAGAAAACAGCACTTGCAACTTGAGCTGCACCGACCCGCCACAATCTCGCCTCATGTTCACGTTCACGCGAGAGTGACAAAATGCTTTACGGTAATTCAAAAACAATGTATATATTATGACTTTATAAGACAATTTCGAAAATTACCCACCTCCTCTTTCTTGTACTGTATTTGCAAAACTACTGCGCTGGTGAGCGTTGGAGTCGTTGTAGTCCAGAGCTGCGCTTGGAGTATTTATGACAGTGTGATTCACTGAAGGAAACTGTAGTGGGAGCTTCTCAAATCTTACTGAGTTCCGCTTTAATATATCAGTCGATTTATTTCTTTATGATGGATTATTTATGTATTTGAAATTAACTTACTGTTTTTGTCATGTTTGTAGTAAAATGATCCCCCGTGTCTGTAAATAGGTATCTTCTCCTCAACATTAACTAATTCTATGACGTGTGTAATGTGATAATACGTTACTGAGTGTGAAATCATTTTTACTGGAACACCCTGATCACAGACAGGAGGGCGAGTAAAATCTGTGCTACAGACCTTCCTCTCCTGACAGCTGTGAATTCTGCACATGTTCCACAGCGGTGATTTTGTGATGTTCGCACTGGAGTTTGTGGCCTTGCAACGGAGTTCAGCTGGATCCCATGTCTGGCTAATGCAGGTTTAATTGACTTATTGATCATGAGCTTCCAGCTTACAATCAATAACCTGCTTTGAGACAGACGGTCTCCTTTTACCAAGCCTGTCCCTTATTGAATCGTACAGTGCTCTGGTTGAGTTGGGTGGGAGGACGGATTATTTTGTATAGTAAGTGTTAAACTGAGATTTCCTTTTGTAACAGCCTCAGCTCTGTAGGTCTCAGGAAAACCTGATAATTGAGACTGGATTAATTCCATTCCTCTGCTCTGATAGGACACAAGAAAACACTGCTTTAATCATAGAGCATTTCTTCTCAGGATTGTGGAGATCTCTAAATGTCTAAAGGGGACCATCAAAATAAAGTGTAACTGAAACTGACATTCACAACCCTTTTCCTCCTTGATTTCTGAAAGACTTGATTGTCATTATAGTACGGAAGAGGATTAGGGCCAAGCAATAATAAAAAAATAAAACCATCTCGAGATTAAAGTCATTAAATTACGAGAATAAAGTCATTAAATTACAAGAATAAAGTTATTAAATTACGAGAAAAATGTCGTTAAATTTCGAGAAAAAAGTCGAGATAAAATGTTGAGAATAAACTCATTAAATTAACGACTTTATTCTCGTAATTTAAAGACATTTTTTTCGTAATTTAATGACTTTATTCTCGTAATTTAATGAGTTTATTCTCGTAATTTAACGACTTTTTTCTCGTAATTTAATGAGTTTATTCTCGTAATTTAATGACATTATTCTCGTAATTTAATGACTTTATTCTCGTAATTTAA
>RJVU01060905.1:126455-141609 GCA_003731715.1 Anabarilius grahami
TACTGTCAGCAATGGCACCACATGGAAGAGAAATGTCACAAGACCTGAGAAAGAAAATAATTTCTTTACACCAGAAAGGTGAAGGCTACAAGAAGATCAGCAAAGCTTTACTTTACTAAAATTTTAACAAGTTGGAACTGCAACCATCTCACAGAGACGTCCAGGTCGTCCATGGAAGTTAACACCTCGACAGGAGCGTCTTCTGATGAGAAGGGCTGAAGGAAATCAGCATGCAAGTTCACTGCAGTTATCTAAAGAAGTAGAAAGCCAAACTGGGGTGACTATTTCCCGTGACACAATACGGCGTACACTGCAGAGGAATGGCATGCATGGGTGCCGTCCACGAAAGAAGCCTCTTCTAAAGCCCAGGCACAAAATAGCCTACCTAGAGTTTGCCAGGGCCCATGCTGACAAAGATGAAGACTACTGGGACTCTATACTCTGGAGTGATGAGACCAAGATAAATGTTTTTGGAATTAATGGCTTCAAAACTGTATGGCGTCGCAAAGTTGAGGAATACAAAGAAAAATGCATGGTGCCTACAGTGAAACATGGTGGTGTCAGTGTCCTTATGTAGGCTACATGAGTGCTGCTGGTGTCGTTTCATTGATGGCATCATGAATTCACAGATGCACTGCTCTATACTGAAAGAGAAGATGTTACCATCACATGACAATGATCCTAAACACACATCTAAGGCCACTGTTGGATTTCTGAAGAAGAACAGGGTGAAAGTGATTCAGTGGCTCCTGATCTGAACCCAATCGAACACCTGTGGGGAATTCTGTTGAGCATCACTCTCCATCCAGCATCCAGTCTCTAAAAGAGGTCATTCTTGAAGAATGGAAAAAGATAGTTGTTGCAAAATGTCGCCAACTTGTTCATTCCATGCCTAGAAGACTTGGTGCTGTCATTAATAATCATGGAGGCCATACAAAGTACTAGATGTAGTAGTTTTTGTTGTGGGGTGTACTCATTTTTGCATCACCCTAATTTGAGTAAAACTGAAAAATGTGTCATCTAAGTTATATTATTAGCCTTCCTTTCAAGTTATAAGTTAAACAGATGTTATATTAAACTTAGTTTTGTCAACATTTTGGAAATTGTTTTTGTGTTCATTGAGATATTGTTTAAAAAGTAACTTTTCAAAGGGAGTGTACTCATTTACGCCGAGCACTCTATATGATGTTATTTGGCATCCACTGTCTAGCAAAACCATCTCGTAAGACTCTCTGTGTTTGGACCCAAGAAGCAAAGGCACAGGAATTTGATCAATTTAATTGTCATGACAACTCTCGGGAGATTGGTATGGTAATAGAAATTGGCAAATGAGACAGCCTGCGCCATCTGTTTCATGCCAGAACTATAGGTAATAACTCCACATGAATAGGAAGCACTCTAATTAGTAAACCTACAATCAAGTCCAAAGGACATAAAACACTGCAAAGAAACCAAGAGAAATTTAATAGAGGAACAAAAGTGAGTGCCAGTTGTTTTTGAGTCCGCTTCCGGTGTTTCCACATCTCAGAATCCTGCTCAGAATCTCTCTGGCCCTCATCTACTCGAGATAGACAAGTCAAACAACAGACTTTGAAACCCTAGAAAGGACTACTGGATACTCTGGGAACTGGGACTACTGGAGGCTTGGGAGAAGTAACTGACTTGGGAAAGATAACTAGGACTCAGAGGAGACACTGTGAGAGGGAACACTTGAGGTTTTTGGGAAAATACTGGTGTCTCTGGAGACTTCATAAATAACTTGAGACAAATAACTGGAATCTTAGGAATAGACCCCAGGGACTTGAGGAAGAGGGCATAGATGGGGAGTCTGGAGGGCAGGAGATCAGGAAGATCATTGGAGTCTCGGCAGCACTCAAGGAATCAAAGTGGAGTCAAGTTCTAATGATAAATGGCTTCCCAACCTTTCTAGATGTGAGTATGACAGGCAGGGCAGAAGAGTGTGAAGAGCTACGCTGTGATGCAGCTGTAAATGGAATCTAAATGCCTTTAGATTGAAGAGCTACGTGACCAGTAGACATAAAAGATCCCACCAAGGTTGCTCAGTTGTACTGGGCTCGTAACATATTTTGAGTGTGGGCACCGTCGTACTGAGGAGGAGATCCAGGAGGACATTGACTAGGGATGGTTGTGGAGATTCAGAATCGCGTTAAAGGTAATTTCCTTCTTGTGCAACATTTAAAAGAGGTCAAAGAAACTGAAAGGTGCTAATGGAAGCCCAAAGCGGCACTAGATGGGATTGGTTATTTGACTGGGGCCACAATGTGACAGGACAAACTGAGCCAAGGTACCTTGGGACTGGGGGAAAGAACCACATTTACCTCCTTAAATGTAGCAAAGGCTCCGGTTGAGTGGGAAGCAGTGCTGTTGGTTTGAACGCTAAATATTCAAAAGTGAGCAACAGGGTATGAGGGATCAGAGTGTACACTGACTAAAAGTGCTTTAGTTGTCAGCCTATGAGTCTTAGTTATGAGTGCTGTGAGGTTAGCAAATGAAAAGCTGAAACCACAGCAGGAACAGGAACCAGAACATCAGCTGGTGAAACAGGCTCAGGAACAACTGGAAGCTGGACTTGCATGAATCAAATTGAGATGGAAAGATGGGTCATATCAACCACATTGAAACACTCCACTGAAAACTTGCAGACCTGCTGGATGTCTGTCACATGACTGTTCTCTTCTGGGTCTGTGCATTTGATTGGTCAGTAATACTTGTGCATTTTGCAAGGTTCAATATAACTATGTGATTATTTGGTCAATGACATGACGCTCAATTTTTGGGCTTATCCAATAATTAATACAAAAATGCATTAAAAGTCATTAAAGTATAACTGTTTAGTCATGAAATAGTCTGTATTTTGTGTCCTGTGATTCATTCAGGTCATGGAATTAGGCAGGTTACACTTGGCGCCGCGCACGTTTATCACTCGCAGCCATGAAATGAACACATGCACTTGATGGCACCTTGTGTGACAAATCTGAGAACGATCACTTTGGTTATTCAACAGAGTGACTGTTTGTTCATTGACCAATCAGGTGCAGACGTGCGTTACCTGAACATGACAGCCCTCACTAGAGGCCAGCTGAACTCCTCCTTCTGGGTGGTGGACAGGAAGCACGTGTACGTGGGAAGTGCCATCATGGACTGGAGGTCACTCTCTACGGTAAAGAAGAACTCTATAAATGTGCCTGTGTTTATCTGGACACCGATAGTCTGGATATTAAAGCAATATAAACCTGAATAAGGCTTTTGTTTTGTTTTGATCTTGAATATTGTTGAAAACGGCATTATGCTGCAATTGGAACATAACCATGTTTTGCCCCATAATGGACTCTTGCACAACTACTTCCTCATTCTACAGTGTTCAGCGCACCAACATACATGAGAACACAGATTGTTACTACATTTCATGGCTGCCAATTCATTAAAACAATGAATCATGTTCTCTGCGTTAACATGAATTATCTTGAACCTGCTGAAATGTTCCTAGAAATATATGTTCTTTCCAACTGTGCATTCTGAATAATAAATCTATAGTTTACCAGCCACTGCTTTCTCAGATTAAAACTTCATGTTCCGTTGAGTTTGGAAAATTGTTCACACAGTTATCATCAGAATAGCTCTTCTCCTGTCACTGAAAATGTCCACTCATTTTAGGTGCTGTTTAGTCAACTCGATGACTACAGCAAACTGAAATTATACATAACTGGAAATAAATGAGATGTACTATTTCAAAACGGAAGTGTCACGAAGCTCAGTGCAAGTAGTCCATTAATCCAGTTTCCTGCACTGAAGCTGAACTGTACAGCTCTGTCTCTGCTGACGTTGGTATGATTACTAGTTAATATATATATATATATATAAAAAAATACTTTAGTTGCATTGTTTATTGTTACATTTGCCTTACATATCACCCTCAGCAGGGTAGTAGTAAGTAGCATTAAATGGTTAGTTAACCAAAAAATGAAATTTCTGTCATTAATTACTGTCCCTCATGTTGCTCCACACTCGTAAGACCTTCGTTCATCTTAGGAACACAAATTAAGATATTTTTTGATGAAGTCTGAGAGCTTTCTATCCTCCCATTGGGAGCAAAGTAATTTACGCACTCAAGGTTCAGAACAGACATTATTAAAGTAATCCATGTGACTCCAGTGATTTAACCTCAATTTAATGAAGCGAACGAAGGTCTTACGGGTGTGGAACCACATGAGGGACAGTAATTAATGACAGAAATGTCACTTTTGGGTGAAATAAGGCTTTAAAAACGAGTAAGTTTTTTTAATTCACTCCACTTCTACATGTTGCTTTACTAAGTTTATTTAGTCCGGTTGATTATTAGTTATGTTGGCTTGATAATCTGCAGTTTCTTCTTCTGAGTCATCAGTGTCTCCTCCTAGAGCTTTAAAGCTACAACCACCAAACTCACACCTTCAGACGGTTCTGACTCGGGCTGCTGTATTTTTTCTAACAAATCTGACTTATGATTTTTGTTAAATGGACAATCAAAGCTATGAAAAGTCCCATGGACTTTCATTGTGGGGTCAAACGTTTTATACAATAGACTATTTAAGCTTCACCCACTAGGTATCTATCACTAGTTCATAGTTCATGTTAACAACATGCTAATTCATGCCAACAATTTATTAAAAACAGCTACAAAATGTAAAACAATGCTAGACGCATGCATGCAAACAATATGATGTTTGGAAGCTTATAACACTTTCAAACTTTCAGACAAGGCCTTGTCAAGCCAACATAAAAGTTTGTCCTAACGAACTCTATTTTTCTAGTGTGTATGTTGGAGTTGTGTAATATGTCATGTTCTTCATCATGTTTAGTGATATTTCAGTGGTCTGGAGAGTGATGTGACGTGTTATTTTTACAGATGAAGGAGTTTGGCATCATCTTTCATGACTGCAGCTGTCTGGCGTTGGACCTGCACCGGATATTCAGCCTGTACTGTCAACTGCAACATAAAGACTTTCTGCCCTCAATATGGTCCAAGAGACTATACGCACTGTATAACAGAGACAAGAACCTGACGCTGTTTCTGAACGGCACTGAAGCAGGAGCATACATTTCTGTGAGTTGATTTAGAGGTGTTTCGATTTTTCATTTCTGGAGGAAGCCAGAAAAAATCCCAGTACACGGAAATGATCCTTCATTTGATTATCTTCACTGTAATGATGTTTTATCTGTTTGTGACTACAGGCACCCTGCAGTATAAATAGAGCGGAGAGACGGGGTTAGAAAAGCAAGATTAATGTTTGTTTTCTGCACTGTTTATGAAAGAGAGATTTGCTATTATAGATTTACAGATACAGGTCTCCATTGATTAAAGGTTGCATTGCCTGTAATATCCTGTTCAATCAATGAAGTCCTCGAAGAAAATGAGCAAGAAGGTTCTGCTACTGCTCCACTCTTGATCAGATACCTCACTGTGACGTGTGATATATCTCAAAGGAGAGAATGATAAATCACAGCCGCTCTCCTGGTCATGAACTGAACACACTGTGAATAAAAACGACAGTGTTCACGTGTTTGGTGGCGATTCTGTAACCTTGAGCTTTAGCTCAGTGTTGATCGTAGTTTTCCAGAGCAGTTCAGAGATTTTTCTAACCTCACTGTATGTAAATAACTGCAAATATTAGGACTGAATAAAGTCATTGGGTTACACCAATGAAGGAGGGAGAGGAGAAATAGATCCTTAAAACCGTAAATCATGATTGCATTTATGTTTGTTTTTTCCCCACCATCGTTTGTTGTGCTAGAGTTCTCCAGATGTGTTCTGCCCAAAACACCGGACGAAAGACACTGAGGCCATTAAAAGAGTCATTCGGGAGGCCGAAACATTTATCTACATCTCCATAACCGACTATTTACCAATGATGAACCGCAGCCAACCCAAGTGAGTCCTGTTAAACAACACATCTGCTATAATATAATGAAACATTTGTGACATAAATCAAAAGCTACTGTTGAATGAGCATGCAGGAAGAAGAAGCTTTTTTGGATCAGATTTAGTTCTAATGGGATCGTGTTTCATTTGTACCATCATTCATCGCAGTATGTACTTTCACAGGTACTGGTCACTCATTGACAACATGCTCCGAGAAGCCTTGATTCTGAGCAGAAACCTCAGAGTTCGTCTGTTAGTCAGCTGCGGGGAGCGGACTGAGCCGCTGACGCTGAACTTCCTCTGGTCTCTGAAAGCACTGTGTGTAGAGTCGCTCGACTGCTCAGTGGAGGCGGTGAGTGTGCATTCATCACAGATTACCTGAGATTTGCATGGCAAAGGCTTGCTCACGCTATTATCTTAATTTATTATGAAATCATTGTTTTACGTTATACACCAATCTTCAAACCTGACAGGTGGAGATTCTGTGCTGAGAGTCCAACAGCACTGGGACTTCACTGTTTGCTTGAGTTTGAACAAGCTCAGATTTTTTTAGGTCGACTGTTAAGTGATTAAAGTCGAGTTGATTTCGACTAATCGCTGATGATGTCATTAATAAAAACACAAGAGATGGGAATGCTTTGCCACATGCCACAATTTGCAACTAGAGGCTAATGTTTGTGAACAGACTTTGATGTTGGTTTAAGAAACTTAAAGGGTTAGTTCACCCAAAAATTAATTACTCTCCCTCATGTCGTTCCACACCCGTAAGACCTTCGTTCATCTTCAGAACACAAATTAAGATATTTTTGATGAAATTCGAGAGACTCGTCCATAGACAGCAATATAATCAACACTTTCAAGGTCCAGAAAGGTACTAAAGACATCGTTAAAACAGTCATGTGACTGCAGTGGATCAACCTTAATGTTATGAAGAGAAGAGAATACTTTTTGTGTGCTAAAACAAAATATAGTGACTTTATTCAACAATCTCTTCTCTTCTGTGTCATTCTCTTACTTTGTTTACGTCCAGCGCTTCCAGGTTCTGCATCAGAACGCCGACTCATTATTGGCCGACACACGCATGTGTCGTGCTGCTCATGTGATCAGCTTTGGCCAATAAAGTCGTTATTTTTGTTTTTGCACACAGAAAGTATTCTCATCTCTTCATGACATTAAGTTTGAACCACTGCAGTCACATGACTGTTTTAAGGATGTCTTTAGTACCTTTCTGGACCTTGAAAGTGTTGATTATATTGCTGTCTATGGACGAGTCATATACCTCTCGGATTTCATCAAAAATATCTTAATTTGTGTTCTGAAGATGAACGAAGGTCTTACGTGTGTGGAACGACATGAGGGAGAGTAATTAATGACAGAAATTTAATTTTTGGATGAATTAACCTTTTAAACCAAGACAAAATGCTGCCCACAAGGCTATTGCTCCTATAACAAGTAATTTTTATCAGATATTTTGTCTTTGGGTTGTTATATGTCTTACAGTTTTCTGCTTGTTTTAAATCAGATAAGCAATTCACAATGACTCATTCTTCAGGTTACATCATCATGCCAGTAGGTGGCGACAAGTGTCTTTATGATTGACTCATTAAATCAAACGATTCATTCATAATGCTGATTCATTCAGGAACCAAACAAGAACTAGAGAGACGGATCACCACTGGCCACTGGGGTGCGTCTCAATCGGTTAATTAAACTTCCGTTAAGGGAACATCGTGAGCATCGATGCACCCTGGTTTTCACGGTGCATTGTGGGATTTTTTAGGTAGCGAACGTTTCAGTGCACTGGTAGGATTTTGCGATCAGTGAATGAGTGACTACTGACGTCTGAACTAGAGATCTGATTGAGACGCACCCTAAGATATAAAGGTCCTGGAAGGCAATGGAAGTTTATTTGAACAGAGTTTGCTACAGTACAGCTTTCCTGTAGCTCAGTGGTTAGAGCATGGCACTAGCAATGCCAAGGTCATGGGTTCGATCCCAGGGATTGCACATACTCAGATACAAATGTGTACTATAATGCAATGTAAGTTGCTTTGGATAAAAGCGTCTGCCAAATGCATAAATGTAAATGTAAATGTCATGAACTGTATGGCCAGATACAATATTCATCAAGCAATCTAATACACAGATCAAGTGTTGTTTCATAAGCAATAAACGTCCGCTATGGCAGGACTCCTGTCACTCTGAGTACTAAACTGAAAACACATGTACTGTGTTGTTGTTGTTGTTGTTCTTGTAGAAGTTCTTCGTTCCCCGGGAGCAGAGCGATGGACGTCTCTACAGAATCAACCACAGCAGATTCATGGTAACAGACAACTCTGTGTATCTAGGTGAGAACATGTGATAATGTCATACTCAGTGAATGAGAAAAGGGGGAAAGAGGTGTTTAACGCTTCTTCTTCTAAGCCATGTTTCTGGGCTCTTAGGGAATCCAAACTGGGTGGGAAACGAGTTTGTCTTCAACGCGGGTGTTGGTGTGGTGATCAGACAGCGTCCGCAGGAGAACAACACCACCTCTGTAGTTAAACGGATGAAAGCTGTCTTCGAAAGAGACTGGCATTCCCACTACTCTAAAACTCTAGATCCGAACAACATCCCAGCATGCAGCATGCATACAGTCAAAGAAAACATCCGTGTTTGAAAATGACATATACTTTCCAATGCATATTTGTTGGCTGCGTTTCCATGCACTTTGAGTTCAACAAAGCAAGGCATTTCATGCTATCAGAACAGTATTTGTATGGTAATATCTATTTCAATGTACTGTCTGGCCATTTTTTCCACCTCGTATGAAGATGCATTTTAGCGATGCGATCACAAGTGTCCTGATCAGACTTACAGCTGCTATCTGTCCTTCTCATTGGCCTCTTCCCTCTGTCACTTGGAAGACACGTGACGTGGGTTTGTCTGCTAGATCGTATTTAATCATCTTAATACCAGGTGGAAACAGGGCCTTTGTGTTGAGATGTTTGTCTCTGAGTAAGTGTTTTACTCTGAAAACTGTTTCTACCTTTAACTATTAAAAATGTTTTATCAATTTGACTATCACTTTGTAGCAAAAAAATCTACTATGCATTATCAAGCAGTGTATTTGAAATGATTACATTTATAAAGGCAGGTTTACAAAATCTTTCTACAGATTTTCATATCCCATCTTGTTTTTTAGCTGATTCAGAGTTTATGCAAGATCAGTTTAAAGTCAAATATTATCAAAGCTTTATCATAATTTTCAAATGCATGTTGATTTCATGCATGATGAAACATATGCTGGTAAATTGGCAGTTGATTTATTTGCACTTTGTATTTTAAGAACATCATGACTGTACTTCAGTCTATATGTATTTTCTTTTATATTTTGTGTTAGAAACAATAAAAGGAAATATATTAAAAATGCTTTTTCAATTTTTGAAATGTACAATATTATGATGTTTACAGCAACGTCTGATGTGCATTAGATGCTTCACAACAATAACTGTTCTAAGGCCTTTATTTATATCTTTTGCTTTAGTGTGTCAGTAGAGCTCCAAACATTCTTTTTTGCATATATTGAAGTTTCAGTATTAACAAATAGTAAAGGCCCATTGCTCACAGCAGAACATATTTTTTGTTCTTCGCTTAGGCATAAAAAAAGATCGAAATACAGTCATGTCTACTGTAAGGTAGTGTGTTCATGTTTTCATATCTGACCTCGACCGACTGAACAGAAGAAATGAAACCGAGAAGATTTACACCTCAAAGAAGGCGGAGCCTCAGATTTACACCTCAAAGAAGGCGGAGCCTCAGATTTACACCTGATCAAAGTTGAATGTGTTAGTCTGGATAAAGCATTTTATTTATTTTAATTTGATTTGATAATTACACAACATTTTCATGGTTAAGTCACTATTGTTTAACATTGAGTGGAACATTTTCATAGAAATGTAAGATTAAATCTAATTTAAGAAACAGCTGGATGTGACGTGCAGCAGGATCCAGATGTGGATGCGTGTTTATTTTAAAAAACAATAATAAAACTGAACAAAGAAGAAAGGAAAGAATGTAAACTGATCCTCAAACCCTCGCCCATGAAGACTCATCAGTTCTGCACAAATCATATAAATTACATATTTCACATTGAATATTTTTGTGTTTTTTGCAATGCAAGTTGCATTCCGAATCCATTCAACAAACACATTGTGATGAAACAGGTTACTTTATTTTTTATAGTTATTTTGTAGATTTTTCATTTCCTCCTCTTTCACAGTCGTTCTGGTTCTGATGAAGACTCAGGGTTTGGAGGGAATGTGACCAGTGGACACTGGATTTTCCGAGTCTTTCTGGGACTTCGAGAGCTCATTTGTCACAGGGCTCAGATGTTTTCATTGTTCTTGTAGAAGATCTGAGCTGTGTGTCGTTGTGTTTGTTGTGTTGTCAGAAGCATGTGCGGTTGTAAAGCTGAACGAACAGAAGGTTTGCACAAGACCTTAGTGACGTATGACAGGTGGAAATACTTGTGCTTCACACAGAGAAGAAGCTGGAAGAACAATCCCTGAGCAGTGATCCACTCTTACTGTGTAAAGAAACAGAATGAACCTTTGCTCTAGTCTTTATAGTCTCTATTGTCGTATATCGAGTGAAACGCTTCTCAAACAAGAACAAATGTGGGCGGGGCTTGATTTGGTCTGTGGGGAATTGATTGGATGGTTGTGGTTTGCTATTGGTGGATCTCATGTGAGTGACAGGTTGCCCCGCCCTCATCATCTGAGAAGAGAAGAGATGCTGCAAGCGGAAGATATTCTGATTCAAGATTACCAGGAACATGAATTTAACACAATAATGATGTGCAGCGATAAATCATTTATGATAAACACTGCAATATTCATAAAAGGGTCATTCCTGGGATTCTGGAATATTTCATCCAGGATTTTATTTTATTTTTTAAACTACCTATAATTAATTTTCTAAATAGCCCACATCATTAGGCACATATCAAACCTTCAACAAATCATATTTCCCACCTCAGGCATTAAAGTATGGAAGAGGATTAGGGCCAAGCAATAATAAAAAAAATAAAAACCATCTCGAGATTAAAGTTGTTAAATTTCGAGAAAAAACTCGATATAAAATGTTGAGAATAAACTCATTAAATTAACGAATTTATTCTCGTAATTTAATGACTTTATTCTCGTAATTTAATGACTTTATTCTCGTAATTTAATGACTTTATTCTCGTAATTTAATTACTTTATTCTCAACATTTTATCTTGACTTTTTTCTCAAAATTTAACGAATTTATTCTCGTAATTTAACGACTTTTTTCTCGTAATTTAATGACTTTATTCTTAACATTTTATCTCGACTTTTTTCTCGTAATTTAACGACTTTTTTCTCGTAATTTAACAAGTTTTTTCTCAACATTTTATTTCGACTTTTTTCTCGTAATTTAACGACTTTTTTCTCGTAATTTAACGAGTTAAATCTTGAGATGGTTTTATTTTTTTATTATTGCTTGGCCCTAATCCTCTTCCGTATTAAAGACCTTTTATTATTTTCAGTTTTTTTGTTTGTTTGTTTTTGTTTTGTTTTTTTTATTTAATTTAAACACCTTTTTTTCTACTGCTCATGTGTCCCTCATAACAATTTAATAACTACAAATGTAACATTTATGATCATTTTCATATTTTTTATGGGACTGAAGTTAAAAATAGACGAAATGTGTCTGTGGTCTCTTTATTTTGTAAAAAAAAAAAGTTCTCAATTTAGATGTTTAACAAAAACCACACTTTTATTGTGTTAGTCCTTAACATGTCAGGTGGAAATCAGCAAGAAATGCCTTCATTTGAACTCTCTTCCCTATTTTTTCCAAAATAACAGTTGAGAATAGTGTGACGGGGTTGAACACCGGGAGACTTTGAAACACTGTAACCGGTTTGAAGGGAGACATCTTTTAATGTTCTCTCTCTTCCCTCTGGATCAACAGATCTGCATGAAACAGTCTCTCTGCTGCTGATGGGGCTGACATTTCTGACCATGTTAAAGTGCACACATAATGTCAGATAATCTATTTTTAACAAAGTTATGAGTTTTCATTATCTTTACTGAAACCATGACAACTTTATATTTTTTTTAATTAAAATGATTTATAAATGAAGGAAAAAACTCAACCCTGTCACAGATTTTCAACCCTGAAACGAGAGTTTTTTTGCTCAAAAAGGCCACTGCTCCTCTTGAGGTGAAGGAGGTGACAGCAATGAAACAAGTACATACTTATGAATTAAAACAGAATTTTGGAAAATGATAATTTTAATAATTGTATGTGATGGGGTTGAGTTGTTAAGCGTGACTGTCCCTCCCTGACTATAATGCACCTCAAAAATATGAATAAAAACTATTGCACTGTTAAAGAGACCTGAATGATGTCATTTCTGGTTAATGATGTCACATATGGGTGGAGTCTAAATTATTATAGGCGGAGAATGGTTGGAGTGACGGGGTTGAGACTGAATATCTTGCTTTTTTTTTTTTTTTAGAAAAAAATAATTTTTCACAAGAAAGTAACACAAATAAATACTTACAATATTGCCAAAAATATTATCGACACTGTGCACAATTTTGTTGAATATTTTCTAAGTTCGATTTCAGTGAAGCGCCCCAGGGACATGACAAATGTGTATTATTTTCTGATAAAAAAACAAATTATTTAAATGCAATAATTATTGTTACTCATTATAATGGACATGCCGAAGCTTTAACACTTAGGTCTGGGCTCTGAGGTCACGCTCACCAGAGCTCCAGCTGAAGTCTCCTCGCGCTCCGGAGGCGGCGGTACGCAGCTACAGAAGCTGGCTCGCAAGCCGCCGAAGAAGGGGAAGAAGTTGTGACGCCCGCAGTGACGCCATCGGTTGCTATGGTGGCAGATTATGTTGCACATCACATCCGGGGTGCTCGCGTTTGTTTTTACCACAGTCTCTTCACGGGCGCGCTCTGATGTGTCCATCATGTGTCGGGTGATGTGAGCGCGAGCGCGGATCATGGCGGATGACAGCGAGTGGGTGCTGGAGAGCATCGCGGGGTACCTGAGCAGCCCGGACTGGCTCATCCCACTGGCGGAATTCATGGAGAACAAATGCTCAGGTGTGAAACTGCCCCTGCATCCCAATGTGCATACTATCCACCCTAAATAGTGCTGCATATTACCAATGCTAGTATGCACAGTGAGACGCAGCACTTGCGTAACTCTCGTGACTGTCCTGTGTGTGTTTCAGTGTTCGATGACGAGGACGAGAACAAGCTGAGCTACACGGAGATCCATCAGCAGTACAAGCAGCTGGTGAGAGCGGCTCTGGCGCGCGTGAATGCCGCAGCGTCCCCGAGCGCGTGACTGACGCTGCTGTGATTGATTGACAGGTGGAGCGGCTGCTGGAGAACCACATGCAGGAGGTGGGCATCAGTGAGCAGCAGTTCCTGCACGCCTGCTCGTCCTTCACCAGCTCCAGAACTCTGCAGGTACATCTCATCTCATCTCATCTCTGGATTACTGTTATAATGCGGCTCAGTAGATTATTGCTGCGCCTTCACTGATGGCAGATTCCTCTCTTCTGACCACAGTGATCCATCAAATCTCTCTTTTGTAAAGTCATAGAAACACTGTTGGGTTTTTCTTTTGCTGTTAGAGCAAAAATGATGTTTGTTGTATTTTGCGTTCATCACTGTAGAAGTTACATTTACATTTATGCATTTGGCAGACGCTTTTATCCAAAGCGACTTACATTGCATTATACTATACATTTGTATCTGAGTATGTGCAATCCCTGGGATCGAACCCATGACCTTGGCATTGCTAGTGCCATGCTCTAACCACTGAGCTACAGGAAAGTTGACACAGTTGTGATGGCTGAGGGTCCGCAGCTCTTGTTCCGGCTGCATTCAGGCTCACTCACACACACTGATGATGCACTTTCTTTATTTCTGTTGTTTAGTATGAGTCGGCAGTGTTTGGACTGAAATCTTCAGAGTCATGTGACACATGCAGGTTGATGGAGATTAGATAAGTGGGTTAGTGAGACTGACCTGGACTAGATGACAGACCTAGAACCTGAAGACGGTCAGTCCAGCTGCAGTATTAAATGCAAACATGCGCAGTAAAGAAGATTCTGAATGGGTTCACAGCAGAGCTGAATAATGTGTTTTAGAGCTGCTTTACCTCAGAATCAGTCTCATATTTGATGAAGTTTGCATCATTGATTCTGATATTTTCCTGTTTGTTAGTGTGAAGCTGAATCTGTATTAGAAATAAAGCTGGCTTGACATTTACACTTTACCAAACATTATTTCACCACTTTCATTTTAAAGTGTTAGTTCACCCAAAAATGAAAATAATGTCATTAATTACTCTCCCTCATGTCGTTCCACACCCGTAAGACCTTCGTTCATCTTCAGAACACAAATTAAGATATTTTTGATGAAATCCGATGGCTCAGTGAGGCCTGAGCAATGACATTTCCTCTCTAAAGATCCATTAACGCACTAAAAACATATTTAAATCAGTTCATGTGAGTACAGTGGTTCAATATTAATATTATAAAGCCACGAGAATATTTTTGGTGCGCCAAAAAAACTAAATAATGACTTATATAGTGATGGTCGATTTCAAAACACTGCTTCAGGAAGCTTCGGAGCGTTATGAATCAGCGTGTCGAATCATGATTCGGATCGCGTGTCAAACTGCTGAAATCACGTGACTTTGGTGCTCCGAACCGCTGAACATGAGAATGAATGTTGTTTCAAACGCTGAAAGACGTCAATATACACAATTTTTCAAGTTTAACTCCACCGAGGTTAATCTTCTAACTCCTGACTGCTTTGTCGGACAAAATGGCGGATGCGGCGTTCTGATTGGTTAGATCGCTTGTCAATCAAACTCCCGGCGAAGGGTCAATTAATGACAGAATTTTCATTTTTGGGTGAACTAACCCTTTAAAGGTTAGGGTTAGGGTTAGGGTTAGGTTAGCCTCGGCACCAAATACCTTTTTTAAAATTAAGAGTTAAAGGATTAGTTCACTTCAGAATTAAAATTCCCTGATCATTTACTCTCCTCCATGTCATCTTCAGTGGAAAAGAAATGAAGGTTTTTGAGGAAAACATTCCAGGATTTTTCTCCATATAGTGGACTTCACTGGGGTTCAACGGGTTGAAGGTCCAAATGTCAGTTTCAGTGCAGCTTCAAAGAGCTCTACA
>RJVU01060905.1:141848-152564 GCA_003731715.1 Anabarilius grahami
CCTCATGTCGTTCCACACCCGTAAGACCTTCGTTAATCTTCAGAACACAAATGAAGATATTTTTGATGAAATCCGATGGCTCAGTGAGGCCTGAGCAATGACATTTCCTCTCTCAAGATCCATTAATGTACTAAAAACATGTTTAAATCAGTTCATGTGAGTACAGTGGTTCAATATTAATATTATAAAGCCACGAGAATATTTTTGGTGCGCCAAAAAAACAAAATAACGACTTATATAGTGATGGCCGATTTCAAATCACTGCTTCATGAAGCTTCGGAGCGTTATGAATCAGCGTGTCGAATCATGATTCGGATCGCGTGTCAAACTGCTGAAATCACGTGACTTTGGTGCTCCGAACCACTGAACATGAGAATGAATGTTGTTTCAAACGCTGAAAGACGTCAATATACACAATTTTTCAAGTTTAACTCCACCGAGGTTAATCTTCTAACTCTTGACTGCTTTGTCGGACAAAATGGCGGATGCGGCGTTCTGATTGGTTAGATCGCTTGTCAATCAAACTCCCGGCGAAGGGTCAATTAATGACAGAATTTTCATTTTTGGGTGAACTAACCCTTTAAAGGTTAGGGTTAGGTTAGCCTCGGCACCAAATACCTTTTTTAAAATTAAGAGTTAAAGGATTAGTTCACTTCAGAATTAAAATTCCCTGATAATTTACTCTCCTCCATGTCATCCAAGATGTTCATGTCTTTCTTTCTTCAGTGGAAAAGAAATGAAGGTTTTTGAGGAAAACATTCCAGGATTTTTCTCCATATAGTGGACTTCACTGGGGTTCAACGGGTTGAAGGTCCAAATGTCAGTTTCAGTGCAGCTTCAAAGAGCTCTACATGATCCCAGACGAGGAATAAGAGTCTCATCTAGAGAAACCATCGGACATTTTCTTAAAAAAAAAAAATTATATACTTTTTAACCACAAATGCTCGTCTTGCACTGCTCTGTGATGCTCCACGCATGACGTAATCATGTTGGAAAGGTCACGCGTGACGTCGGTGGAAGTACTGCAGTAGGGCGAAAAACTCCATCTCATTTTCTCTTCCAACTTCAAAATTGTCCGACATCGTTGTTTTACCTTTTTTTTTGGTAAAGGCCTTTTTTTTTTTTTTTGAAAATGAGTGATGGTTTCTCTAGATAAGACTCTTATTCCTTGTCTGGGATCGTGTAGGAGAATAATCCTGGAATGTTTTTCTCAAAAACCTTCATTTCTTTTTCACTGAAGAAAGAAAGATATAAACATCTTGGATGACATGGAGGTGAGAAAATTATCAGGGAATTTTAATTCTGAAGTGAACTAATCCTTTAAGTTTGTGGTTTATTTAATGATGTGTTGTAGTGGGTATTTTCTTTGTTTTTGATGAAGTTTGTAAGCATTAAACATGTTTCTTTTGAAACATGTATTTGTCAGGAATGTTTCTCAGATCAGAGAATTTTTACCTTCCTTTTGCAGTTCATATTGTCATGAGTAATTCTTGAGCTGTGAGGAAACTGTACTAGAACTGGACGCTTTGATACAGTGGGAAGTTCACACAGTTTTGTGGAAGATCAGGCTTATTGTCCGGTTTAGTTGACTGAACGTTATCCGGTAACCATAATGATTTCAGTTCTGACAGTGATGAAAATCCTACTGCGTTTCCCTTCACGCAGCACTCAGAGGTCAGTCCTTCATTCACGTGTATGTGGATTTCTGTTCTGTTTGGCTCCTGTGATGTCAATGACATGATGGCTAACTGCGTTTTCTTCTTCAAACAGGCAGTTTTCCAGCCAGTTCTTGCTACAGATGATTTCCAGATGTTCCGCTCTCTGATGGTCCAGAAGAACATGGAGCTTCAGCTGCAGGCTCTGCATGTCATCAAGGAGAGAAACGGTACTTGCACCACAAACGTGTGTCGAGCACATAGAAAACCAGTTCAGGTGTTCACATGAGAATGTGTTTGTAGGGCTGTCAAAGCATATCTAATGCATTATATCTAAACTCGGAATTGCAAGATTATAAACTCAAAAAAGGTAGTATTGCAAGATATAAACTCGAAACTGAGAAAAAACTCAAAATTGGAAGAAAACACATCAGAATTGCAGGATATAAACTCATAATTGCGAGGAAAAAGTCTGAATTGCGAGATATAATCTCATTTTTTTTAAAAATAAAGTCTGAATTGAGAGATATAAACTTGTAATTGCAAGAAAATTGTCCGAATTGCAAGATATAATCTCGTAATTGAGAAAGTCAGAATCAACACTTCACTATATATTCACATAGAAAACAGCTGTTTTACATTGTAATAATATTTCACTGTTTTTACTGTATTTTTATTAAATAAATGCAGCTTTGGTGAACAGAAGAGACTGTTTCAGAAACATTACAAATCATAACTTTTCCTGACGTGTGTGTGTGTGTGTGTTTCAGGCGGGCTGCCCGAGTGTCTGACCAACGGTGTGGACGTCATGAATGAACTCGAGCAGCAGGAAATGAAGATTCTTCAGGAGGTTCTCAGGTAAGTTCACCTCATTAGTGAAGTCTCATTAGTCACCTCATCAGACCAGCAGGTTATGTAATACTGAGAGCAGATACGACACGCATCCGATCATAAACACGGCCATTCGCTCATTAACTTTGATCAAACATGTTCCAGGACTGGTGAAAATCTTTAAAATGGCCGTTTTAAAGTCATAAAGAGTGGAGGAATCGTTTACAGCACATGACGTGTCCCAGATAAAGCGTCCTCACCGCGAGGTTACGTCAGCCGCAGTAAAGGGATTGATAGCGCTGTCAGTGAGCCAAGTATATAAAGCCACGGAGAGACCATTAACGTTAAGAGGCTTAGCGTTTCACTAATAGAGTCCCACTGAAAAAGAACGGCTCGATATACTTAGTCTGCTGCGTTTCTGGCCTGCCGCTCCGAACTCCAGCGCGGGTCAGTCCCGGAGATTCTGCTTCTATTAATTAAGATGCTGACCTTAATGAATGCCATTAAGAGATCAGGGTTAGCTCACAGATCACAGCGCTCCACACACAAACCTGCGTTCACAAGCAGAAACTATTTGAATGTGACATAAAATGAGCAGAAATGTGCTGAAGTGTGTGCCGGGGCCTTTCAAACTGGGTCTGTGGAAAAGCTCGGAGAAGATCTAATAAATAATGTCCAGGTGATGTTGTATTATTCCTGCAGGAGGTCGAAGGAGGAGTATGATCTGGAGATGATTGCTCACCGGACACAGGAGAAGGAGGAGCCGGCCTCCACGTCCAGCAGTCTGTCGGACACTCCTCCGGGAAACACGTGTGAGCCTCAGACGGCCTGTGACTCCGGGACACGGAAAACCAACGCAGTACGTGACAGTCACTGTGACTCTGACATCATTCATATATGAGGGATTTCACTTCACCGTAACATTGTGTATTACCATATAGTTATTTTTTGCTGGAAATAAGTAGTAAGTAAAATTTATTTTAGGACTGAATATATGAGATATGCCATGTTTCACGGCTTACAATCGAACGGGAACAGAAACAGGTCAGCGCTGCGTTTTAAGAACAGCGTGTCATGCATGAGACCCTGCAAAAGACACAAGGGCAAAGGTCATTCACGTCCGTCTAGAGCATGATCACATAGAAAAATGGAAAAGTAGTGCAAAGGAATGGAAAAACACGTTCTGTGTGAATTGTCATAATTATGAGATTAAAAATCTAAATTATGTGTCAAAACTGATATACTAAGTCATAATTGTGAGAAGAAAAGTAGAATTTGACATACTAAGATGAAAAGTTGAAATTGACAGTCATAATTATGAGATAAAAAGTTGAAAATATGAGTCAAAATTGACATACAAAGTCATAATAATGATGAAAAGTTGAAATTGACATACCAAGTCATAACTATGAAATGAAAATTTGAAAATATATTTCTTATAATTGTGACTTAGTCATAATTTCGACTTCTTATCTCATAATTTTGACTTTTTAACTTGGTATCTCTTGATTATAATGTCATAATTAAGATTTACCAAAGCATTTTTTTTTTCTCTCTCGTGTCGGAAACGTGCTTCTACAGTGATATGATCAGGCACGAGCTGTAGTTTAGCTTCTGCTCTTGTGTTGTGGAGGAGAGGGAAGGTGTAGAAGTGAATCATGGCTGAATTGAGCCTTTAACAGCAGGAGAAACAGATCTCGGTCACTGAACGCTCTTTCTGCCGTCCACAGACCAACGGCGTGACAGAAGCTACAGAGCTGAAGTTAAAGCAGTCTGAGTCTGCAGCCGTCAAGAGTTCAGCCACAGCGTCACGTGAGTCTGTTCCCATCAGCACCAATCAGAGAATATCACTGCTGTTTTCACTCGTGAAGGATCAGTGTTGTGTGTGTTTCACAGGTAAAGGTAAAGCTCTTCCTGCTGTGAGGGCACCGGTCAAGGGTTCAGCGTCTGCCAATCACACGAGTCCAGAGAGAACGAGAGACGACGACACGCAGAGAGACTCCAAACCGCTCGCGGTGAGACACACGCGTCACCAGCTCATTCACACTGTGTCCTAACCCTAACCCAGGGGTAGGCAAGTTCGATCCTAGAGAGCCGCTGTCCTGCTGAGTTTAGCTCCAACCTTAATCAAACACACCTGAACAAGCTAATCAAGCTCTTCAGGATTACTAAGGCTATAGGCAGCTGAAGGTTTTTTTCAGGGTCGGAGCTAAACTCTGCAGGACAGCGGCTCTCTAGGACCAAACTTGCCTACCCCTGCCCTAACCCGTGTGATAAAAGGCGTCTTTTCCATGCTAGTCCGTGTTTTTGTTGTTGTTGTCCTAACTAGCCACGACGTGTGATGATTCTATTTTAGAAAGAGTTTCTATTTCTGCGACATTGATCGCTGCTGGAACAACATACACAGCATGACCACTATGATCTGTTACTGATTGTGCTTTATTTAATGTTAAAAGTGTCTGAGTTTTAATATAATTTTAGATCTTGAAAATAAACAAAAGAAGAACATTCAAAATGAGAACAAACAATTCTATGACAGAGACTCCGCCCACATGCTCTTCTGATTGGCTGTGATGTTTGATTTCTCAGTCATGTGATGTCTGAACAGTGTTAGTCTCTGTGTGTGTGTGTGTGTGTAGGATGAGGTGGCGTTACAGCAGCGCTCGGAGTATCTGAAGCAGCAGAGAGACAAACTCCAGGCCCTGAAGAGAGATCAGACCCTGAAGAGCCCCGCTGACGCTCCTCCTGCGGCCCCGGAGCCCAGAGCCTCCTCACAGGTGCTCACACACTCATTCAGCTCCATCACACACCAGCAGAGTCACACACCTGAAATTCAAATACCTGACTTTTTTGGGAGTTTAGTCCCCGTGGACAATAATTATTTTCTCAAATGTTGATTTCAGGATTCATATAGAGCTTTTATGATCACATTTCAGTTTTTAGCAGTTAATCTCACCTAATTAATAACACACATCTGGATGTAATTTCTCTGCTGGTTTTCGATGTTCCTCCATTCAAATGCTCAGTTTCTCCCTTTTCCATATTCCAGGAAATCTCTGTTGAGGAGAAGAAGAAGTTGCAGAAACGAAAACACCTGGCAGAGAAACTCAAAGAGGAAGTCATCAAGAAATAAAGCTGTAAAGACGCGGATCACTTTTGTATATTATTTCATTTATATTTTTTTATGTACCTGTAGCTCTGTTAGATGTGATCTCACAGTACTTTATATGAACAGACGCGTGACGTCACTCAATCTGGCATGATCTGTTTATTACTGCTGATGTTTAAATCTTTACTTGCTGAAATATTGTTATGCATCATGGAAACACTCACATACTCTTAAGCATATGCTCATATTTCACTGTTATTTCACGATCTGTGGACAGATGTTTATGAAATGACCCAATAAAGTATCATTTTTAGTCATTAGAGAGAAAGTTTTTTTTTTATTCATTTATTTTTCCCAATTAAGTACATATTCTGCTATTTGAGTGTGTTACAGGCATTATATCACATTATGACAGGGCCAGTATCATCTGTCCAGCCTCACCGCAGTGATAAAGGTCATAATGCAGTCCAGAAACTCATGTTGATGTCAGGTGTAAGGGCCCAAATTATCTTATATATTCTCTTTTTTGTGTCACAATTTTCACAGAAGTTTCTTTTAGTTAGAAATCAGTTACTGAGCCAGTACTGTATATAAAAGCTCTTCCCACGCTGAGGCCGTCACTAATGATTCATATTCAGAGCTGTCAGGATTCATTTCATTTGGCGCAGAATTTCAGGCTTCTCTCATTTGAGTTTGACGTTCATAAGCAGAAAAGATACTAAAGCATCAGCAGCAGATTTGCTCAGACAAATTGTGTGATGAAAGTCTTTCAGTCAGTGTGAATATAATCAGATCCGCCGTGGTTTAGTGATCACATGATTGAAGAGCAGTGCTTCATCACTGACGTAAAAATGTTGCTTCACGAGTTACTTTGTCTCAAGCACTGATGGGCTGTTGCTTTGCATACAGAAGAAGGTGGAGGTGGAAAAGCACAAACGGGTGGAGAAGAGTTCAGAAGCATCCTGTAAAGTTTGAAGGCGTGTAATGCTGACACAGCTCTATGCTGACCTCTACTGGTCACAGATCATCTTCTGCTCGATCTTCTGTCAAACACTGAACTGAAACAGTGACCTGGACGTTCCTCACTGCTGCATTTTACCTGCTATAACAGATATCTGGTTTTGATTCTTGCTTTGTTTTTGAATTATCTGCCTGGACTTTATTCATATGATATATTAATACAAATTCTAATATATTGATACTGTAATTGCAGGTAAAGAGCTTTAATAAAGTAATTTCTGCAGGCTAAAATAACATGCAAGTATAGTGCACCGATCAGCATCTGCAACAACGGATTCATGTGTTATCAATGTACAATTATTCATGCGATCGCTCTTGTTAAAATATTCTAGAAAATGCTTGACAAGACTGAGAAGGTCTGGACTCCATCGCAGCTTTCATTGGCCAAGGAGCTCCCAGAGGCCAGCCAATCACAGTTCGTTTTGTGCAGCATCATGTTTAGGGGCGTGAATGTGTACAATCACAGACCGGCGTACAACCATAGATCATTAATTCATTCTGCTTTCTTTTTCCATGAGGGGGTTTGACATCACGATGGCTTTGTTTCCAGGCAGACCACTAAAGAACGCGAAACACACACGTCTCATGGGAATCCTGGACAATTCAACCAATCAGATGACGACCTTGAAACCCATTTTGTGTGCCGTATGTATCAGTCGTTTCGTGCGGACACTCTCCTCTTGTGTTTGCATAATGATGCGTTTAAAAGTTAACGGCCAAACTTATCTTTATAAAAGTTCACATTGTTGTTGCAGATGCAATATAACACTGATCACTTTAAATTAATATTTTTTTATCAGGTTAAATGTTGATTATTAGTAACTCAAACCCCTTTATCTAAACCTCTCTACTTAAACATCAGTTGCGCACGTTTGTAGTTTTTTAAAAACCCATTTTACTTGTGTTTGTTGTTATGAACTGAATCCTCCTTCAAAGCGCAGTGGGTTGTGGGTATATTAGATGTTACAAAGTGCACGGATCCACACTTGGAAAATCTAGCAGAAATAGTAGATCATCCGGGGCATAATCTTTTCGATATAGTATGCTTTGAGACACACTTATTGTAATCTCACAGAGATTGATAGTATAGACATTGGGACGCTTTCCTCACTAACTCTCCCTCTGTCTCGTTCACTCGGATGTATAAAATGAGTATATATTTTTGCTCAGTTTATGTAAAATAAATGATTCTATCTGTGAACTGCATGAGTGTACATTTTAAATAGTGCAAATACATAATTATTTGTATATAGCTTTATCTGTTTGTGTAAGAACACATTTGCTTTAAACATGCTTTACACCTCATCTATTGATTTCACTATTGATCTACTTGCCTTATTCATTTTCACTAGATTGCGTTTTCTAGCAAATTTGCAGCGTAAAACGGAACACAATACTGCATTCATAATTTATGGACTCAGAAGATGGTTTTTCACATGTTGAAGAGGTTTACCTGCACTTTACATACAAAATCATTTAACCACTCGCATCAAAGATAGTCTGATCAAGCAAAAGTGTGAAAAAACCTGCAAAAAGATAAATTAAACACAAACACATTGCATGGATGTAAAGCATTTGTGTAGGAGAACAGAGAGCAGGGCATCTGTCCACAACATCTGTCCCTATCTGTGAATGTGTGTGACAAAGTGTGTGGATCCAATGTTAAAGTAGTAAAATATCGTTAGAAAGTTAGATGTTTCAGGAAAAACGTTTCAAGAATGATGTATAAATAATGTTTTTGTGCTTTTTGAGAACATTAAAGACCAGATAACACTGAATGAACGTTCTATTAACGTTACTGGAAGAACGTTTGTTCGTGACCTTGACAGAACCTTGGCAGAACGTTCTCTGTCTGCAGGAATTAATAATGTAGTCGAGTGTTTTACAGTCACTGAAGCTGATGTTTTTTTCTTGGCAGACATTGGAGATCATATTCGGACAGATAAGCACAAGAAGTCGCTTCAGTTCTGCAGTTCCAGTGAAAACAGTGTAAACAAATGTTGCTTCTTGTGCTGATTTTTTACCTCACACCTCACAACTGAACTGTATGGCCTCAGAACTGTAATTACTGTACGTCTTAGTCATGTTTATTTGCATAGAGCTTTATACAAGACAGATTGTTTTACTAGCAGCTTTACCCATGTTGATCATATTTAGGCCATTTTCAGATGCCACGGACGCCCAAATATAATCAGCATGGGTAAAGCTGCTAGGAAAACAATCTATCTTGTAATATGATCTCTTTAATGTGGCATCTGAAAGAGTTAAAAGCCCTGATCATGATGATCTTGACCAGTTAAAATGAGAGACTTGATTTGTAAACACACAGTGAAACAGGAGAGGGATAGAGACAGTGAATAGGTTTTCATATTTCCATCTTTATCAAATGATATGTAATGCAAGTCCTTGTCAAGGTTATCACTGTAATCTATGTGAGAGAATAATGTCAAGACCAAATATATAGTGGGCCTATTTAAAACACATTTAACTTTATGATCTTTTGATATGATTTGATTGGTTTTAAGAAACAATATTTTAATATTTTATTGTTAGTGTAACGTAAATTATATATTTTCCTTTTCCTGACCCTTATATTTTCCTTTTTTAGTGCAATACATATGTGTGAGGAGTCGGTGACCTCGTTTCAGAAGATCACGCAATGGGTGACTTTTATTTTGAATCAAAGCGCTGTAGTCTCTTCTCGCGAGAGTTCATTACTGTCGCTGTCATGGCGGCCCCGTGCCTGCTGCGTGCATGTGTGTTATGAACTTATGAAGATCACTGTGTGTTGTGTTTCGTTAGGATGAGTGTGATGATGAGGAGTGTGATGAAGGCTCGGCTCGGCTGGGTTCGGCTCGCTGCTGTCAGAGGCTTTCATGAGCGGACTGTAGCTGTGAGTTTAGGGGAAAGGTGAGAGTATTCAGGAGGACTCTTCATCATGTTTATCAATATTTATTTAAACACTAATATTTGAAAGGTATCTATTCTTGTTCATGTATAAGAACCCAATTAATACTGTGAAAAAGTACATGCGTTATAATTACATTACATAATTACGATTTTATACTCACTTTAGTACTCAATATGTATTTTATTAATTATTTAATTTTAACCGATTTATTTAGTTACTTGTTTAATCTTTATTTTTATTTATTTATTTTTACATTTTTGTCATTGCTTTTTTATTTTTTATTTATTTTAATCAAGCTTTATTAATTTAGTAAGTTATTAAATTCATATATTTTATTTATTTAAATCAAATGTACTATTTTATTATTTATTTAAATCCATTTTACACTTGTTTTAAATATATATATTTTTTATTTCATTCAAATGTATTTATTAGCCATCATGAATGTTGATTACTGTACACGGTCCCTTTTTAAAATAAATAAATAAATAATAAATTTAGTTAGTTTTTTTCCTCTAAACTACCCCCGGACCCCAGTGAGAAAACCCCTGTGGCAGAGGAGAGTCTTCATTATGGATGAGAGTCGCTTTTTACCAATACATGCAACAGCATCACCATGAGAAATAACATATTAATGCTGTGATGATAATATAGATAATACATTTCTCCGAAGAACGAATGTAGGTAGAAAACTAAAATAGAGTATGTTTTACCAAAAAAACACTAATAATCGTTGTTTCATGCAACTTTGCAAACCTATTTTAAAATACAGTGTGTGTGCATGTTGTATGACAAGTGTGTGATGTACTGTGTGCAGGAGGCTGGAGATCTCCACGGGGAAGCTGGCACGCTTTGCTGACGGTTGTGCTGTGGTCAGGGTGAGTGAGTGAGTCTGCAGTGGTCAGGGTGAGTGAGTGAGTCTGCAGTGGTCAGGGTGAGTGAGTGAGTCTGCAGTGGTCAGGGTGAGTGAGTGTCTGCTGTGAGTCTGCAGTGGTCAGGGTGAGTGAGTCTGCAGTGGTCAGGGTGAGTGAGTGAGTCTGCTGTGGTCAGGGTGAGTGAGTGTCTGCTGTGAGTCTGCAGTGGTCAGGGTGAGTGAGTCAGTCTGCAGTGGTCAGGGTGAGTGAGTGTCTGCTGTGAGTCTGCAGTGGTCAGGGTGAGTGAGTGAGTCTGCTGTGGTCAGGGTGAGTGAG
>RJVU01060905.1:154021-183206 GCA_003731715.1 Anabarilius grahami
GTGGTCAGGGTGAGTGAGTGTGTCTGCGGTGGTCAGGGTGAGTGAGTGAGTCTGCAGTGGTCATGGTGAGTGAGTGAGTGTGTCTGCGGTGGTCTGAGTGAGTGAGTCTGTTGTGGTCAGGGTGAGTGAGAGTCTGCGGTGGTCATGGTGAGTGAGTGCTGTGAGTCTGCAGTGGTCAGGGTGAGCGAGTGAGTCTGCAGTGGTCAGGGTGAGTGAGTGAGTCTGCGGTGGTCAGGGTGAGTGAGTGAGTCTGCGGTGGTCAGGGTGAGTGAGTGTGTCTGCGGTGGTCAGGGTGAGTGAGTGTGTCTGCGGTGGTCAGGGTGAGTGAGTGTGTCTGCGGTGGTCAGGGTGAGTGAGTGTGTCTGCGGTGGTCAGGGTGAGTGAGTGTGTCTGCGGTGGTCAGGGTGAGTGAGTGTGTCTGCGGTGGTCAGGGTGAGTGAGTGTGTCTGCGGTGGTCAGGGTGAGTGAGTGTGTCTGCGGTGGTCAGGGTGAGTGAGTGTGTCTGCGGTGGTCAGGGTGAGTGAGTGTGTCTGCGGTGGTCAGGGTGAGTGAGTGTGTCTGCGGTGGTCAGGGTGAGTGAGTGTGTCTGCGGTGGTCAGGGTGAGTAAGTGTGTCTGCGGTGGTCAGGGTGAGTAAGTGTCTGCGGTGGTCAGGGTGAGTGAGTCTGCTGTGTCATGGTGAGTGAGTGAGTCTGTGGTGAGTCTGCTGTGGTCAGGGTGAGTGAGTGAGTCTGCTGTGAGTCTGCAGTGGTCGGTGAGTGAGTGAGTGAGTGAGTCTGCGGTGGTCAGGGTGAGTGAGTCTGCGGTGGTCAGGGTGAGTGAGTGTCTGCGGTGGTCAGGGTGAGTGAGTGTGTCTGCGGTGGTCTGAGTGAGTGAGTCTGTTGTGGTCAGGGTGAGTGAGAGTCTGCTGTGGTCATGGTGAGTGAGTGAGTGAGTCTGCTGTGGTCATGGTGAGAGTCTGAGTCTGCGGTGGTCAGGGTGAGTGAGTGAGTCTGCGGTGGTCAGGGTGAGTGAGTGTGTCTGCAGTGGTCAGGGTGAGTGAGTCTGCTGTGTCATGGTGAGTGAGTGAGTCTGTTGTGTTCAGGGTGAGTGAGTGAGTATGCAGTGGTCAGTGAGTGAGTGAGTCTGCGGTGGTCAGGGTGAGTGAGTGTGTCTGCTGTGGTCGGGGTGAGTGAGTGCAGTGGTCAGGGTGAGTGAGTGAGTCTGCGGTGGTCAGGGTGAGTGAGTGAGTCTGCGGTGGTCGGGGTGAGTGAGTGAGTCTGCTGTGGTCGGGGTGAGTGAGTGCAGTGGTCAGGGTGAGTGAGTGAGTCTGCCATGGTCATGGTGAGTGAGTCTGCAGTGGTCATGGTGAGTGAGTGAGTCTGCTGTGAGTCTGCAGTGGTCAGGGTGAGTGAGTGAGTCTGCCATGGTCATGGTGAGTGAGTCTGCCATGGTCATGGTGAGTGAGTCTGCCATGGTCATGGTGAGTGAGTCTGCAGTGGTCGGTGAGTGAGTGAGTCTGCAGTGAGTCTGCAGTGGTCATGGTGAGAGTCTGCAGTGGTCTGAGTGAGTGAGTCTGCTGTGGTCAGGGTGAGTGAGTGAGTCTGCTGTGGTCGGAGTGAGTGAGTGAGTGCAGTGGCCAGGGTGAGTGAGTGAGTCTGCGGTGGTCAGGGTGAGTGAGTGAGTCTGCAGTGGTCATGGTGAGTGAGTCTGCTGTGGTCAGGGTGAGTCAGTGAGACTGCGGTGGTCAGGGTGAGTGAGTGAGTCTGTGGTGTCTGAATGTGAGTGAGTCTGCTGTGGTCAGGGTGAGTGAGTGTGTCTGCGGTGGTCAGGATGAGTGAGTGTGTCTGCAGTGGTCAGGGTGAGTGAGTGAATGAGTCTGCTGTGTCATGGTGAGTGAGTGAGTCTGCGGTGGTCAGGGTGAGTGAGTGAGTCTGCGGTGGTCAGGGTGAGTTAGTGAGTCTGTGGTGGTCAGGGTGAGAGTCTGCTGTGGTCAGGGTGAGTGAGTGAGTCTGCGGTGAGTCTGCGGTGGTCATAGTGAGTGAGTGAGTCTGCAGTGGTCAGTGTGAGTGAGTTTGTTGTGGTCTGAGTGAGAGTCTGCGGTGGTCAGGGTGAGTGAGTGAGTCTGCTGTGAGTCTACAGTGGTCATGGTGAGTGAGTGAGTCTGCTGTGAGTCTGCTGTGAGTCTGCAGTGGTCAGGGTGAGTGAGTGAGTCTGCCATGGTCATGGTGAGTGAGTCTGCCGTGGTCATGGTGAGTGAGTCTGCCGTGGTCATGGTGAGTGAGTCTGCCGTGGTCATGGTGAGTGAGTCTGCAGTGGTCATGGTGAGTCTGCGGTGGTCAGGGTGAGTGAGTCTGCGGTGGTCAGGGTGAGTGAGTCTGCGGTGAGTCTGCTGTAGTCATGGTGAGTGAGTGAGTCTGCAGTGGTCATGGTGAGTGAGTCTGCTGTGAGTCCAGTGGTCAGGTTGAGTGAGTCTGCGGTGGTCAGGGGGAGTGAGTTTGCGGTGGTCAGGGTGAGTGAGTGAGTCTGCGGTGGTCAGGGTGAATGAGTGTGTCTGCGGTGGTCAGGGTGAGTGAGTGTGTTTGCGGTGGTCAGGGTGAGTGAGTCTGCTGTGTCATGGTGAGTGAGTGAGTCTGTTGTGGTCAGGGTGAGTGAGTGAGTCTGCAGTGGTCAGTGAGTGAGTGAGTCTGTGGTGAGTCTGCAGTGGTCATGGTGAGTGAGTCTGCAGTGGTCATGGTGAGTGAGTCTGCGGTGGTCATGGTGAGTGAGTGAGTCTGCGGTGGTCAGGGTGAGTGAGTGAGTCTGCTGTGGTCATGGTGAGTGAGTGAGTCTGCTGTGAGTCCGCGGTGGTCAGGGTGTGTGAGTCTGCGGTGGTCAGGGTGAGTGAGTGTGTCTGCGGTGGTCAGGGTGAGTGAGTGTGTCTGCGGTGATCAGGGTAAAAGAGTGTGTCTGCGGTGGTCAGGGTGAGTGAGTGTGTCTGCTGTGGTCAGGGTGAGAGTGTGTCTGCGGTGGTCAGGGTGAGTGAGTCTGCTGTGTCATGGTGAGTGAGTCTGCTGTGGTCAGGGTGAGTGAGTGAGTCTGCAGTGGTCATTGTGAGTGAGTCTGCAGTGGTCATTGTGAGTGAGTCTGCAGTGGTCATTGTGAGTGAGTCTGCAGTGGTCATGGTGAGTGAGTCTGCTGTGGTCAGGGTGAGTGAGTGTCTGCGGTGGTCAGGGTGAGTGTGTCTGCGGTGGTCAGGGTGAGTGAGTGAGTCTGCTGTGGTCAGGGTGAGGGAGTCTGCTGTGTCATGGTAAGTCTGTGGTTGTCATGGTGAGTGAGTGGGTCTGCTGTGAGTCTGCCGTGGTCAGGGTGAGTGAGCAAGTCTGCAGTGGTCAGTGAGTGAGTGAGTGAGCCTGCTGTGGTCAGGGTGAGTGAGTCTGCTGTGTCATGGTGAGTGAGTGAGTGAGTGAGTCTGCAGTGGTCATGGTGAGTGAGTGAGTCTGTTGTGGTCAGGGTGAGTGAGTGAGTCTGCAGTGGTCAGTGAGTGAGTGAGTGAGTCTGTGGTGAGTCTGCTGTGGTCAGGGTGAGTGAGTGAGTCTGCTGTGAGTCTGCAGTGGTCAGGGTGAGTGAGTGAGTCTGCGGTGGTCAGGGTGAGTGAGTCTGCGGTGAGTCTGCTGTGGTCATGGTGAGTGAGTGAGTGAGTCTGCAGTGGTCTTTGTGAGTGAGTCTGCAGTGGTCATGGTGGGTGAGTGAGTCTGCTGTGAGTCTGCCGTGGTCAGTGTGAGTGAGCGAGTCTGCAGTGGTCAGTGAGTGAGTGAGTGAGTGAGTCTGCGGTGGTCAGGGTGAGTGAGTGAGTCTGCTGTGGTCAGTGTGAGTGAGTGAGTCTGCTCTGTCATGGTGAGTGAGTCTGCGGTGGTCAGGGTGAGTGAGTCTGCGGTGGTCAGGGTGAGTGAGTGAGTCTGCTTTGGTCAGGGTGAGTGAGTCTGCTGTGTCATGGTGAGTGAGTCTGCGGTGGTCAGGGTGAGTAAGTGTGTCTGGAGTGGTCAGGGTGAGTGAGTCTGCTGTGTCATGGTGAGTGAGTGAGTCTGCAGTGGTCAGTGAGTGAGTGAGTGAGTCTGCGGTGAGTCTGCGGTGGTCAGGGTGAGTGAGTGAGTCTGCGGTGGTCAGGGTGAGTGAGTGAGTCTGCAGTGGTCAGTGAGTGAGTGAGTCAGTCTGCAGTGGTCAGTGTGAGTGAGTGAGTTAGTGCAGTGGTCAGTGAGTGAGTCTGCAGTGGTCAGAGTGAGTGAGTGACTTCCTCACAGAATGCCTAAAATACCAAGATATCAGAGACCACTACTTCCCCAAAATTAACAAAATATTTCCACAATTTAACTCATATAGCCCAATCCAAAAACTATATTACATTCTTGGCGAAGAAGCCAAATGTTCCAATATAGCTGCAAGATTTGTAGCATCTTGCTATCTCCTGAGGGACAACCAGAAATAAACAGCCAGTAAACACATCCCCATTAGACCTACACACTGTATATAATGTATACACTGCGTTCCAAATTGTTATGCAAGTGTTATATCAGTAAGATTTCAGTATAATAAACATTCAGATTTTAGTGTTTCTAAGAAAATGTTTGTTTGTTTATTTATCCATGTCTTTTTAGATAACTGGTATCAATCTCAGACAAAATAATTTTCCAGGTCTATGGAAACCCTACTTAGAGGTTGTTCCACATTATTAAGCAAGTCACAGTTCTCATGCAATATGGGGAGGAAGAAAGATCTTTCTGAAGCTGGAAAGCATGAAATGGTGCAATGTGGTGCAAAAAGCATGAAAACAACTAATATTGTGTAAAAACTGAATGGAGATTATCAAATTATCATAAGATTTGTGAGTGATTTAGAGCACAGCAGAACTCGGTCAGATAAAGGCTTATTAAGGCAAGCGTTCATGTTTGCGGTTGCCAGATATCAAGAGCTCAAATCCCCCAATCAGAGCTTTTCTATTAAATGGATACGTGCTCGGCTTTTTGCTTAATGCAATCTGACAACCATTCACACGCATTCTCTGTGGAGGTGCCATGATCTGAAAACACTGACATATGGCAGAGCTGTATTCTGAGGTATTCTGCTTAAATGAAAGTGTCATTCAGCCAGTCTCTGTTCTGTCATGGATCTCGACTGTATTGTTTGCGATTGGTTGCTGATTGTACTTAAGCAACCTCTGTGTGGCAATATGTACAATCTTTTTTGCCATTGTTTTAATAGAGAAACATTAAAGGTACAATATGTAATAATTTTGTCAGCTAGAGGTCGCTAGAAGCCTATTTAAAATAAAGGCGTAGCTTGATGACGCCAAGTTTTACAGTGGAATCTTGGGAGATGTGGTCTCCATCTCAACGGATGGTGCAAAAGAATAGGGATTGGAATCGGGAAGAACTCATGTTCATGGATGCGATTAGTGACGTTACTGTAGTATAAAGCAGAGCAGGAGCAAGTGTTGTGGGAGCTGAACGAGGAGCTAGAGCGATTGCACAACACACGCCTCACGAGCAGCGGAACTTTTATTAAGACACAGTCGCCGGCGCCGCTTACGCTTTTCCGGTCATGAGTATGAGGTAACGCTAGGGGTGTTCGATTCCATGTTTTTTGGAGTTGACTCTGATTCCCGACTCCAACTGTAGGAGTCCATGGAATCGACTCCTCGACTCCATTTACTGTACATCAAAACAGGGTCATAAATAAGCCAAGATGGCAGTCCTTACACACTTAATTTATTTTTCCCCAACGCAAAGCCTTAAAATCCCCTCATTAAAACGACACACGTTTAGCGAAACTGTCCAAATTAGTCCAATTTAGAGATGACTTGAGTAGCCTATCAATGTTGCTAATTGTCGATAACTAATTTTACCGAGAGAAAAGTAATGAAAAACATCTGTGGTTGAATATTATGTCAGAATTAAATAAATGAGAAAGCAGGGATTCTTTAATGAATTCATCTCATTATAATGGTCGGGGGATGGCGCTAAACGCACATGATCATTGTCTTAAAAGTGCTTGGACACGAGAGTTAAAGATACTAAAATTAATACAATACATAAAAAATGCATACAATGTACACCTATTAATGTGTTTATTGTTGATGTGAGTTTTGATAAATTTTTATTTATGGTTAGTTTAATGAACACGGTTAACTATGGAAAATCAAATCTTTATTTATTGTAATAATATAAGCTACCATCAATACTAAAGGTGACACGGAGGTATGTATAATTACAAACTAAAGTCACTATGACGGTTATCTATTTCTAAAGTAAGCTACATAAATGTGTGTGACAAACCCTGCGTCTCAATCAGCTCCCTAGCTCCCTAGGTCGTGAATCAGTATATCATGTAAATGAATGTGGCTGCTTCCCTGATCAGTACCCTGACTACTGAACTAGGGAGCTGATTGAGATGCACCCAAAGTTTCTGTGACAGCTCTCTGATGCAATTCGTCAGTGTCCGAATTCCTCACTTCATTTCATTCTCTCCTTGCTTAGTGCACTTAACCATAGACATTATGCACTTAACTGCCATGCGTTATGTAGGCTATGGATTTGAGAATCAGTAAACAAGTGAGTGATCACAGCAACAGAGTCCACACCGAGAGTCAATTCATGTGCTGGGTAACTCCCTATCACTAGGTAACGCAGCTCTGTTTATTATAGATACATTTGAGAGTGCTGAAAAAGTTATAACGTTACTCTGTGCGTTCGCTCGGTGGCTGCTGTGAGACACTGTTACACACTGCAATAAGATCGATTTTAGAATATCATATTAAATATTGGATGTCTTGTGTTGATAATTGGCATGCAATTAATTTTAAAACGTATTGTATGATGGAGAAAATTATGTATTACTGTTAATAAAAACAAAGCTGCATCTGATTAGGCTATGTTAGCTATTTGACAAAATAGTGTTTTTCTCCGAGGCATGGTAAAGCATGGTACTGGCAAAAAATCTAGAAAATTGACAAACAATAAAACTAAACGTGTTGAGTTATATAACAACAATTCGTTTTCTGTCTATAAATATATCAAAACAGTTGTTCCCTTGTCTATTAAAACGTGTGATATATTAACGCGTCTTTGGTGTTTCCATGGTTTCTACAAAATAAAACCGGAAACCGAGGGTAGCGCGGGTATGACACCATTGACAGGCGGCGACTCACACGTCCCGGAGCCTTGGTTAAAATTGCAATTTTCTCACGATTTACAAATAGTTGGAAACATTTGGGATATTGTAAGTACTCAAGTGAACAAAATATAGAACACTGACCTGGTGGTTACATATTGCACCCTTAATGCATTATTAATTGGAATTATTATAATTACTATTAGGAATTTCTCTGTTATAATATTTGAGAGTAGGTTTTTGTTTTACCAGTTTTCATAATGTAGACAGGGCGAGTGTATATCTAAAGTCTGTGGTGTTTATTTTTTTTCCCCAGGTTTTTTTATTAATTATAAACACCAGTGTATACAGTGACAAGCATAGAAAAATACATTTTGTCCGACTTGAGACAGCGCCGACGCCATGTGACTGTGACGTATGGCTTCAAAGTACCGCGAGAGCGATTCGAGATCAGCCGCCTGAGGCAGCCAGCGCAGTTTCAAAAGAGGAGCTGCACGAGCGCTGATGACGACACAGCTGTTTCACGATTGGCCGGATTCACCGCATGACAACGATCACGTGTGTTTCGTGTTTATTGTTACGCCTTCATCTCCACTAATGCTCAAAAATCTGTCTTTTTATAACAGTTAAAGCTCTTTTCATGTAGTCGCGATGTTGTATTGTGTCATGTTTATCAAAATAAAACTGATAAAAAACAAAGACCCCACTACATTTTTATTTAAATAACATATGCTTATGTTGAACTTTATTCTTGTAAAAACAGATGCTGTAAGTACATAAAATTTTGAATGAAAATGTCTCTGAAACATCAGTGTATTAGTCAGATATTGGTACTGTCCACTTCTGTCTGTGTTGCAAGCAAGGTAATTATTCACAGCTCCAGCGGGTCCAGAACTGGTCCAGAACATTGAGCCCCACATGGGAAGGCATTGAGGCGTTCAGATGGCAGGTCCACCATGCGTTGTTCTTCCAGCTTTCCACGCAGCTTGCGACAGGTTATGCATTTGTGGAGTACTGAATTGACTAGCGCCTTGCCTCCCAAGATCCACAGTCCTTCTGCCCTGATTGCTCCTTCCGTCCATTGACGGTCTTGACGTTTCACTTGCTCATGATGATGTCGAGTGAGCAGTAGGGAGATGTGGCTATCTTTGGACAGAATTATTGGGTTCTTTTCTGCAGTTGCAACCTGAGAGTGCTTTAGTCATCCTCCAACACAAATGAAATCACACAAGCGAAATCCACAAGCAGCTACTTTTGGATACTGCTTGGTTAGCTTGGAGGGCTGATAGTTCTTTTGCAATTGCAGCTTTTTGTGTTGCTTTAAGGATAACGTTCCTTGCTTGGTCCATTTCACCCGGAGTACGAGGTAAGTCACATCGGTGCCAACCTTTGCACTTACTGTTTTGGATTGTGTGTTTGCAGGATTTTGCCATGTGGACTAGTAATGCTACTTGTCTTACTAGGGAGGTGAAGGTGGAGAACCGTGAGGTTTTTGTGTATGTACGCCGAACATGAAGCTGTTTTAGGTCTTGGAGAGAATCTCTCCATGCTTCCTATCTGCTTAGTTTTTTCTCCAAGAGGGGTGTGTCCCAGTCTGACAGTTCAGAGGTAAGTTTTCTAAGAAGGGCTCTTCCCTGGATCGTAACAGGTGCCAGTAGACCCACTTGCATTAGTGTCTCTCATTCTCCTGAGCCATTGCAAAGCTCTGTGATCAGTCTCTAGCACAAAATCTTTACCAATCAAATAGTACTTTAAAGTGTCCAAGGCCCATTTGATAGCTAGAGCCTCTTTCTCAATTGTGGAATATTTAGTCTCTCGAGGAAAAAGCTTTCTGCTTATGTACTGTACAGGATGACGATCTTCTCCTTCACCCTGTAACAGTACTGCACCCAGTCCTAGCTCAGATGCGTCAGTTTGTACGACAAAAGGAAGATCAAAGTTCGGGCTCTTCAACACCGGATCTTTGCACAAACAAGACTTAAGATCTTGAAAAGCACGTTCACATTCAGATGTCCACTTGACTTTAGAGGAACTGCTTTTCCTTGTTAGGTCCATCAATGGTGCAGCTCTGCTGGCGAAATTAGGTATAAACCTTCTATACCAGCCTATCAAACCCAGGAACGATCTAACACTTTTCTTCGTTGATGGAGGTGCACATGACAAAATTGCTTGTAGTTTGTCCACTTGAGGTCTTACTGATCCTCCTCCAGCAACATAGCCCAAAAAAGAAACTTGCTGTTTAGCAATCTGGCATTTCTTTGCATTTACTACCAGACCAGCCCGTTGAATTCTTTCAAACACCTCTGTCAGATGTTCCAGGTGTTGCTCCCATGACTCACTGAAAATGACGATATTGTCAATGTATGCCGCTGCACAGCTGTCCAGCCCTCGTAGCACTTGATCAACCAGACGTTGAAAGGTCGCTGCGGCCCCGTGGAGACCAAACGGCATATACTTGAAATTATATAGCCCTGAAGGAACACGAAAAGCAGTCAAGTTCTTGGCAGCATCAGTTAATGGCACTTGCCAATATCCTTTGCATAGATCTAAAGTTGTCAAATACTTAGCTTTGCCCAGCCGTTCGATCAACTCGTCGACTCTCGGCATCGGATAAGGGTCGAAAGCTGACACCGCATTCAGTTTTGAGAAATCAACACAGAATCTGAGCATTCCGTCCTTCTTTGGCACGAGTACAACTGGACTACACCATTCACTTGTTGAAAAAAAAATTGTTTAAATACGTTTATATTATTTATTCATTGCAATCACTTTATTTGCGCAAGCAGTAAATATTAAAGCACTAAACGCAAATAAAAGAGTGAAAAAAGTAAATATTTAATAAGTTGGCAGCTAGGTGGATAAAAAAAAGTAACAAGATTTTATAAGGTATTCATTTGTCTAGCAATATTGTATGTTTTAAATACCACAATATTGCTAGATTAGTATGTATAATGATAGGATGTGAACAGTCACGTTCACATGACTCTAGAAATATTTGTGATATTGTCAACAAGTAGAACATTATGAAATAGTATTAATCAAATGTATGTAGCATAATTTTACGTATTCGTATGGTGCTCTCATCTAACTTGAAGAAGGAGCTATTTTACAGTACTTTTCAGTTCGTAACATTTAATGCTACAACATCTACGCACTGCAGTCTTCCAAAATGTTTAGCTCAATAAACTAAAGAACATCGTTGTGAATTTACCTTTGAGAAAATGTCTGGGTGGCTCGTCTGTAAATGTCTTTTCAAATTGGTTGTGTTCTTGCCACGAATGACCGCTCCGCATGGTTTACACTTTGTTTTGTTTTGTTCGTCGTCAAACGTGAAGTGAGCCCACAAGTCTCCCCTTCTTTTTCTCCCGGCTGTGGACATTTTGTAGCTTTTTTACACATCGTCTCTTCCAATGCCGTCTTCCCGCGAGCTCAGTCAAAGACTGAATACCTTCGCTTCACGTCTCAATAAGTCAGGTTTTGATTGGTTCTCTTCTCATGCAGTCTCGCCTGTTCCGTTTTGCCGATTGGTTCTTTTGTTCATTCCTCACATCTCTCCCGTCTGCTGATTGGATTTTCGTCACGGTCTATTTTCGTCTCGTCCTTTATTCGTTGACGATAATGTCAATCAATTTAGTCATAGTTTTAGTCTCCATCAGTGACTTCTTTTTTAGTTTTCGTTTAGTTTTCGTCCGCAAAAATATATTCGTGATGAAATTAATGACGAAAATATTTAGTCAACGAAATTAACACTGGTACCAGTTTCTGGAACTCTTTTTGCTGTTTAGGTGATAGATGGTCTATTACTGGGAAAGTTAAGTCTGAGTTAACAGGAAAATATTGTTCCTCCAATTCTTCATCATCCACTTTCCTTGCCCACAACTGCTCTGACCATGAGCCTTTTCTCTTGTTCTATGGCCTCAAAAGATTGTGTAAAATCTGAGACTTTTTCTTACGGTCAGGTACTGAAATCTCATAGTTTGTGGGACTTAGCTTTCTAAGCACTTCATATGGCCCTTGCCATTTAGCCAAAAGTGAACTTTCAGAAGTAGGAAGTAACAACAGCACCTTCTGACCTGGAGTCAGCGTTCTATTCCTACTTGACATATCATACCAGTGTTTCTGCTGCTGCTGTGCTTTTGTCATGTTAGCGTTCACCACATCTGTCGTTGAGTCCAACTTCTCTCTCATCTTCAGAACATATGATAGAATTGTAACGAAGTAGCGTGTTCGTACAGTTATTAATCAATTTATGGGTGGAATATGAATATAATAATTCATAAAGTTTTATGAATAACTATTATGCACATACGGACCCAAGGGGGAATTAAACATATATGGTTAATTAATTACAACGAATTATAATCAGTTATGTATATGATTAGTTCTGGTTTAATAATTATTTAGAGAAACTGTTCGTTTGTCCAGCAAACTATGCTCCTCATAGAATATTAAGATGGGTTTATTCTTTTGGCCACAAGAATAAATTCCTATCATAGCATCAAAGCATAAAGTGATCGAAAACGTTAAAGTGACAAATACGGCAACCACTGGTCCCAATCTGACTTCATTGTCTGATTAACTCTCTCCACCATACCGTCAGTCTGAGGATGATACACTCTAAAAAATAAAACATTGGTTCAACAAAAAAAAAGTTAACGTTTTGGACTAGAATTTTTAACTTAAGCCAAATGGGAGAATTACATTAATTCAAAGCAATATTTTGAGTTGATCCAACATAAAGTTTTAAGTAAGGTGAAGACATTTTTTTACCACAATAAAAACACATTTCTAAGTAACATGAACTTAATAATTGTCAACATGAATGCAACTATTTAAGCTGATCCAACATAATGTTTTAAGTAAGGTGAAGACGCTCTTTGGACACAATAATACGCATTTCTAGGTAACATGAACTTACCAAGCACCGCTTGTCACCATGATGGTAAATCTCCAAAAACCCACATTAACAGAAACTCTTCTAAATTAGCATAACAAAACACTAATTACTGCTAAATCTCCCTTACCATTAATCTTGTGCAAAAAACATTATATAACACTTAATTTTAGCATTTACTCTCCCTTTTAAGTGCCATGGGCAAAGCATGATGGGAAATATAAATCCCAGTCTAAATTAAGTGTTCATACAACTCAAAACAATGAAACACATTTACACGTCATCAGATTGTATTTTACATTAACAGAACTTAAAATTAAATACATTTTTGATTAACTGAAAATGTTAAACTATGACAAGTCATGATAGTATATCGAATCAATAGGCATAATTTGTGTGTCATCCAAGCTCAATAAAATAACCATTACAAGTAAAAAGTCTAACAGCATTTCAGAACTTGATTTTTTTTATTTCACAACAATATATATATTTAAGTAATGACTAAAGGTCCCCTGAATTAGTTTTTAGAGTGTAGGGAGTGGTCTGTATCGGATGTATGCGCAACATTGAGTAAATTTGTTTCATTAACCAGGATGTAAAGTTAGTGCCCTGGTCTGTGATTATCTCTTTAGGCTGTCTTGTCTTTATGTTTCTGAGAGGAAAAACTTCTGGATAACGAGTAGCATAATCTGCAACAACCAATATATATCGATTACCTGATCTACTCCTTTCCAATGGTCCAACAATGTCAATTGCAATACGGGAAAATGGAATGTCAATAATAGGCAAGTTTACAAGAGGCGCTCTATCACTTTTTTTAGCTGGTCTAACCAGCTGACACTCTGGACACGATTTACAAAAATCTGCAACATCTGTATATAGCCTGGGCCAGTAAAACCTACTAGCAATTCTAGACAATGTTTTCTGCTGGCCTAGATGTTCTGCCCACGGTACTGAATGACCCAAGTGTAACACCTTCGACCTCAACTCCGGTACCACCAATCTTTCACCTTCAGCACCTACTAAGTACAATTTGTCATCTTTAATCATCAGCTGATCTTTCTGCATTAATGCTGACCTTGTGTTGCTAGCATTAGCTTTCTGAAACAACGGTTTAAAAGTTTCATCCTGCCTTTGCAACTGCACAATATCATGAGGAATTTGCTCAAGGTCATCTGTGTTTGGTTTTTGCACATTTTCAACTACTTCAACTCTTTCCCTCTTAGATTTTCTGTCTTTAGAAACCACATTGAAAGGTAAATTTTGCAAAAGCTGTTTACTGACCTCATTTTGATTAGCCTGTGCTCTTGTTACAACCATAGCTTCTGCTACGTTCTTGTCACTCTGCAACAAATCCACCAACACAGGTACATCTCTGCCTAATATCACTGGATAAGGTGCTTTATCAATGACCCCAACAGTCAAACTGTAGGCTTGGCCTTCTATTTCAATCACAATCTCAGTTTTGGGATACTCCTTTTCATCGCCATGAATACAACAGACTCTAAGCTTATCATTTATCAGCACATTTGCCCTTCCCAAACATTCTGATCTAACGAGTGTCTGGCTCGAACCTGAATCAACCAGTGCTTTAAACACTGTATTTCCTATCTTCACATCAATTACTGTGTCAGTATTCAGTTCAATCTCATTCAGTTTCACTGAGGATCTTAACTCATAACACAGGCACGTATTAGTCACCTTTTGCACAGGACAATCTGCTTTTTTATGCCCAGACTGGCCACATCCATGACATATAATTACAGACCTTCTGTTGTACTGACTAACTCCACCAGCCTGCATACTGTTACTCAACGTAGAACTGGTTTGTAACGTTCGGTTATCAGCATTAAAATTTCTCAGACCACTACCCTTAGCATCGCCAGACTTACCGGTTGAGCTGTGGTTGACGCCTTGCCATCGCCTCGGCTGATGTAACGATCGCCTCGCAGCCATGAACATCTCTGCCATTTCTGCCGCTTGTTTACATGAAGTGGGGCCGTTCTGCTTCACCCACGTCTTTGCTTCTGGATTCAGCAATTTGAGAAACTGTTCCAGCACTATTTGATCGCCTTTTCATACAGATCTTTCAGCCTTACATACAGTTCTTGTGGCGTTTCATCGTCTTGTAGGCTGTACAATCTGAAACGCTGTCGGAAGGTTTCTGGGTTAATTTCAAACTTATCAAGTATCACTTGTTTAACACAGTCATAATTCAGTGAATCATCAGGCTCCATGGCCACATAAGCTGCTCTTGCCTTGCCAGATAACAGCGGTAAGAGATGTAACACCCAGTCTCGTCTTGGCCATTTACATGCGTGACCAATTCGTTCAAAAGTTGTTACTGTCGGTTTCACTTAAACGAGGTACAGCTGGGAGTGCATACCTTCTCTTGCTTGTGTACTCATTTCCCTTCTCTTTACCGCCTTTCACTCGATTGCGCTCACGCTCCATCCGTAGCCCACGTTTGAGCTCTCCTCAGGACGGCCACTGCTATTCACTTGAGCAGATGACAGTCTCTATTGAGACAGCAATAGTTCTGAGTCAAACCGCTCAAGCCATTAATAAAGCTGCCAAGTCATTGCACGGTAATACTGTTGAAATAAAATGCTTTCATTGCATGGAAACGTCGCAGTTATTTTCTGTAAGATAAAATACTGAAGTTTTAAGGAAATGGGTCATTGACATTACCTGAGCAGTTTCAAGGGGCGCATTTATTGCATGGACGGAGCAAACACATAATCTAAGTGTCTAAGTGCATACGCACAGTTCAATGAATGATAAATGAAATTATGAACTTAATGTCGTTAAACTGAATGTGTCAAGGAAACTGCTGAAATAACTACAACATTAACAACACTGAAATAAGAGTGGACGGTTTATCTATCAATCAGATGCGCTGTAAAGTTGCGTTTGTTACTATAGTAAGTTAGCAGCGGTAGAAACCCAGCGCATTTCTTTCAGAATCGTAAGGAAAATTATCAGTATAAAGAGAACAAAGAGGGCTTTTATAACTATTCCGTGAAGAAAAGTTAGTGTAGGACTAGTTGGGAAAGTGCATATTCTAAGGTGGTCTCTCCATTAGTATGTTTAATGTACCTGGAACACTTTAATAAGGTTGTGTAGCCATTCACACTATCCTCCACTATAGTTAACATGAACTAGGCCTAACAATACTTTTAAAGCCCTTTTAAAGTTTTGGCTTATGTAAATTTCCACATGCCAATTTTTATAGGCTGTATAAATAAAGTTATGTAGCATCATTGAGGACTAATATGACCTAACATTAAAAATGGACAAAAGGTTTTTTGTTTGTTTGTTTGTTTGTTTTTTGCCCTTACTCTTTGACCTCCTGAAGGTCACTGTGTAATTCTCACCCTGACTAAGACACATTGAGGGAAGCATTTCAATAACCCTGTAAATGCATATTAAAATGCACATTCTAATCGAATCGCATCGAATTTTAATGTGAATTGTCTTGAATCGAATCATTCTGAATTTGCAAAAATCGTTCTTGGATCGAATCAAACACCTATGAATCCTGAATCGAATTAAATTGCTGTCTACCCAAAGATTCACAGCCCTAGTAATTTGGTACCGAGACAACACTAGACTGTAACATAAACAATCACTGCTGTTCTCACTGTAGTAGCAGCTATAATGGCTTCACTGTTAGCTTGTTTTTAACAACTTACTAAACATCTTTTTAACAAAATTCTTACTAATATATTATAATTAACATGTCTAATGTCACATAGATGAGATAACAAATAATCTAAATTTTTTACAAATGAGGTCTGCTATCAGCTGTGGTCAGGGTGAGTGAGTGAGTGAGTCTGCGGTGGTCAGGGTGAGTGAATGAGTGAGTCTGCGGTGGTCATGGTGAGTGAGTGAGTGAGTCTGCGGTGGTCAGGGTGAGTGAGTGAGTGAGTCTGCGGTGGTCAGGGTGAGTGAGTGAGTCTGCGGTGGTCAGGGTGAGTGAGTGAGTCTGCGGTGGTCAGGGTGAGTGAGTGAGTCTGCTGTGGTCAGGGTGAGTGAGTGAGTCTGCTGTGGTCAGGGTGAGTGAGTGTGTCTGCGGTGAGTCTTCTGGATCCAGTAGCATGTGTGTTTAGTGCTGATCACTGTCTCTGTGATTGCAGTTGGGCGAGACGTCAGTGATGGTGACAGCAGTCAGCAAGAGCAAACCAGCCTCTGCTCTCTTCATGCCTCTTGTGGTGAGACACACTTCAGCTCTAGCATGTTTACAACACACACACATATATACACACACATGATTCTAGATCAAGCTCCTCACACAGTTTTATCGCAGATGTGGGACTTAACACTACTGAAACTTTACAGTGTGTTTGTTGTCTCTGTGAACCATGTCACACTGACTGTGTTTTCTGTGAGCTCATCAGGTGGATTACAGGCAGAAAGCGGCGGCTGCAGGACGAATCCCCACAAACTACCTGAGGCGAGAGATGGGCAGCACAGACTCCGAGATCCTGACCAGCAGGCTGATCGGTCAGACACACACACACACACACACACACACACACACACACACACACACATACACACACATTTGAGAGTCAGTAATGCATTCCCTGTGTGCTGTTGACACTGTGTGTTTGTGCAGATCGCTCCATCAGGCCGCTGTTTCCCACCGGATACTTCTATGACACACAGGTGTGACACTCATCTCATCTCTCATGCAGTAGCTGTAGTCACTGAACTTCACATGAGTCAGAAACACTGATACTCAAGATAGTTTTTTTTAGTTCCACGTTTGGATTACATGAATCTTCTTTTAAAGTCATCATGAAAATGAAGTTGCGCTGATCTTTTCTTCCCTATTGTGTCGTATATCCGAGTGAAACGCTTCTCAAACAAGAACAAATGTAGGGCGGGGCTTGATTATGTCTGTGGGGAATTGATTGGATGGTTGTGGCTTCCTATTGGTGGATTTCATGTGAGTGACAGGTTGCCCCGCCCTCATCAGAAGAGAAGAGAAGAGATGCTGCAAGAGGGAGGAGAAGATATTCTGATTCAAGATTACCAGGAACATGAATTTAAAACAATAATGATGTGCACCGATAAATCATTTAGAATAAACACTGCAATATTCTATAAAAGTTGTCCATTTTGATTTCATGGTGACTTTAAAGCCATTTAAAATGCTTTAGGTGTGTCCTAATTCACGTACTTATGCACTATTCTGTCATTTTGTAGTACAGTGCAAGTAGTGTTTTCACACTGAAAATTCCTACAAGAGAAAGGTCACTTCAAATACCCGGATGATGCACTTCAATCGAATGTTGGACACTTCATGCATTCAACCGTTGCAGTTTAATTACATTGATGAAGGGGGCGGGACTGTCAGATTATCACAAAATAACCATCTAAAATTCATCCACTAGACGCCAGAGTAGTGCATAGTATAAATGTTTTTGAACCCCTTCACACCTGTATTCAGTGTTTGTGATGAGGTCGCTCTGGACTCATTGCGTGTGTTTGTGCTGAAGGTGCTGTGTAACATACTAGCCGCTGATGGAGTCAATGACCCTGATGTTCTGGCCATTAATGGAGGTATGAGTATCTCTGCACTATTACATGTCTGTAATGTGTGTTTTCGTGTCTGATGCTTGTTGATTGTCTCTCAGCATCTGCGGCTCTGGCTCTGTCTGATATTCCCTGGAATGGCCCCATCGGTGAGTCCGCCGCTTGTACTCTTGTGTTTGTGAATGCTGTTTGTGTGTGTGTGTGTGTGTGAAGTGAAGCTCCCGCTGTGGCTCGTTTCAGGTGCGGTACGCGTCGGTCTGGTGGACGGAGAATTCATCGTCAATCCCACACGCTCGGAGATGAACGGCAGCACGCTGAACCTCGTGATCGCCGGAGCCCCGTCCAGCCAAGTGGGTCGGTGAGATTTCAGCAGAGCTCAACTTTACCCACGATGCTCCGTGCTCTCGTTCTGATGATGGTTGTGTGATGTGCGTGTAGTGATGATAGAGGCTGCGGCAGAGAACATCCTACAGCAGGACTTCAGTCACGCGGTGAAGATGGGCGTCAAACACACGCAGCAGATCATTCAGGCCATTCAGCAGATGAGCCGAGAGATGAAAGTGACCAAACGCACTCCTGCCAAACTCTTCACTGCCTCAGCGGAGATGGTGGATTTCACACGACAGTGAGTCTCAATGATTTGTTTATGTATTTTGGGGATGAAATAATATGAGCTGGACTTTTGTTCTTGACATTGACCCATAAAACTGCTGTGTTTGTTAGTGCTGGGCATCGACACACATTTCACAATGTGATTCGGATTTGTTTCATAAACACTTGTTTCATGACAGATTTATTCAAACATATTTTAAATATTTATTCTATTTTTACTTGATCTGTTCTTCAATAAGCAATATATTGATACATTTATCAAAATGCTCCTCTCTGGAGTTATTTTTTGAGTTTATGGACACTGAATGGCTGTGCGATTGGCTGTTTTCTCCTCAGGTTGACGTCTGATAGGATCTACGCTGTGTTTACAGACTTCACACATGACAAGGTGAGAGTCAGCACCACTCTGGCGCGTTGTGTCTGATCTCATGTGGTATTAAATGTGCGTGTGTTTCCTCAGACATCCAGAGATGAAGCGATTAATAAGATCCGTCTGGAGGCCGAGGAGCAGATCAGAGGTGTGTGACGGATGCGCTCATTCATCAGCGTTTCTAAGTCGTGTGTTTACAGTTTGTAACGCTGGTGCTGTTTGATGTCTGTAGAGAAGTTTCCGCAGGCGGAGGCGTTTGAGGTGATGGAGGCCTTCAGCAGCGTCTCCAGAGAGATCTTCAGGAATCTGGTTCTTCATGAATACAGACGGTAACCTTCATACTCAAGCTCTTCATGTAAGCGCTGATGTTGTGTTGGTGAGTTTAGTAACACACGTGTGCTGCTTCATGTGACAGGTGTGATGGAAGAGATCTCACGTCTCTACGCAACATCTCCTGCGAGGTGGACGTGTTTAAGCCACTCCACGGCTCGGCTCTCTTCCAGAGGGGTCAGACACAGGTCAGCACACTGTACATCACACAAACTAGATAACACTCTAGATCACACGCAACAGCACACGTTACATCACTCACTAGAGCACATATTACAGCACACGCTACATCACGGTTTACAGCACATGCTAGATCACACTGTGCAGCACACGCTACAGCACACGGTACATCACTCGCTAGAGCACATGTACATCACGCTACAGTACGTGTTACAGCATATTACAGCACACGCTACAGCACGTTTTACAGGATGTGTTACAGCAGACGTTACAGAGTATTACAGCACGTTACAACACGTGTTGCAGCACACGTTACAGCATGTGTTACAGCACACACTACACACGGTACAGCACACCCTACAGCATGCGCTACAGCACGCGTTACAGCGTATTACAGCACGCGTTACAGCACGTGTTGCAGCACACGCTACGGCACCTGTTACAGCACGTGTTACAGCAAGCTACAGTACACGCTACAGCACGTTTTACAGGATGTGTTACAGCAGACGTTACAGAGTATTACAGCACATGTTACAGCACGTGTTGCAGCACGCTACAGTACACGCTACAGCTTACGGTACAGCACGTGCTACAGCACGTGCTACAGCACGCGTTACAGCACGCGTTACAACACGTGTTGCAGCACACGTTACAGCATGTGTTACAGCACGCACTACACACGGTACAGCACACCCTACAGCATGCGCTACAGCACGCGTTACAGCGTATTACAGCACGCGTTACAGCACGTGTTGCAGCACACGCTACGGCACCTGTTACAGCACGTGTTACAGCATGCTACAGCACACGCTACAGCACGTGTTACAGCACATGCTAAAGCACACACTAGAGCACGTTACAGCACGTGTTGAAGCACACGCCACAGCACGTGTTACAGCGTATTACAGCACACGCTACAGCATCGGTTACAGCACACGCTACAGCACGTGTTACAGCACGCTACAATACACGCTACAGTACATGCTTCAGTACATGCTATAGTACACGCTACAGCACACGCTACGTCTTAGAAGTAATAATAAAAGAAGTACCATTTTTAACTCTATTTTGGCTTTGTTTAAGGTATTGTGAGAGAATCTTGAGTGTGGTCAGTATCGTGTGTCGAGCCAAATCGAGTGTATCGTTACACCTCTATTAAATATTGTAGTGGAGTGATATGGTCAACAGACCTGGAAGAACCTGATAATGGTGCAGTTACAGTCAGTGAATGTCTGTGCAGGTGCTGTGCACGGTGACCTTTGACTCCCTGGAGTCCATTATGAAGACTGATGTGATAACCACAGCGCTCAGGTCAGTAACACACGCAAACACATGATTTAAACGTGTTCCACACACCTGAGCTGATCCTGCTCGTTGAGTGAGTCACGTCAAATCAGTCATTTAAAACAGGGCTTTTGAAACGAGTCTGTGGAGAAGTCTACAGATAAACAAAACAAAATTAAATAAATAGATTAAAAAATAAGATTAAAATAAATAAGTAAATAAATTCATGTTTAAATAAATGAATAAAAATGACTCTCTTCTAAGTAACTAAAAATATTAGTTATTAATCTATCATAGGAATAAATAAATACTAAATACTTAATTAATTATAGAAATAAAGTCTTGAAACACAGTGAAGGTTGGATCGTTCTGATCGGATGTTTGTTCTCTTCCAGTGGAATCAAAGACAAGAACTTCATGCTGCACTATGAAGTGAGTGAGCGCTTTAGTCTCATGTTTATCTCAGGCTGTGAAGTGCAGCTCATTCACTGAGCGTTTTCTTTCAGTTTCCTCCATATGCCACCAATGAGATCGGGAGGATGGGAGGAATGAACCGACGGGAGCTCGGTCACGGTGAGTGTGTTTCCAGCGTACGAACCTCAGCTGTTTCTCCTCTGAATCTCAGCTATGTCTGCTGTGTGTGTGACATTAGGAGCGCTGGCAGAGAAAGCTTTGAGACCCGTCATTCCTGCAGACTTTCCCTTCACCATCCGCGTGACGTCTGAGGTGCTGGAGTCCAACGGTACGGCGCTTCACATGCACGCTGTTCTCAGCCGTCTCTATGAACGTGTCCTGAGTCTGTCTTCTGTGTGTCTGTAGGATCCTCCTCCATGGCGTCGGTGTGTGGCGGAAGTTTAGCACTCATGGATGCAGGTATGATCACATGACAGCAGAGCAGTCTTATGTTTGATCCTGTTTAGATCCTGTTAGTGCTCTTTAAAGATTTAAACTGATTCTGGATTGTTTTGCTCATGTAATGGACTCATCAGGTGTGTTTCGTGTTTGTTCAGGTGTGCCCGTCTCCTCGGCTGTAGCCGGCGTCGCCATCGGCCTGATCTCTAAAGCCAGTCCTGAGAAGCCGTCAGAGATTCAGGACTACAGACTCCTGACTGATATTCTGGTAGGTGCGTCAGCATCTGTTCTCAGAGCGTCAGCTGAGCCGTGTGTTCATCCTGTTCTGTTTATGAATGAAGGGAATAGAAGACTACAACGGAGACATGGACTTCAAGATGGCAGGGAGCAGCAAAGGCATCACGGCTCTACAGGTAAACGAATTACAGAAAGATCCTCACTTTAGAATCCTGTATTATCTGTTTGGTCACCGTGGCAGTTTCAGTTAGGAGCTCATTTAAGACAAAAGCTATAATAGAATAACATTTCTTAAGTGCATTATCTTATCTTAGGAACAGATAGGAAAAGGGTATTACAGAAGCATCCTAACTTGACAAAAAATCCAAAAAACTGTCTTAACTTTAGGATTACCCCACTGGTGTCCCACTTTACCCCACTTTAAACTTATTTAAAAGGCAACGGTAAAAATCACATTACAGTAGCCATGTCTGAAAACGGCATTTCATTTATTAATATAATAATAATAATACAAGATGATGTTTATGTTTAATGTGGAAAGACTTTTGAAGACTCAAGTGATTTTGACCATAAAACACTGAACAATGATTACAGATGCTCACAAAATATAGTGATAAGCTTTGTCTTTTCTTTTTTTTTTTTTGAACAACAATTTTATTCATCAAAAATTCACACGTTTAAACAACATTTAAATTTTTCCATTATAACTGGATAAAATAAAAGAAAAAGAAATAAAACTAATAATAATAATAATTTTAAAAAACAGCAATAACATATTTGTCTGTATACTCAGTGTCCATCAATTCCACAAAAGAGTCACCATCTAGACTCTCTAAAAAGTCATAGAACACTTTCCAGATGGACCAAAAGGAATAAAGTTTGTTTTTCAGAAAACAGGTAATCTTTTCTAAGGCAAGGTGTGAGGTCATCCCCTTCATCCATTGACACATGCCGGGACTTTTTTCCAAGTACACGCTATTACATGTTTAGCTTCTAGCAAACAAAGAGTTAACAATAATCTTTCATGATTTAATTTAAAATTCAGAGGGCAGACGTGCAATATACACAGCTTTGGATCGAGAGGAGTTCTTTTACCAATGATTAGGCTTATGATATTCAATATTTTAACCCAAAAGCAATTCACTTTAGTGCATTCCCACATGCAGTGGAATAAAGTTCCCTTCTCTTGTTTACATTTATAACGCATATCAGGAATATTTGAGTTGAAATGATGCAGTTTAACTGGAGTAATATATTGTCTCAACCATTTACACTGAAGCAATCTCAAGTGGGTGTTCATTGTCTGAGTTTGGGCTTTCAAGCATGCCGTTTCAGTTATGTCAGCCTGCAGGTCGGAACGCCATGCTTGAAGTCTTATCAAATTGATTTGGCAACAAACTGTTTACTTAGCACAGAAATCTGACCTCTTCCTTTCAAACAGTTTAGTGTGATATTCTTCAAAGTAGAAAGATTAGGCTCAGTCAAACTTTGGCCTTGTCTTGATAAAATGAAGCGACGTAGTTGCAAATATTTAAAAAAGTGCTTTTGCGGAATTACAAACATTTTCCTAATTTCTTCAAAGGACATAAATCTTCCCTCGTTATAAAGATCAGACTCCTTGCTAATACCTTGATTTGACCAGAATTTAAAGCCTGGATCAGCTCTACCAGGACAGAAATTTTCATTACCAAAAACTGTTGAGAGTTGTGGCGATTCCCCTAGATGAGCAAGAGCCTCAAACCAAACTGCTATGGTGTTTCTGGTATACGGGTTTTTAGTACTTATTTAACTTTTTAACATATGTTGAATATAAATATAAATTCAAAGAAATTGGAATAGAGTGGGCCTCCATTTTAGGTTTGGTAGGTTTAACCCCCCTCTATCATAAGGCATGTAAAGCAAGCCTGAGACGAGCACGCTTGTTGTTCCAAATAAAAGCTTTGTCTTTTCTACCAAGCTTATCTCAACTTTTATTTCTGCAGCACTGAAATTAAAAGCACACAGATTTTGTTTATCTCTAATGTTTACTTCACAGCAGCTGCTTGCACGTCGCTGGATGCTTGGTAACAGATTTAATCTGCGTAAAGTAACCTAAAAGCAATACAATTCAGACATTTCAGAATTTTTTTGTACATACTGTAGATGCTGTAGATATAGAAAAGACTACTTTGATATATTTAATTATATGTAATTGTTTTTTAAATATTCCAAATACAATTAGGGGCTGGTTTTGTAGGAGCCATTTATTTGCCTTATTTGAAGGAGAATTGTTAATCTTTGTTTTCTTGAGATGTGCGCCCTCTGCAGGACAGAAGAAGCTTAAAGGCCTTGATGTGGCTTGCTTTAGTGTGGCCTCATGGGAGCACGAGGGCTGCGTTCCACTCCAAATTCTAATGCCTTCACTCGCTAACTTCCCTCCGACTCGGATGTGCATCATTGCTTACGCTGCACGAGTGCACACTACTGGAGGAACATAAAGTTTAAATGAAACACACTAAACCCTTGATCACTTGGAATTCACTGTGGATCTGATTTATTATTTAAACCCCTTTTCTACTTGTGAATTTGTTTTATGCACCATTCTATATGCTTATAAGTTGTTTGAGAAAATATATGAAATCCTATAGATATGAGATGAAAAAAATAAAATGACACAAATGAAACAAAATATCAATAGTATAAAATTTGACTGTGAACATAAGGTAGCTACAAGTATTATGCGATTGAATCTCAACACAATTAATATATTATAGACTCTTATTCGATTAATTCTTAAAATAATTAATATATCATACACTTAAGCTTGATCTGCTGTGATGTCACAATCAAGTTGAATTGTGGGATATAGATCTCCTTGAAGTGTACATCAGAGTAGACTCGCTCCCTCGGTCAAAATCGAGGGGACGAGGGTCTGTCCGTATAAACTTCCCTCGTCCACTTCACGAAGTGGAACGCACTTCAAAATGGTGGCAGGGATTCCCCCGAGGGGAAGTGCCTAGGGAAGTTTGCGAGTGTGTGTCTAAAAGTGGAGTGGAACGCAGCCCTGGTCTTTAGACTTTTCCTTCTGTTTGTTTGACAGCCAGAGTTGTTTGATTTCATTAAGTTTTTATTACCTTTTCTATCAGTTTATTTTGTCAGTTTAATTTTCCAGTAATTAAGCTAATAATAATCAGCAAGAAATGCATGTGCAATTTGGTGGACAATGAATTTTTCAGGCAAAGGAAGCGTCTAACCCCTCAGCAGACCCAAGAAGTGACTAACAGGACAATTTAAGAAGAGTCACTACACAGTTGAAAGTAAACTGCGACATATAAGAGTAGATTACCGAACTCGATGGAGTACTTTAAGATTTCCTAACTTCAGATAAGATACGATTTTGTAAGAAAGGGTTGGAATCCTAAATCAAGTTAAGATTTGCTTCTGTAATACGAATTTGTGAAAAATCCGAAATGAACTTTTTAGATCTTAAGTCTCAAGACAGAATGTTTCAGAAATACTCCTCATGCTCCATCATGTCATGATTGGTGATCGGTCACTGCTGTTTCCCACAGGCGGATATTAAAATCCCAGGACTTCCTCTGAAGATCGTGATGGAGGCCATACAGCAGGCGACAGGTACGCGTCACTCCACGAGCATCATGGGACGCACACAGTGAGTGTTTGACGTGACGTTTCCTGTGTTTTCTTTCAGTGGCCAAAAGAGAGATTCTAGGCATCATGAATAAGAGCATTTCCAAACCCCGGAGCTCCAGGAAGGAGAACGGGCCGGTCGTGGGTATGATCAGTTCCTCCTCGTGTGCGGTTTGTATTCCCGCTGTATTTCTCTGATCCTGCTGTGAACTCTCTTCCACAGAGAACGTCAGTGTGCCTTTATCTAGACGAGCTCGGTTTGTCGGTCCAGGAGGATTTAATCTGCGCAGACTGCAGGCTCAGACAGGTGAGGATTACATCATCAGATTCAAGCTTTTAAAATACTCATTAGATTACAGCTATGTTTTTATTGATTACATGATTATATTATTCACACAATGTCAGTATATTGTTTATAATTTATTAAAATGCACAAATAGTTCCATTTCATATTTACAAGCATTGGGATTTATATATAAAGGCATTATATAAATATTGTTATATTTTCTTTCTCTTTGTATTACATCAATATGGTACAACATTATACTATTCAATCAATGTGATTTAAATGTCCAACTGGGTCGAAAGTAATCTAAAAGTAATCAGATTCAGATTAAAGCAATCCGATTTGGGTAATGTAATCTAAAAGTAATCTGATTCAGATTAAAGCAATCTGATTTGGGTTAATGTAACCTAAAGTAATCTGATTTGTTCGAAAGTAATCTAAGAGTAAACTGATATGGTTGAAAGTAATCTGATTCAGACAAATGTAATCAAAAAGTAATCCGATTCAGTTGTAAGTATATCACCTAAAATGTGTAATGTAATAGATTAATTGCTTACTACAATGTTCGTCTTGTAATTTGAAATCGATAACAGACTATGATTTGTAAGTAATCTATCCAGCACCAGCTGATGAAGCTCTGCTCTTACGTCCGTCAGGTGTGACGATCAGTCAGGTGGACGAGGAGACGTTCTCCGTGTTTGCTCCGACACCCNAGTAATCTGATTCAGATTAAAGCAATTCGATTTGGGTAATGTAATCTAAAAGTAATCTGATTCAGATTAAAGCAATCCGATTTGGGTAATGTAATCTAAAAGTAATCTGATACAGATTAAAGCAATCCGATTTGGGTAATGTAATCTAAAAATAATCTGATTCAGATTAAAGCAATCCGATTTGGGTAATGTAATCTAAAAATAATCTGATACAGATTAAAGCAATCCGATTTGGGTAATGTAATCTAAAAGCAATCCGATTTGGGTAATGTAATCTAAAAGCAATCCGATTTGGGTAATGTAATCTAAAAGTAATCTGATTCAGATTAAAGCAATCCGATTTGGGTAATGCAATCTAAAAGTAATCTGATTTGGGTTAATGTAATCTAAAAGTAATCTGATTCAGATTAAAGCAATCCGATTTGGGTAATGTAATCTAAAAGTAATCTGATTCAGATTAAAGCAATCCGATTTGGGTAATGTAATCTAAAAGCAATCCGATTTGGGTAATGTAATCTAAAAGTAATCTGATTTGGGTTAATGTAATCTAAAAGTAATCTGATTCAGATTAAAGCAATCTGATTTGGGTTAATGTAACCTAAAGTAATCTGATTTGTTCGAAAGTAATCTCAGAGTAAACTGATATGGTTGAAAGTAATCTGATTCAGACAAATGTAATCAAAAAGTAATCCGATTCAGTTGTAAGTATATCACCTAAAATGTGTAATGTAATAGATTAATTGCTTACTACAATGTTCGTCTTGTAATTTGAAATCGATAACAGACTATGATTTGTAAGTAATCTATCCAGCTCCAGCTGATGAAGCTCTGCTCTTACGTCCGTCAGGTGTGACGATCAGTCAGGTGGACGAGGAGACGTTCTCCGTGTTTGCTCCGACACCCAGTGCCATGAACGAAGCCCAGGAGTTCATCCGTGACATCTGTAAAGACGATGTACGTGCGCAGCTGCCGTTCGTCTGACTCTTCTGTCGTGTGTTGTTGTGTGAGACGCTGACGCTGGTCTTGTGTCTGTATCTGTAGCAGGAGCAGCAGCTGGAGTTTGGATCCGTTTACACCGCCACCATCACAGAGATCAGGTAGTGCCGCAGACTCTCACGGCAGGCTCAGTCTCCACAGCTTTTATCATTGGCTTGAAGCTGATTTTGTGTTTCAGGGACATTGGCGTGATGGTGAAGCTGTATCCCAACATGAGCGCCGTGCTCCTACACAACTCCCAGCTGGACCACAAACGGGTGAGAACACGTCACCCTAATATCATCAGCCCAGCCGTAACTCTCACACAAGCGCTGTCTGGGAAACCTGTCATGTTCTGAAGGATTGTTTGTTGTCTTCTCCAGATTAAGCATCCCAGCGCTCTTGGACTGGAGGTCGGCCAGCAGATCCAGGTGCCGTGTGATTTCCCGTGATTAACTTCTGAATCCTTCACGAACTCACGGCTGAGCTTCTTCATTAACGTGTTTGGCTCTTTCAGGTGAAGTATTTCGGCCGGGACCCGACGGACGGCAGAATGAGACTCTCTCGTAAGGTGCTTCAGTCTCCGGCGGCGGCGGTGGTGAGGAGTCTGAGCGACAGACACAGCATCTCTATAGGAGCGTCCGGCGAGCAGATCCCAGACTCCTAGAGCTGACTTTTGTACACTGTATATTTTATAATAAACGGTCTTATTGCTGACATTATCCTTACAAACACAGCTTGAACTTCTGCATTACTTGTTTGCAAAAGGGCGCAAAACTCTCAAATAAACATGTGAAAGTGTTAACATCTGTCCTGCAGCCGTTTCAAATGAGAAACAGTCCAAATGTTGTACTAATGAAAGAAAGAATCCCACACACACAACGTAGGGATGTTATTTCCATTAAATGTAGAATACTGTGCATATATGTCGAATGGAGAGCAACAGAAGCATTTTAGAAAATAAATCCTCATGGAAAAGTTTTAAGACATGAAACAAAATCTGTTCTGTCATAAAAAGAGGAAAGGATCCAAATTCATATTAGGTTGATGTTGTGGTGGGATACGGGTGAGGTTAGGACAGGTTTGCTGATGGGTTTAAGTGCGGGTCAAGCGGTCAACAGTGAAGTACAGAAATTAATTACAGCTGTAATTACATGCAGGTATTCATTAAATATAAGTACGCTGTAAAAACATGTACACAATAAGTGCACTATCAAATGATTCATTTAAATGGTAGCACTTTACAGTCCTGTTCCCCACATACCATGTACTTATTGTAATCGCAATAACTGGGTAATAAATAACAAAGTCCCTTTAAGACAAGTCATTTCACTCGGCTGCCATGGGGAAACATTAAATTCTCCGAAGCTGTTCGCCAAGCTTTCGATTAAATTACATATTTGTAATCATACATTTTTTTCTAAACGCCCGAATCATGACAAAAAACGGTATTTTTTTAGGCTGGATCAAGCTAATGCGCATGCGCAGTCCTAAAAGTGCGTCTCTTGTGCCTCATTTCGGAGGCGCGAGTCTGACTGTTTCTATAGGAACCGGAGCTTCTAACGGCCGCTGCAGTGACGCGATGACTTTATCAATCCGCGATTGGCTCTTATTTAGAAGGCGGGACTTATTCCGCCATATAGAGGGTATGCATCGACGTCACTTTCCCGCCGGAACGCGCTCCCTCAGCTGGACTGAGTGGCAAAAGAACCTGCTGCATGACTGGATTTATTAGGGGAAACTGTGAAAACGCGAGTAAAACCAACGATTACACTAAAGGTTGGACTCGAAAGTGTTCCTTACAACATGTCAAATAAACCTAATCCATGGATATTGACATGCAGCCAGGAATCGTGTTTCCTGACATTTATATGTGTCTGATTTGACGCCGGAGAAATACATAAAGCAAATCTGCCTGTGAATATTTTATATAACTACAATATAGGAAGGTTTAAATCCGAGTAATCACTTATATGTTATATCATTATATTGTCCAGCCTTAAAACTAGTTTTATAGCATAGTTTTTGTCAGTGTTGTTTATTTAAAAACACCAAATTATGCAGAATATAAGATAGTAAATATTTAATTGATGAGTTGTCAACACAATATAACAATACAATATATACGGTATGATTTTACCTCACAATCCAACA
>RJVU01060905.1:184001-265724 GCA_003731715.1 Anabarilius grahami
TTCACAACAAATGACAATTTACAATTTGTTTAATTTATAATTACTAAGTTATGGATCTGTTAATTTAATAAGTTAATAAAATATGGTTCACATCTCACAAGTTCCTCCAAAAGCTTATTTTTTGTGGTCTCAGTCACACTTTGTTGGCTTATGTTTATTATTGTCATCGCTGTGTATTGAATATGACCAGTTCTGTTGTGATAGTGAGAGACTGAGTGCATCTGTTCACACTGATTTCAATAGCAGATATCTTATTATAATGTCCAATGGGATCAATCTTAATATTTTTATGAAAACATGTTTTAAGTTATGATATACCACCACTGGCACGCCATCGGGACTGTGGTCATCGTGGCCCTGAGGGGTGTGGCCCCCGCTGCGGCCGGCGTCCCTTATTTCTCTGTATTGAAGCTGGCAACCCTACTTCGTAATTACACAATCACAGTGCGACCTTTTAAATATAGTACATCAAAATTAACAAAAACGCGGCATGAAATTCATCCTTGTCGTTTCCTCTCTGAGGTGAATATATCTGTTGTGTACGCACTGCAAATGCTTTTCTTTTTTAGTATTTTTTGTCTTGTTTCCAGTTTAAATGTCTAAAAATTCTTAAATGAAATAAGATATTTTTTCTTGTTTACTGGAAGAAAAAAATCAAAATGAAGTGAGTTTTCGCTTAAAACAAGCAAAATTATCAGTCAATGCGGGGTAAGAAAAATAATCTTGTTTCTGTTTAGACCGAAATAAGATTTTAAACAGAAGCAAGATAATTTTTCTTACCCCGCATTGACTGATAATTTTGCTTGTTTTAAGCGAAAACTCACTTCATTTACAATTTTTTTTTTTTATAAATTTTGATTAAAGCATATATTTAAGAATCTTCAGATATTTAGACTGGAAACAAGACAAAACTAAATAAAATCATTTTCGAGTTCCGGTATGGAGATATTTAAGTGAAGAAAGTACACAGATTATTTTGGGGGATTTTAAGGAGTTGTATTTCATGTCGTGTTTATAATAATCTTGATTTCTTACAACTTGTGTGTGTTTCTGGGAGAGTCGGAGTGAACTTTTAAAAAAAAGCTTGATGTTATTTAAATGCCATTATATGGATGAGGGCGAGCGGGACGCTTTTAAAAATTCTCTTTTTAAGGTCCGAGAAAGAAAGAAGAGTATACGGCATTACAACACCAGTGTAAGTAAACTCTATTTCATTTTAGGGTGAACTGTCCCTTTAAATCTTGATGGATTCTGATTGGCTGTCAGTGTTTAGACGGTTCATCAGCTGGAAAAACAGTCGTTATCGTTATAGTTGTGCTGTGGACTGTTCTTTTACATGTTATAGCCTAACTATATCTTTATCGTTATTGTTATTGTTAGTTTTCATCAGATTCCAGAGTGTAAACACGGGGGGAAAATTGGGAAACTCAGAATTGCGAGAAGAAAAAAATCAAACGAGATCAGAATTCTGAGGAGGGAAAAGTCCCNCATGAACGCGCAGGCGAACACAGAAGACCAGCGGACAAGGTTTAATATAACATTATCGTAACCAAACCTTATCGTAAACCCCCATAAACACTTATACGACACGTCGGCATCATTCTGTGGTACTTTTGAGTCTTTTTAAAAAAAGCTTGATGTTATTTAAATGCCATTATATGGATGAGGGCGAGCGGGACGCTTTTAAAAATTCTCTTTTTAAGGTCCGAGAAAGAAAGAAGAGTATACGGCATTACAACACCAGTGTGAGTAAACTCTATTTCATTTTAGGGTGAACTGTCCCTTTAAATCTTGATGGATTCTGATTGGCTGTCAGTGTTTATATGGTTCATCAGCTGGAAAAACAGTCGTTATCGTTATAGTTGTGCTGTGGACTGTTCTTTTACATGTTATAGCCTAACTATATCTTTATCGTTATTGTTATTGTTAGTTTTCATCAGATTCCAGAGTGTAAACACGGGGGGAAAATTGGGAAACTCAGAATTGCGAGAAGAAAAAAATCAAACGAGATCAGAATTCTGAGGAGGGAAAAGTCCCTAAATTAACCTTAACCTTAAAATTCAAATGTATTTATAAAGCACTAAATAAAACAAAATCATCTGCTTCTGGAGCCAGCAGTGTTCGCTGAGTAACTGTGGTAACCATGGCGACTGCTGTACGGCTGCGCGTGAACGTGTCCTGACGCGGCTTCCGTAGCCCGTGTGCGGAAACCCCGCGCCATCAGATGAGCGACGATGAAGTGAAAGACACACAAGATGGCGACGATCGGCGGATAGATGAACGATCACGTAAACATTTAAACGATCCGACCCGTTTAATGCTCGTTCCGAGTTATAACCGAGACCCAACACAGATACACGAGACAGTAGACTGTTCCCGCGAGAGTCTGAGCGTCATGAGGCGGAAAGTCTGAGGTTTGACTCATTCTACAGGTAAATTGAGATGAACGATTGGAGAGATTAAACCAAGTGGTTCGACGTTGATAAACCGTGAGTAAATCGAGTCTCAGATACAGTCTTCGGGTAATTTCCAGAGTTTCGCGTGGGTTAGTGAGGTAAACTAGTAGGTTTAGTGAGGTAGGATGACTAGTACCCGGCTGTGTGGATGCGAGGGCAGACAGAACTAGTTCCCTGTGGTAACCCTGAGGTGAATATGCGTCAGGACTGCTAGTGTTGGTTAGGTGAGTTAGGTTTGGGTTAGTGTAGTGAAGATGAGTGACACCCGGCGGCGCGTGAAGCTGTACACGCTGAATGAGGACAGACAGTGGGAGGACAGAGGCACCGGACATGTGTCCTGCTCCTATGAGGACACCGAGAAGGAGACATCACTCACGGTCACCGCTGAATCTGACGGTAAGACCGGTCCATCACTGACAGTGGAGCACGTGACCTCCCGCAGCTGATCTGATGAGTGTGTGTGTGTGTGTGTGTTCTGTAGGGTCACTGCTGCTGGAGTCCAAGATCAACACCAGCACTGCATATCAGAAGCAGCAGGTACAGCATCTTCAGCCATCACTCCAGCTGTGAACATCTCTGAAAGATTCAGTTCAGGTCAGATTGATATTCCAGTGTGTTTGAACGCTGTGACGTTTGCCTCCTCAGGACACGCTCATCGTTTGGTCCGAAGCGGAGAACTATGACCTGGCTCTGAGTTTCCAGGAGAAAGCGGGCTGCGATGAAATCTGGGAGAAGATCTGTCAGGTTTGTTCTCTTCCATGAACATTCACATTTATGCATTTGGCAGACGCTTTTATCCAAAGCGACTTACATTGCATGATACTATACATTTGTATCGGAGTATGTGCAATTCCTGGGATCGAACCCATGACCTTGGCATTGCTAGTGCCACGCTCTAACCACTGAGCTACACTTCATTCTGAGTGATTCGTTCTGTCTAAATACATTTGATTGATGTGCGTTTGCAGCTTCCGATCGGACGTGATCCTTTGACAGTGTCCCGCTGCTTCAGGATGATCCTCCTGTCATTGAGTTTTTTTTTAGTTGGTTGACTGACCTGTTCATTCCGGCTTCATTTTCCAAACACCTGCTTGAACAGTTCATTTTTGCCTGACTTGCAACCGTCTAGTCTTTCTACTCTTTCAGAAAAAAAATTAAAATGATTCCAGTTCGCATAGATCCGCGGACGGACGCAACTAATTTTTCTGTATTATGCGGACCAGACAAGTCATTTGGCAAATATCACTTTTTGTAATATCAAAAAAAGACCAAGCTTCTGCACACATACACTCTCAAACACACAAATCTATAAACTAAACATGTAAATGAACGGCAAGAATGCATTAAAGGTATTCTGTTTTCAGTAGGAAACGTGTCATTTAAGCGGCCCCTAAAGTAATAATTAACAATTTTTACAACGGAAGTGATTCAATCAAAAAACAACTTCAGCTCGATAAGAATTTTCCTATTGTCACTGTGAAGCTGCTTTGAAACAATGTGTATTGCGAAGAGCGCTGTATAAATTAAGATGACTTGACCTTTTGTTCTTTTAAAATATTCTACAAAAGCGTGGATTCTGCTGCAGACCAGTTTCTTACCGCACACCATCGTTCTGTTTTCTGTTTTAAAGTGTTTGTGTCCTATAGACCTTTTTCACACTTCCGGGTTTTTGGCTTCCGGAATGATCCACGCCGGGTAAAAGTTTTTCCGGTTACAGTGATAGATAGCCTCCGTCAGGGAATCAAAGTCGTTTTACGAATTAAATGTCATGAAAATGTTTGAACGTTCTTGGTGAATTATTGGTGAGACTACAGAGCTCTCATTAAGAGCCAAATTTAATAAATAATTCGAAGTGATGGTGGTTAAACTGGTTATATTCTTCGTGTCTGTTCGGCGCGGCTGTGCATTATCGTGCTGTAAAGACAGTGCCTGCGTCTCAACGTGCACACTATCCATCCTAAATAGTAGTCTATGTGACGTTAGTAATATTCAGTGCTATTTAGGGTGGATATGCACATTGGGATGTAGGCTATAGAGTGTTTTTAGCGACGTGCTGGGGAAATGATCAGCTGGCACGCAAGCCTGATCCTCTGATTCATGAAACAGGACCGCTCGCACCCTGATATTTCTGGATATAAACACTTCAGTCTCTCACTCATATTTTCCAGTCGTCATCATCTTAAAGTGTGTGTTATGCACAGTATTGTGCTGTTGCAACATTAATGCAAAGGCTGATAGTTGTGTACAGTGTGGTGTTGGAAATTAATTGTCTTAGTTTAATCATTTTTATCGATCAGGATTCGTTATAACATATGCTTGAGTGTGGGATGTAATGCCATATGAGATTACATATTTTTAAAACATATTAAACTCACGACAATATGATGTATCTCACGACTTATATCCCCCACTGAAGTATATATTGGGAGTTAATTTTTTTTAAAGAATAAATTCTATAAATAATGTTCGTCGTACGTAATACGATCGGGGAAATTGCTGAATGAGTAGCTGCGTAGCTGTAGCCTAAACTGTATGACAGCTGGTAATATAAATGCACCTGCCGGTAAATTTGAGCAACGGCCTGAGTGGCCGTATAAACTACAAACAAGTAGAAAATAATTTCTTTGTAGATTATACAACAGCAACTTTGAAAACAGAAAAGGTAAGAAGCGATATCTGAGAAAAGAGCATATCAATCTAATAGCCGTAGACGCATAGCGGAACTAACTTTACCCTGCGTCACGTGATTTCCGATTCTTGTGAAAAAGGTCTATTGAACGGATTTGAAAAGGTATAAACTGAATCTGAAGCTTAAATGGGATTTGGCCAATTCATTCTGATTATTCTTCTCTTATTGAAAAACACTGTTTGTTTGGATATCTGTATTTCTGCATGTTCACTGAGAGTAACTTATGCACGACACAAAACAACAGCAACTAGAGACTGAGATAAATTTATTGTTCAAAAGCAGTCAACCCTTTTTGGCACAAATGAAGTGCCATAATTTTTGAAAACAGCCTTCTGTAAATGACAGAACAAGATGACAAGAACAAACAACATTAATATCAACATTACTAATTTATTTTAACAAGTAGGCAAGGACAGTAGACACGGACAGATGTATAGGACAAATCAGTCGACTGCTTTATGGCATATATAACACCATAAAAACAACCTGACGTAAACATACAGGACTGGTCAAAAGTTTGGAAACATTAAGGTTTTTTTGAAAGAGTCTCTTCTGCTCATCAAGGCTGCATTTATTTGATAAAAATACAGTTAAACAATGAAATATTATTCCAATTTAAAACAGCTGTTTTCTATGTGAATATACAGTAAAGTGTAATTTATTCCTGTGATCAAAGCTGAATTTTCAGCATCATTACTCCAGTCTTCAGTGTCACATGATCCTTCAGAAATCATTCTAAGATCATTTCTTATTATTATCAATGTTGAAAAGATTTTGTGGAAATCATGATATACTGACACTCAAGTTTGGGTTAAGTAAGATTTTATATATTTAATTCAGAAAAAGCATGTTAAATAAATGCTGTTCTCTATTCTATTCATCAAAAATCTGAAGCAGTACAACTGTTTTCAACATTGATAATAATCATAAATGTTTCTTGATCATCAAATCATCATATTAGAATGGATCACTGAAGACTGGAGTAATGATGCTGAAAATTCAGCTTTGATCACAGGAATAAATTACACTTTACTGTATATTCACATAGAAAACAGCTGATTTACATTGGAATAATATTTTGTGATTTTTACTGTATTTTTGATCAAATAAATGCAGCTTTACTGAGCAGAAGAGACTTATTTCAGAAGCATTAAAAAACTTTAACGTTTCCAAACTTTTGAATGGTACTGTAAATATAAAACACTAATTTATCTTACGAAGTATGCAAGGATCCGTCCCTCTGGCACACATGGAAGCTCGTATGGAAGGTCAGGTCTCTTATTGACGTGTGTTTGGTGTTCAGGTGCAGGGCAAAGACCCGTCGGTGGAAATCACTCAGGACCCCATCGATGAATCGGAGGAGGAGCGTTTCGATGAGATGCCGGAGACGGCTCATCTGGTGGAGCTGCCGCCCTGCGAGCCCGAGCGGCTGGAGGAGATCGCCGAGCTGGTGACGTCCGTGCTGTCCTCGCCCATCCGGCGGGAGAAGCTGGCGCTCGCCCTGGTGAGCACGGGATACATCCGGAAGCTGCTGCAGCTCTTCAGGACCTGCGAGGACTCGGAGCACCGCGAGGGCCTGCACCACCTGTACGAGATCGTGCGCGGCGTGCTCTTCCTCAACAAAGCCACGCTCTTCGAGGTCATGTTCTCCGACGACTGCATCATGGACGTGGTGGGCTGTCTGGAGTACGACCCGGCGCTCGTCCAGCCCAAGAGACACCGCGAGTTCCTCACCAAGACGGCCAAGTTCAAAGAGGTGATTCCCATCACGGACTCTGAGCTGCGGCAGAAGATCCACCAGACGTACCGCGTGCAGTACATCCAGGACATCATCCTGCCCACGCCGTCCGTCTTCGAGGAGAACTTCCTGTCCACGCTGTCCTCCTTCATCTTCTTCAATAAAGTGGAGATCGTCAGCATGCTGCAGGTGCGTGTGTTTTCATGTCTGTTGTTCTTGTGTGCTCCTTCATTTCTCGCTCAAGTGTCGTTCGTTTGAGTGAAAATGTTGCTTGTTTTTGTGCTGTACATGTAATTTATTCAGAAGCAATGTTCGCATCATCAGCTCGTTGATAATAGAAATAATGACGTGAGCTGGGTTTAAGCATCGTAAGCCGAAACTGTTGGCATCAGAAACGCAGGCGTGGTCAGATCGTGAAAGACATACAAAGGGTCATTGACAAATAAAGCTTAGAAAAGGTGTTTTTTAAAATCTTTTCATAACTGATGTACGTGTTTTTGAGTCATGAACAGTGTGTTTAAACAAGTTTCAGTTCTTTAACATTTCAAAGTGTTTGAATTCCTGTTTTGACTGTTTTTATGTCACGCAGTACAACAATGTAGTTGTGTGTGTATATATACTGTAGTTGTACCACCTGACATGGAAAGTGTACCAACTGACCCATACTTGAAATGAGCAGTTTTTACCAGTATTAGAGAGAGATCTACAAACCTTTCCACTGTTTACTGTTGTTACCATGTCAGTTCATAATAAAAGAGCTGTGTTTGCAGTTGTGCCACCCTGACATTTGAGAATATACACAAGCTGTTTTTTTGGGTTTAAGATAACAAAACATAAAATATGTATTGTTTAAATGTACTAAAGCTGAATTCAAACATGAATTTATCAAATTATTTTAAAAGGAAATCTTGCACTAATATGTGCATCATGTCATTGACTCAAATGCAAGTCATTAGTTCAAGCAAAAAAACCCTGAAATGACACACACTTGTTGTGTTACGCAACTGTTTGTTTCTTCACCAAACCCTGCCGTACACCTTCAGATCACGGGGTTGTTTCGTGACCCTGTGCATCCGTTCACCAATATGATAAAGTGTGAGTAGGATATTTTTGTTCTTCATTTCTCCTTTTGTGGTCAGAGAAAGAAAGAAGGTCTTACAGCTTTAGAAGAACCTCAGGTGAGTAAATAATGACTTCACTTTGGGGGACAGGAACTTTAATTTGGAACAAGGAAATGTGAAAACTTTCCGTTTTCAGTGGCTTTGGGTGTTTTGTTAACATTGTGGTTTGTTTCTCTGAGCTTCGGTGAGTCTTAGTGTGGTTGTGTTTGAGTCTCTTATTGTTCAGTAAACCGTCCCTTTAACTGTATTAGAGCTCACAAGTGTTTCTGTCATGCAGACATCAGTGTCACAGCAGACTAGGTCAAAAATATCACGCCAACTTAATCACTGTGACAAATACTCTTAATTTATAGAAGTTTTTTTAATGTGTCGTGAAGCAGCTCATCTTGTTTTCTTCACATTGTGCTCCCGTTCAACACCAACACATCACTGCATTGTTTTTGTTTGAGATTTAATAAATCTTTCTCACAGTTTCTGTATATGTGAGATTGAAGGATGTCCATTTTTCTTTATTTCTGTATGTAGATATGCTTTGATCTGATCATGATCATGTGAGCCTGTTCACAGCCGGTGTAACGCACACATCCGTCAGTGATGTCAGTTTGACTCTGTTAATCTGCAGACTTTCGTCCATGTGATTGTAGTGCTGAACATGTGACACAGCCTGAATGATCACTGAGTAAAGCATGAATAACATGTTTCTGTGTCACTCCAGTCTGCTCCAGATAACCGTCTTTAACAATGAAACAGAAGCAGTGACAGATCGTTTCTTCCATATTGTGTTGTAAAATGCAGGGCAGGACTTTCATCCTCTGGACAGAGGCAATCTGAATGTGAGCTTGAGAGTATTGTAAGAAAGAGCCGGACTGAATGATTGGATAAGATCAGCATACAGAAGTCTGTATCTTGTGTTAATACAGTTAGCATGAGTTTTGGTGTGGCCTGACTGAAATGTACAAAAGCAGTAGAAGTTAGTCAAAGATCGGTTAACCGTCGACATCCCTGTTCAATATCAAATGTGTTTATTACAGTAAAATGAATATTTGAGTTGATTTGAATATGAGCCAGCGTACAGTACTCTTGTCATCATTAATTCAGCTAACTGAGAGAGCGAGAGCTCAGATCGATGAAAGCGTACGGGTGAAACTGGGATCAGCTGATGAAGATGAAGTTTCACCTCTAAATAAACCGGTTTTTCACTCCGTCAAATTTATTTTTCCTTTTTTACTTGTTTCATTCTTTGATTTCAGCAAATCATTTTGGTCCTGTTCACTCTGTTCTATGTGTAAAATTAGTGTTTTGGTCTTTATTTGGGAAAATCAAGTTCCCAGAGTCACTGTTGCTTATCAACTACTTTTTCTTTGTTTACGGAAACATTACAGAACAGAATTAAATAGAAGTTGCTATATAAAACAAATCTTAAAACAAATTATACTGTCAAGTATATCAAGTTTTTTTTCAAATTATTTTACTAAATATTTTGTTGATATGGTTTATAGTATAAATATTTATTGGAGCGATGTTGTGCATGTTGTTTATCTGTAAAGTACATGTGTTGATATACTGTACATCAGTCACTCTGATCTCTTACAGTCCAATTATTTATTTTATAAATGACGAGATTTCAGATTGAATGTTTTCACTCAGTTGAAATGTACAGATGAATAAGAGCGTAGGCGTTGCGTTTAATTGCTGAAGCTTTTATCACGGTATACAGTATTATCACGATATTGAAGTAAGTTGCAAAAAAACTATTGTCATACTATAACAGGTTTAAGAAAACTCTTTTTGTAATAACAAAAATAACTCTGAATGTTTAAATACAATAATACAATACAAAAAAATATTTAAAGTAAAATTTTCAAACAGATTAAAGTGCAAAAGAATTATAAAGAACAACAGGAAACACTTTACAATAAAGTCTCATTATTTAATGCATTAACTAAGATTGAGCAATAGCTACATTTGTTACAGAAAGTATTATTTTTTGTTAATGTTAGTTAAGAAACACAGTTAATCATTGTTATTTAATGGACCTGAAATAAAAGTTCTTTTGATTTTAGTAATGTTATTAAACAGTAACTTAGAAATGAACATTAACTAAGAATAATTAATGCTTTATAAGTATTTTTCATTGTCAGTTTGGTAATAATGAATTAACATGGTAACTAATGAAGCCGTATGTCTCAAAGTTTTACTGAACAATAACAAATAATCAGAACATTTCTAATCATCAGGTCATGTTGTAGTCCAGATTAAAATATATGAATGTTTAAGTTTGAAAATAAATGTCCTATTAAGTCTTTAAGAATTAAGTATTTGGTGCTGTGATGAACAACTTGAGATTACAAAAAAAATGAATGTCTGTTTGAAGCATTTTAAAAACTTCACTAGCACAGTTGCTTTGTTTGCGAGGTTTCCGGGGTAACCACTGCATTTCTGCTGTTCCATCAGCGCCCTCTGCTGTCAGAGAGTGAACGTGCACTTTCATTCAGCGCGTCTCCTTCACTCGTTCCTGCTTCTCATGCAGGATGGGCTTGTTTAAATCTGAGCGCGTGTCCCTTTGACACAGAATACAGCGGTGCATTTTATACGGTTGATGGGGAAAGTATTCTCAAATGCATTATAAAAAAGGTATTAATTGGTAATAAATTATTATTTACGGTATTTTGAAGTGCCCACGATAACAATATTGTGCATATCGCTTTACCGAATATGTCTATAAGAGCGTAACCTTAACTTGATTGAATGTGTTGTCCTGTCAGCAGTGTGTGTGGAGGAGTGTGAGTGATCCTCTGTTCTCCTGCTGTGGTGTTTTTCAGGAGGATGAGAAGTTCCTCACGGAGGTGTTCGCTCAGCTGACGGATGAAGCCACGGAGGACGACAAGAGGAGAGAGCTGGTACTGCACTCACCCGCACCGCGCTCACATTCAGCCATCGCACACGGCAGCGTTTCACGCCTGTCGCCTCTTACATCCACAGGTCAACTTCTTCAAGGAGTTTTGTGCTTTCTCACAAACACTGCAGCCGCAGAACAGAGACGCTTTCTTCAAAACGCTGGCAAATCTGGGGATTTTACCTGCCTTGGAAATAGTGATGGTGAGTGACTGCAGGAAGCTGTTCGTTTACAGTGAACGTCCTGAAGTCTCTGTCGTGGTCATAGATGTGAGTGTTGTTTTGAAGGGCATGGATGACATCCAGGTGAAGGCCGCCGCCACGGACATCTTCTCTTACCTGGTGGAGTTCAGTCCGTCCATGGTGCGAGAGTTCGTCATGCAGGAGCCGCAGCAGGCCGATGATGTGAGTACCAGCTTCATGAGTTTATTATCAACTGTAGACTGTAAACCTGAGCAGAAGCAGGAGACGTGAAGGGGGTCAGAGCAGAAGTGTGGATGTTTGAATACTAATAACTCTAATTACAGGTTACAGCTGTATCTACAGGATTCATGAGCCGCAGGCGTTTCATGTAGCTCAGCACAGGCTCGTTCTCAAAATCTGCGTCTTTAGTGTCTGTGGCGGATCGGTTGGTGTTTAAGGCTTTAGTGGTGCTCAGTTTTTATAAAGATTTCACCGTTCAGTTCTGATTCACGAGCTCAAGATTCAGGACTTCATTCAATTGGATAACGGTTCATTTGGAAATTACTTCAGGTAAACGTTTCAAAAATGAAAATTGACATTTACTTTTATTCATCTTAGAAACAAAAAATCTTTTTAATATTCAATCATCATTTTGTCCATCTATTAAGAGACCACGCAAACAAAAATGTCACACATTAAAAAGTTCATAAAGAGATCGTCAGCGTAATCACATGAATGGAGCGATTTAATCTAAAGAGACGCGATCGCTTTATATGATGAACAGATGTGTTTTGGCTACTGAAGTATGGAAACAGAAACTGCTTTTGATCAGTGTTTATATGTGAATATTAATTACAGTTGAGAAACTCTGCTCTGGAGACTCACTTCATACATTAATATTAGAGGTCCAAACTATTAAACTCTACTATTATCTTGTTTTTAGATATAATAATCAACATTTAATGTTGAATACAAAAATGTATTTGCACGTAAGGTAATTTTTATATCAATTTACTAATTATATTCATCCGTTTCAGTCACATGACTCTTATTATGCCGGGAAGTAATAATCATGAATACATAAATATGTTGCTGAAATGTAATCATTTAAACGGTGGCTCTTTATTCAGACATGCGTTAAATAAGACATCACTAACAGTGTGTGATACAAAAAGTGTTTAGTGAAGTTTTGTTCACGCATCAGCTGGGAACGGCACAGACTAAAAGATGGATCTTGGGATTTAAGAATCCATATGGAGGTTGTTGAAATGAAGTGATGGTGTAACAGTGCTGAAGGCTGCTGTGTGTGTTCAGGACGTGCTGCTGATTAACGTGGTGATCAAGCAGATGATCTGTGACTCGGACCCTGAGCTGGGCGGTGCGGTGCAGCTGATGGGGCTGCTGCGGACCCTCATCGACCCCGAGAACATGCTCGCTCCGGCCAGCGTGAGTACTGTGTGCTGACGACATTGGTGACTTACAGTCTGAGCTGGGAAATCTGCCCGTAGAAACTTGATGCACATTCACATATGCCATGGCACTGTTAAAAGCTTGATTCTGATTGGCTGACAAACATTCTGAGGGTTGATTATTTGCTGTTTATCATCATGTTTTTATTTATAGTTTAATGCCAAGAACATACATGACTGGAAACGAGTGCATATAGGCTCTCAGGACAGTTCTTACAGCAGATCATATCAGGAATATGAGAAAACAAACACTTCAACACTCAGCGTTATGTTTTATGTAAGCACAAAAAAATCATGACTGTCATCTATTTTGCTTCTGAGACTCTAAAAAACCAGTGAAGATGACTCCATTTGCAGACAAACATCCTCACTGATTTCTGTGTGTGTGTGTTTGGACAGAAAGCAGAGAAGAGCGAGTTCCTGAGTTTCTTCTACAAGTACTGTATGCATGTGCTGACCGCTCCGCTGCTGGCCAACACTGCTGAGGAGGACCAAGGTGAGACACTAACCACCGAACTACAGGAACTGAGTCGCATGTCATTCCTCTCATATCAACATGTCTGTTTTCCACAGATCTGAGCGAGGGATCGGCTAGAGTCAACCCCGTGTGTCCAGGTACACGTCCGCTCTCGCCTGACCTCACACATCTCACGTCACACGCGTGTGCTCTGCTGAACGTGTCCGTCTGTCTGTCTGTCTCAGATAACTTCCAGACGGCGCAGCTGCTGGCTCTGATCCTGGAGCTGCTGACATTCTGCGTGGAGCACCACACGTACCACATCAAGAACTACATCATGACTAAAGACCTGCTGAGGAGAGTGCTGACGCTCATGAACTCCAAACACACCTTCCTGGCGCTGTGTGAGTATCGCTCACTTTGTAGACGCTGATAACCGATTATGATAGTGGTCGCGCATGAGCAGAAATTCAGCAGCAACTCTACACAAGCGTGTGCTACAGAGGCCTTGTTTTTAAAGCGGATCTATTATGCCTGTATATTTTGTGCAGGTGCCCTGCGCTTCATGAGGAGGATCATTGGACTGAAGGACGAGTATTACAACCGCTACATCGTGAAAGGAAACTTGTTTGAGCCGGTCATCAACGCCCTGCTGGACAATGGCACCAGATACAACCTACTGAACTCGGCCATCATCGAGCTCTTCGAGTTCATCAAAGTGGTAAGAGCCGCTGTCTGAGAGCAGGCGCGCTCCTGCGATCCGCTCGCGTCTGACCGCTGTGCTTTCCTTCTCAGGAGGACATCCGGTCTCTCATCGCACACATCGTGGATAACTTCTACAAGGCGCTGGAGTCCATCGAGTACGTGCAGACGTTCAAGGGTCTGAAGGGCCGCTACGAGCAGGAGAAAGAGCGGCAGAGCCGAGGACTCAGCAGGTGCCCGAATACGCGTTCATTCTGAGCGAACGACTGCCCTGATCGTGTGCTAACAGGGGAATGATCCTCTTACAGGTACCGCAGGGACGCGCGCTCGTTTGAGGAGGACGAAGACATGTGGCTGAATGATGACGAGGAAGAGGAGGATGTCTCTGACACTGGCTTCGAGAAGACCAAGAGCGACTACGGGAAGTTCATGGAGAGCGAGAAAGGTATCTGTGCTTGTATAATCAGGGAAATGTAATCTGAGTCATTTACAGGTGTGGATACGCATGGAAGAAAAGAATGCATTTATGTGATCTGCACTGCGCCAGAGAAAATAAAATACTCTGATGACAGTACTACATATTGATTATAATGCTGTATGAACAATTTATGTTAAATATGGAAATTTGAGACTGAAAAAGTATGGAATTTTGAAATGAAAAATGTTTAGGAATCTTGATATAATCCACTGAAGCAGTTGATCTTGTCATTTAAAACACTGGAGCCATCAGAGCTCTACAGTGCGCCTATTTCACTTGCATTTTCTCCTGAAAATAACCGTGCGACTGTGAAAAAATATGAGTGATCCGATCAGTTCTCATGAATAGATCTACAATCGGAATAAAAAGTACAACTCCCAAAATGCATCTAAACTGAACAACAGTTATGTTTTGAACTGCAATCAGCTGCTTTTCATGCTTTAATTCAAAGACTTTGCTTCAGTCAGCAGAGCAAAAGACATGCGCGAAGGAATACACTTCAAAGATTGTTTACAAGTTGCAACTGGTGTGACGCAGCCGTACCGTACTTACATGTACCAGACCGTCTCATGCTGCTGTTTCTTTGCAGCCAAATTAATTGTAAATACTACATTTGGATTATCATAATCAGTGTCGGAAATGAATGGAGGCTTGGGGCAAAAATGCCTCAAAAAATGTATTTAATAAAAACACGCACCGTTATGAATGCCCGTGCGCATATTACTTTCACTTTTGAAGTAGAGGCAATTTGGAGGCGGCAATTGCTTGAATGGTGGGTGGGTTCATTATTATTCTTAATGAAAAACGCAACAAAACAGTACAATGACAAACTAGCTTAAATATGCGCTTTTACATTTTGCTTTTCAACCAAATCTTCATCCCTCGTCTTGTCATTCAGAAAAGTGAGGCGAAATGTGACTCCTGCTGCTGATCTGTGCTGCGACTCTTGTTCAGCTCACTGAATTGAGCAGACGCGTTCAGTTTTTAACTGTAGTGTCTATTTTCTAACTAAACTAAATGATTACTATTACTATAAAAAAATTCAAAACGACGGTGCCGCGGTCACGGTGGTCAGTGATATAACCTGTGTTGCAGCTGAACACCGGTAACACAGTCGATCTCAGCAAGCCTCATATGTGTAAGTTAAGTACTATCACACGAGTAGACTCCTGTTTCTCCGAGTATTGGCATGATTGCAAATGTGATACTTACTGATCTGATTGAAGTCCAATAAACAAGCTGATATTAAGTGACAATCTGTCTGTTTTTGCTTGATTTCGTGAAAATAGTTTCAAACAAAGCCACACCAGAACTGTTGCGCATCTCCAGGCAACGGTGAATGAATGAATCTGCGTTTTGAACAACTGAATGAATGACTCGCACGTTAAGACTTACCGCCACCTACTGGCTGTTTTTTTTATATATTTACACATTACATAGACTGTTTTTACTTAAATGAATCTTTAAAAGTTTAATATTTTTTTTACATATTTCTAAATTCAAAAAATTATATTTAAAAACATTTGTACAACATTATTTACCAATGAGCTTCATTAAGCAGTCTATGTAAATGTCTAAATAATACCACTTCAGATGGAGCTTCTGTGCCTCTTCTGCAGTGCAAAGATGGATTTTTTTGATGATTACTTTTGATTGGTAACAGTCTGATTGGGTCTTATTGTTGTAATTATATTTATTGTTTAACATTTAAAAGCAAATTTTCTATTTTAATTTAAGAAATTGATTAAATATGATGCATACATTTTTATAAGATTGCTCTTATAATGGTACAAATGCCCCAGGAAATTAATTTAAAGGGGCATGTCTGTTATTGATCAGAAAGTGCTCCTAAATAAATTTGTGTGGTGTCTTCCTCATGCACGTGTCTCTCCTCTCGTTTCAGCTAAAGAAAGTCAAGACAAAGAGAACCAGCCCAAGCGCACAACGACAGGCAGCTTTAAGTTCACCTTCTCTCATTCGGCAGCGGCGGCCAACGCAAGCAACGGCTCCAAACCTCCACCCTCATCTTCCTCCAGCAGCTCCAAACCGGCAGCGCCTCCTTCTGGCCAGACGGCACGGGTGCGTCTGCACATCTCCACAGTCTTGCACTGCTAGAGATCATCTTCTGTTTTCCAGCACAAATACCTAAACATTCGTTAATCAAGATACATTTACTGGAGGAGCAAAATGACTGAAGATACTCAGTCTTGTTTACTGAAAAACTGATCAAAGCTTAAAACAAGAACTAATATCTGCCAATGCTCAGAAAAATGATTGTTTTTCCCTTTGGATTAAGTTTATTTTTCGGACCCCACTGGCAGATATTTGTTCTTGTTTTAAGCAAAAACTCACTTCATTTTGATAAATTTTTCAGTAAACAAGACTTGATATCTTCAGTCATTTTGTTTCTCCAGTAAATGAATCTTGATTTAAGAGTGTTTAGATATTTGTGCTGGAAAACAAGACAGAAATACTGAGGAAGAATATGATTTTTTTTTTTCTCCTTTCCTTCTTTGCATCAGGGCCGCAACCGTGTCTTGAACATTGGGGGGGACCAACGTTTTTTTTGTTTGTTTGTTTGTTTGTTTGTTTGTTAGTTTCAATTTGCAAAAAAAAAAACATATTTGAATATTTTATTTTAAAATGTGCACACATTCACTCTTATTCGTATGTCTAATATGTCAAAAACACAGAATGCTTCATCTCGTCACATTCAATTATAAATCACTAGGGGTGTAACGCTACATGTATTGCACGGTATGAGCGTCATGGTTCGGTTCATACAGTCAGACGAAGAATACAGTCACTCACAGGCCATCCACACTCCAACCCAGAAGGGGGCACATGAAGTAATGCAACGCTGTTTGCTAACTGCCACAACAGGAAAAAGAGAAGAACAGACAATCATGGGCTGCGTTCCACTCCACTTTTAGACACGCGCTCGCAAACTTCCCTAAGCACTTCCCCTCGGGGGAATCCCTGCCGCTATTTTGAAGTGCGTTCCACTTCATGAAGTAGACGAGGGAAGTTTATATGGACAGACCCTCGCTCCCTCGATTTTGATAGATTGTGACGTCACCACATATCGTGTTTAATTTACCCCATCAAACAACTCTGATATATTAATTACTTTTTTAAATATCTAAAACAAACCCAAACACACCTATATACATATAGAATGCTGCATTAAACAGTTTCATAAGGGAAAAATGTAAATCATAAATCAACTCCACCGCAGTTTCCCAGTGATCAAGGGTTTAGGACGTTCCAGTTCAGCCCATTGCAAGGGTTCCTCCAGTAATGGGCACTCATTCAACGTAAGCAATGACGTACATCCGAGTCAACGAGACTGAGGGAAGTTAGCGAGGGAAGGGAGCCTAGACTGGAACGCAGCCTAGAAATGTGTATAATCTCTCAAACAGTGTTTCAACCATGGAAAGACATCAATAAGATATAATATCTCACGTAGCATTACATTTACCTCAGGTCAGTCATTTAGTGTCCACAGCATGTTAGTTCACTGGAGAAATTAACATTTCACTAAATATATGCACTATATTAGCTTATATATTCATTATATTTACTTTACCTGTTAGTAATGTCTTAATTATTTAATGTTTAAATAAATTTGTCATGAAAACAAGTTATTACAGTAACTGTGTAAATAATCATATTTCAGAAATGAATTGAAGTAGATAAAAATAGTTTTATAATTAGATTCAGAAGTTAATTCAAAACCTGCCTTATGTGCAATTTACATGTTTTTTTTATTTGAGTGTTGATTATTATATCTAAAAATAAATAGCAACTGAACGTGATAGTTTAGGCTCTGCTGTTAATTGTAATATTTAATATTATAGTAATGTGCAAGAAAGAGCTCCTGAATATAGTTTACAGCATTAGCTGAGATAGACTTTTATCCTTAAGAAAATGTGACTTTAATTCTGAGGTATGTACCGAACCGTTATATTTGTGTATACACCCCTATAAATCACATGAATTATGCAAATAATAGCACATTTTCAATTCAAAACGGTGACATTTCATAGTTCAAGTTGAGTATGCATCACTGGATATGACTGTCGGTCACTGAACATGTCTATTATAAAACAGCTGTCAGATATTAATGTTTATCTGCTTCAGTGTCTCACCATTAAAACTAAAGTGTCTCGTTGGATTCGCAGTCGCTTTCTATGAACCTTAATCCCCCCCTCCTTTGATTTGATTGGCCGTCTCATGTTGACATTGACGAGAGCTTTTAAAATGTCTCTTTCAACACTTTTAGTCCTCCTAACATCAGTCAGTTTGTTGATTTGTCATTATTGTGGGACTGTGTTCCTCTCAGTGATGGTGACGGCCCTGTTTCTGACGCTTGTTCTCTTCAGACTGGACTGGTGGGTCTGGTGGATTATCCAGATGATGAAGATGAGGAGGAGGAGGAGGAGGACGATGACGAGGAGCAGTCGCCACGCAAGCGGCCTCGTCTGGGCTCATAAAGCCGGCTGCAGTCACGTGTCCGCTGTGCCCGGCCTCTATCTCCACCCCACCTGATCCAGAGGAGCGCAGGGAGCCAATCACAGCAGCAGCAGCAGTCGTGCAGCAGGGGCTGATGGGAGAGGCTAGCAGGACTAGCCGCACTGATGAACGCTGGATTGGCTCAAACTCTGGGACTGAAGAGCTGCTGTAACGTGGCTCAAGTTCAGCAGGCTACTTCCTTTTTAATTAATTCTTCTGGACGTTTGTGTTTTTTAATGATTGACAGGAGATCTCGCCGGTGCCGTGTTTAGCGCGCAGGTGAGGCCGTTATTAACCTTTATAATCGGATGTCTGTGATTCAGGCTAGGATTTGCAATGTTGGTTTTTAAAACATTAAATTGCAGTACGAGGAGTGTTTGGTGTGTGTGAGACTGATCTCAGATCAGCTCTGTTCAGAGAATACGGCGCTGTTCCTCAATGACTTTCACAACCTTAGACACAATATTATTAGCTGTTTTTGTTTTTCCCCTAATTTTTGTACAATTTCCTACTAGCACCATCTCCGTTAAAGAGCATTTGTATAAATTTGATATTTTTTACAATTTTCAGATTAAATTTGGTCCTGCAATTAAACAGGGTTGTTTATTTTGTGTTTGAATGAGTCTTTGATTGAATGGACACAGAGGGTCAGGTCACATGTTCTGTACAGTATGAATGAAATTTGGACGTACCCGTCTGCCATGTTGTCATTGTCATGTGACCTATCCTCTCCAGTGGACTCAAGGGATAGTAAAGTGTCCACTTCGGAATCTCTCCAGAAAGAGCAAGTCATACTTTTCACCTACAGTTTGAGGACTGTGAATTCAGACATGCTCCTCGGCTCACATACTGTTTTTCACCTACTATAGAAGTATATTGGAACGCAGGGTCGGATTCATCTTGTATTGCATCTTGTCAAAAGATATCTGTCTGTCTGGTGTGCAAACCTGTCAACAAAGTCTTGTCTGGTTCCTCAAGACTATTAACAGCCTGAGAGTCGCAGAAGAAGATGAAGTGATGATGATAAAAGAACAGTTTATTAAATAATCTTAGTTGCGTGTTTCATCTAGATGATACACTACTCAATGCTCTGACTTCGTTATTCTAAATAAAGTGTTGTTATCCCAAGGGAAAACAGTGGAAAATTCCTGCTTCACAACATCATCTGTGACGATAACAAGCTTGAAATGGAGACTTCTCTGATCTCCTACCATCCCTTCAGACCACACAATCATAAGATTTAAACAACAGTAGAAAAGAAATAACTAATATAAAAACATAAAGTGACTAAATGAATAATAATAAAAAATATGAAATGATAAAATGAATTAATGATGTAAATCAAATATGAATGATAAATGAAATGACTACATAAATGACTAATGATTTTGAAATGAAATATAAAAATAATAAAATGATAAAGAAAATAAAGTGAAACAGGTTGTTAATGAAAATCCTTCAACATACTAATTTTGCGAGAGGTTGCTGCTGAAAATTGTTTTTCTAGTGTTTTAACAGTATACTGCACTGAACTAAAATTTTTGTAACGTGCCACTTACAGGCAGATTGTGTAACCTAGTATGCTTTCTTTTTCTTTACGTTTTTGCAAAAGAAGAGTTACCTGAAGTGAATTATTTGTGGTCAGTTTTGTGGGGCAATTCATGACGCTCAGAAGTGCGTCCCTCAGTTAGGTTAGCTGTTCTCTAAAACACAGAGTTCCAACAAACATCCAACTGCACTAGTCAAACTGTAGTGCAACACCATGTTAGGGATCCATCTTCAACTGAAGACTTTAAAGTGCCCTATTATGCTCTTCTAAAGGTTCCTAATGTTGTTTTGAGTCTCCTGCAACAGGTTCACATTCATCCAAGGTCAAAAACACTTTAATTTTCTCATAATATCCACTGCAGCATCAGCTCTTTTCTCTCAGTCTGAAACGCTTTGTTCGAAGATTCGGTCTCTCTAAACCCCGCCTTTCTGAGAGCTGCTCTGCTCTGATTGGTCAGATGGCCCAGTCTGTTGTGATTGGTCAGAAACCAAACACTCATTATCATATCTGAATCTCAGCTCTTGATTCACAGTGATTCGAACAGTAACGATGGCGTCGGTTTTACCGTATCAATCTCATTGGCAGCAGAAAACAGCGTCTTCTCGACATGAACAACACGAACCAAACTCTTCCAGTCTCAGATACAACTACAGTGATTGAGGGCGGGGCAAAGAGACGCTGATCAGCCAATGAAGACCAGAGGCGGGCATTATGCAAATCTGATTAAATTAGACCAAAAGAATGATTGATTTGCAGTGTCTAGTTCTGACTGTAAACAGCTGGAAACACTATATGATTTCTGAAGTATTATCAGGGGAAATGATTCAGTGTACGCTAATCTAGATTGTCAGACGAGGATTTATCAAAAATATTTTATTGGGTCATGGCAATATTTCACGAGCCGAGTAAAAGAGTTTAGTGCTGCTCTGGGGCTTAAACTGAATGAGGAAAACCCAAAGGAAGAGCTGGTTGCTGATAGCTGTAGTCCTGCTAGTGTACAGATGGAGAACACACACCTCTGATCCTCCGCTCAAGAGTGTCGATCCATGAGCTCTGAAGGACAGATCCAAACCTCCGGCGACAGACGCTGCGTCAGGTCAGTGTTCCCGGTCAGCGCTGGTTTCACCGACTGAACTGACTCAGCGCTTGTTGGGTCGTGAAGAGTGAGAAGTGCTGTAATCTGGTGATTGTGTCTGTGGCGCGGTGTGAATTGGTCTCAACACCTCACACATGTCAGGTCACACTCAGGCCTCACAGAAACCCTGGGGTGAGTAAAGTGCTCAAGCAGTGAAGAGAAAGTGTGCAGTTCACATTCTGGGAGATACAAGTCCTTGATCTTGATCTGCATGACACGATTGTCCCATGAAACCACAACAGGTAAAGCCATTTTCGCATTCCTTTTCATCAAATTCATCTCAAATCTGAAAATGTCATCATAGTTGTAAGTAGTTCCAATCCCAGGCCAAGGTATGGAAAATTTGGGATGTTCCTCTCAAACCTGATGACTTGGATGGATGTGCATGTACATTTCTGGATGTTTTCCTGAAGATTGTGATGTGGTTTTATCAGATAGTTCCCTCATGATGTCCTTCACTCTTTCTCTCTCACTGAAGCAGGATGTGTCGGAGCTCTGCTGCCTGTGAAGCCTCTTTAGGAGGCCGTAATCTTCCTCAGAGGAAAGGCAGGGCAAGTAAAACCTTCCTCAGATTCTTGTTCTAAGTTTTAAAGTCCTGTGTCCTGTTCTGCATTACAAGCTTGATGAAGCGGCTCCTGTGTAATCACACAAAAAGTTTTGGATCGGGATTACCAGCGGTTCCCAGAGTGACGAGGACCATCTGACCCGAGCCGAGGCAGACTGCAGATGTCTTCAGAAGTAAAGCAGCCACAGCTTTTTAAAGGTTTTGAATTTACCTCGGCTTAGTTGAATAACAAGAGTTCAGTACATGGAAATGACATACAGTGAGTCTCAAACTCCATTGTTTCCTCCTTCTTATATAAATCTCATTTGTTTAAAAGACCTCCGAAGAACAGGCGAATCTCAACATAACACAGACTGTTACGTAACAGTCGGGATCATTAATATGTACGCCCCCAATATTTGCATATGCCAGGTCATGATCAAGGCATTAGACAAGCCAGTATTAACATCTGGATCTGTGCACAGCTGAATCATCAGACTAGGTAAGCAAGCAAGAACAATAGCGAAAAATGGCAGATGGAGCAATAATAACTGACATGATCCATGATCCATGATATTTTTAGTGATATTTGTAAATTGTCTTTCTAAATGTTTCGTTAGCATGTTGCTAATGTACTGTTAAATGTGGTTAAAGTTACCATCGTTTCTTACTGTATTCACAGAGACAAGAGCCGTCGTTATTTTCATTATTAAACACTGCAGTCTGTATAATTCATGAACACAACTTCATTCTTTATAAATCTCTCCAACAGTGTGTAATGTTAGCTTTAGCCACGGAGCAGCATCAAACTCATTCAGAATCAAATGTAAACATCAAAATAAATACTGTACTTATGCGATTAGACATGCTGCATGATGAACACTTTGTAAAGATCCATTTTGAGGGTTATATTAGCTGTGTGAACTTTGTTTATGCTGTTCAAGGCAAGCGCGAGCTCCGGGGGCGGAGAGCACGAGATTTAAAGGGGCCGCAGCCTGAATCGGCGCATATTTAATGATGCCCCAAAATAGGCAGTTAAAAAAATGAATTAAAAAAAATCTATGGGGTATTTTGAGCTGAAACTTCACAGACACATTCAGGGGACACCTTAGACTTATATTACATCTTTTGAAAACACGTTCTACGGCACCTTTAACTGTTTCCCCGCCATTGACGAGTTTTTCCAGCAATCCATGTTTTCTCTTACACATCTTCTGAAAGAGTACAGCATCTCTGGATCCAAACACAAGTGAAGATGAACGAGTGGATGAAAGCATTGCTGACGCACATGTAAAATAACGTGATCATCAAACACTCAACAGCAGATAAATCAAAACTGCCAAACGTTACTGAATGAAACGTTGAACCCTGAAGAGGAAACGACTGTGAAGTTTGATGGACTCGATCTACTCCATCTGTGTTTGATCATCGCTCTGAATCCCATCCGGATGAAGTCTTTGACAAAAAGATGATTTTCTCAGCTTTTTCTTATAAAAATGTTGCCGTAACCCTAACTTACCCACATTCAAATGTTAATAATAAAAAATAATGTATGAAGCTAGAATGAAAACACTGGCAGGGAAAGAGTTAAACAGCTCTCACTCCTCATCTCAGGGCAGTGGGAAACATTATGGGCTCCACAGAAGGGTGTTCTGGTCCAGGTTCTGTTCCAGGCCTGAGTGTGATTACAGCAGACAGCCACAGGGAGGAGCTGCTGCTCTCTGTGTTTCTCAACCCTGTTCCTGGTGCAGACAGCACTGATCATCTCGCTTCTGTTGCTGTGTCGCTGCTTGAGTCCAGTGTAGACGTGGTGCTTTTTCCATTTTTCCCCTCTCTACATGTAATGGGTGGAGCTTAGGGTTAGAGGATGACTGGAACTCCAAGCTCCACCCATTACACCCAAAGGGGAGGAGTTGGACATTAGCTCCTCCCATTGACTCTGCAGTGAGCAGGCTCTCCATTTCTAGCACCCTAGTTTTTTGTGACAGCTCCACCTAGCCAATCAGGAGACCTGATTCAAGCCTGAAACAAACAGACCCACTGAAATGATTACATCTTTATTTTTCTTTCCACACTATTTTTAACGCAAGTGCGGCACGGCCATTTTCATATTATTTTAATTTATTATCGTAATCATAAACACAGTAGTTTAAGCGCAGCTAAACTGAAGTCTCGCACACACAGACAGTAACTTACTTCAGCGTTGAAAAATTAGGTCTTTCTTTCTGCACTGAAAACCAGAATAGAGGCTCATATATTGAAACAAATTAGGCTAAAGAGGGTCACCAACAGTTATGTTTTGGGTTAGGAGAATATATCAATAAATGTAAATCATTAAAACAGTAAATCATTCTCGGGTCCTGAAACTGGCTCCTCTGGTATTATTATATGAATTATATCGTATGATCAGGCTGCTGAGTGTGTGAATGAAGGATGTTTCTCAGTGCTGATCTCTGCGTCTCTGGCGTCTGCTCTTCCCTGCATCAGCAGAACCTGAACAGCTGCAGAGCGACAGGTGCCGACCGCCCCAACCATCTGCCACCGTCTGCGCTCACCTCTGAACACCTCCAGATCGCTCCATACAGACACCAGCAGATGAACACGAGAGAACGAGATCATGATCTTTATAATGAAGCACAAACCCATGTGACACACGAGCATCTCAGGCGATTATGCAGAAATGATGATTATACCAGCAGTTATTACCTCTTCAAACCATTATTACTATGTAAGGTTTGATATTATTACTTATTAAGATCATTAGTTTTTCTGTTATTGTCACGATAAGAGTTCATGTGAAATTACACCGTCACATTTAACGCCTTGTTTCTTAAAATGAGTAATCAAAAACAGTATCACAGTGTTAATATTCTTATATTACTGTAGCTGTGGAGTCTCCTCTGTGTAACTGTGAACGTTCACAGCTTCTTCTCAACATCACACATCATACGCTGAAGAACATCATCATTTCTACTTAGTATGTCATAATTGTGATAATTATGATGTTTAAATCATTATTTTGACTTTTTGTCACAATTTTGATTTTTCATATCATCAAGATGACGGTTTGTCATCATTTTGGCTTTTTGTGTCATAATTTCTACTTTGTCATAATTGTGATTTTTCATATCATATGACATCATCATTTTGGCTTTTTATGTCATAATTGTGACTTTTTGTCAATTTTGATTTTTCATATCATAAATAGGATGGTATAATTTTGGCTTTTTATGTCATAATTGTGACTTTTTGTCAATTTTGATTTTTCATATCATAAATATGACCTAGTACGTCCTAATTTTGACTTGGTATGTCATAATTTACTTTTTACATCATAATTTCGACTTTTTGTCATAATTTAGATTTTTCATATCATAAATATGATGGTATTTCATAATTTTGGCTTTTTATGTCATAATTTCAACTGTCATAATTTAGATTTTTCATATCATCAAGATGACGGTTTGTCATCATTTTGGATTTTTTTAAGTCATTATTTTTACTTTTTGTCCCATAATTTAGATTTTTCATATCAATATGACAGGTTATCATAATTTTGACTATTTATCTCATAATTTCTACTTTGTCATAATTTTGATTTTTCATATCATATGATGTCATCATATTGGCTTTTTATATCATAATTTCTTTTTGTCAATTTTGATTTTTCATATCATAAATATGACCTAGTACGTCCTAATTTCGACTTTTAACGTCATAATTTCAAATTTTTTATTTCATAAATTACTTATTATGTCATAATTTAATTTTTTTTTGTCATAATTGTGTCATAATTTGTATTTTCTGACATAATTATGATTTACAAAAGCTTTTTTGTGTGGTGTCATTAGTGAATATTAATGTGAAGCAGTTATTTGAGCTGTCCTGAAGCCTCGAGATCTCACTAATGATTCATTTGACAATTAAGATCTTCATATTGAACTCATAATCAATGAATCTCTTTTGCTTCATCATGATTTACTGCAGTTATTTCTGTCCTTTCTTCACTGTGACCTCTGTACTTCATGTTATAGTGTACACTGCGTGTCGGGTTATAACGGGTCATTATTTCTCAATCTCGAGTCTCAGACGCAGTCAGTGGGTGTTTCCAGACAGTGACACTTCCTCCCTCCGGATGTTGCCTACTAAGGGAGCAGCAGGGGGCGTGTTCGCAATGGCACACTACCATACTCACACGAAGGTAGTGTGCAGTATGCATCATATCTGCTGTACCCGTTCTGCGCATACAGTGCAGTGTGCCTGACAGAAATGCAGTGTGTCTGAGGTGATAGCTGGACAGGTCGCTTCGCATACTGCACTGTGTCCAGATGCTGGTCTGCAGTAGGGCGGGTCAATCACCTTCAGTTTATTCATTATTTACTGAATCTACAGAGGAAAACCGTCATAAAAGCTGAATCCACACAGTCATCCTCGTTCTGTGTGGCGGAAGTGGGCAGTAAATCAGTGCCCTCGTTAGTGTGTTTGCTGTAGTACAGGCGGCGCTTTGTTTCAGTCACACACACGCCCGCGCCCGACACACACACACGCGCATTTCCCGTTGGAAGCTCGACACGTCACGCCGAATCTAACGGAAAACAACGGCTTTTCATTCGGGATGAAGGGAGTGATCGCGCCGCGTTCATCTGCTGGAGAATAATCGCGAGGATCGCCTCAGTGTGTCCGGCAGGATTCTCCCGCATTCCCGCCGCTGGATGTGGATGAATATAACGCGATGAATGTCGACAGAACGAGCGCGCAGTAAACTCGCTCCCGCTGGATCACACCCGACCGACACGATGGAGGAAGTTTTCACGCCTTTGTTGGAGGATTTTCTGCAGTCTGCGCTGGTGTGCTGGGTGAGCGCGCGCGTCCTCAGGTCAGCTCGTGTGTGTGTGTGTGTGCGGCGCGTTCATGTGTGTGTGTGTGTGTGTGTGTGTGCAGGTGAAGACGGTCTCTCAGATCACCTCTGATGGATCTCCTCTGCCGGACTTCATGACTCTCCTGGACGGAGTTTATCTGAACGACATCATGATCCAGATGTGAGTAAAGATCTGGAAAATGCTTCATAATCCTTTCATTTAGTCTTCTACTGCTTTGTGTCATATATATGTGTGTGTGTGTGTGTGTGAGAGAGTGTGTGAGAGAGTGTGTGTGTGTGTGTGTGTGTATAATAATACAGTGTAATGTCATGTAAAGCTCCTCTGCTGTTATAGGAGTCCATTATGATGCTGAATCATGTTATATTTGAATTAAATCACTCACACAGGATCATCACAACTGTTATTATTATTATTATTATTAGGCCATAGATGATCACATGACTGATGTTTGTGAATATGAGTGTCATATTGACTTTATACCACAGTTCAATAAATGTGTAACACAAACAGTGCAGCCAATCAGATTTGAGGATCACAACTAGCTGTTTAGTCACTAACTGCACAGTTTCTAGCTTCTGATTGGTCGATACAGTGTTCCAGATCAAATCCAGTGTAGCTTCAGCTCTGACCGGATCACAGTCCATCATAATTACTGCTGAATATCAGCGTCCATCTCAGATCTTCATCAACGTTTTAATGAATGTTTTTATCTGTTCAAGACATGATGAGTTCAGTGACTGAAACACCAGCTGTAGTGAAAACACACTCACACACACACACACACTCACACACACACACACACTCTCACACACACACACTCTCTCACACACACACACACTCTCACACACACTCACACACTCTCTCACACACACACACACACACATATATATGACACAAAGCAGTAGAAGACTAAATGAAAGGATTATGAAGCATTTTCCAGATCTTTACTCACATCTGGATCATGATGTCGTTCAGATAAACTCCGTCCAGGAGAGTCATGAAGTCCGGCAGAGGAGATCCATCAGAGGTGATCTGAGAGACCGTCTTCACCTGCACACACACACACACACACACACACATGAACGCGCCGCACACACACACACACACGAGCTGACCTGAGGACGCGCGCGCTCACCCAGCACACCAGCGCAGACTGCAGAAAATCCTCCAACAAAGGCGTGAAAACTTCCTCCATCGTGTCGGTCGGGTGTGATCCAGCGGGAGCGAGTTTACTGCGCGCTCGTTCTGTCGACATTCATCGCGTTATATTCATCCACATCCAGCGGCGGGAATGCGGGAGAATCCTGCCGGACACACTGAGGCGATCCTCGCGATTATTCTCCAGCAGATGAACGCGGCGCGATCACTCCCTTCATCCCGAATGAAAAGCCGTTGTTTTCCGTTAGATTCGGCGTGACGTGTCGAGCTTCCAACGGGAAATGCGCGTGTGTGTGTGTCGGGCGCGGGCGTGTGTGTGACTGAAACAAAGCGCCGCCTGTACTACAGCAAACACACTAACGAGGGCACTGATTTACTGCCCACTTCCGCCACACAGAACGAGGATGACTGTGTGGATTCAGCTTTTATGACGGTTTTCCTCTGTAGATTCAGTAAATAATGAATAAACTGAAGGTGATTGACCCGCCCTACTGCAGACCAGCATCTGGACACAGTGCAGTATGCGAAGCGACCTGTCCAGCTATCACCTCAGACACACTGCATTTCTGTCAGGCACACTGCACTGTATGCGCAGAACGGGTACAGCAGATATGATGCATACTGCACACTACCTTCGTGTGAGTATGGTAGTGTGCCATTGCGAACACGCCCCCTGCTGCTCCCTTAGTAGGCAACATCCGGAGGGAGGAAGTGTCACTGTNACACACACTCTCACACACACACTCTCACACACACACACACACACACACACACTCTCACTCACTCACACAAGCACATGATTGTTCAGCTCGTGTCCGCGGCGGGCGTCTGTGTGCAGCAGTGCAGGTGTCGCTCAGTTAGCTCTCTGTGGTGTTGAAACGCCACTATATTCCGAGACTGTTTTCTGAACACCGGGATGTTGGGATATTGATCCGGACAGTGCAGCTTTTGTGATCCGGTGCTGTGTTGTGAGAGTGATGTCACATCAGAACTCATTATAATAATTATGTTTTCTTCTGTTATATCCAAGTTTATTGCTGTCATTGGACTAAAGATTTTTCTAGTCGACTAGTAGTCGTTCATTTAAGCGATTAGTCGACTAATCACACGTGCATATTAATAAGCCATATAAATCATAATAACGAGCCTTTAATTGCCTATATAACACACAGACTAATCAGCGTTCAAGCGCACGGATAAAGCTTGCAGCAGCGCACCGGCAGACGTAATGACTATGAATGTGGCATAAAGGAACAGCAAGGAGACGGTCTGAACATTTTAATAATTTACTGATAATGTTTTCGGCTGTGGAGATGAAGTTGACGTGACTCATCATCTCTGCAGTGGTGGATGCGCCTATATGCATGTTTCATACGGATTACATAATCTGGGAATGTTTGTTCTCCACTTGAATCGCTTGACATTTCAAGCGTTCTGTAGATATATTCCTCATGTCTGTGAGGAACTGAGTTTCGGGTTATTTTTGTGACGCGCTCCAGACCGAGACAGCAGAAAGCACACCCTGTTTGTTTTCTTTATTTTACAAAAGCACAATGTTTTGTTGTTATTGTGAGTGCGCACAAATAAAAGTAGACCCTTTACCGTTTCAAATGATGTGTTACGCTGTGTGACCAAAAATGACGGAGTATTTGAAGTTGTTTCCGCTGTCGTCAGGAAACTGCAAGTGATCGCACCGGCGCCTCCATGTCGTGCAGTAAAGCGCACAAACGCTTGGATATGTGCCTAATAATAACAGCAGTTATTATAATGAGTTTCACGTGCGTTTGACCAATCAGCGTACACTCGCTGATAGTTCCTATAGAGCTGGTTTAGATCGCTTAATTGTGAAAAGTGTTAATTACAGCATTATGTGATCCGGCGCTGTGTTGTGAGAGTGATGTCACATCAGAACTCATTATAATAATTATGTTTTCTTCTGTTATATCCAAGATTATTGCTGTCCTTGGACTAAAGATTTTTCTAGTCGACTAGTAGTCGTTCATTTAAGCGATTAGTCGACTAATCACACGTGTATATTAATAAGCCATATAAATCATAATAACGAGCCTTTAATTGCCTATATAACACACAGCCTAATGTGAAGTAGGAGCTAATTTAGTTCCCCAAAAGGAGATCCTAGAACTAAAACCATTCCCAGTTAGGGTTACGGTGTGAACACGGCAAAATCCGGGTACTTCAGCCAATAGTTCTAGGAACTAGAGGTAAATAACATGCAAGTAGTGGCAACTTCGTGGCCTAATGGATAGAGAGTCGGACTTGTAACCCATAGGTCATGGGTTCGGTGTCGGTGAGGGGAGTGAATGTCCAGCGCTCTCCCCACCCTCAATACCACGACTGAGGTGAGACCCTTGAACTGCTCCCCGGGCGCCGCAGCAATGGCTGCCCACTGCTCCGGGTGTGTGTTCACGGTGTGTGTGTTCACTGCTGTGTGTGTGTACTTGGATGGGTTAAATGCAGAGCACAAATTCCGAGTATGGGTCACCATACTTGGCCACATGTTACTTCACTTCACTTTACATAGCCGCTCGCTCTACTGTTAACATAGACACTCCCTTTCGCACCGAAGGAACCTTTTTATAGTTCCTAGAACTATTGGCTGAAGTACCCGGATTTTGCCGTGTTCACACCGTAACCCTAACTGGGAATGGTTTTAGTTCTAGGATCTCCTTTTGGGGAACTAAATTAGCTCCTACTTCAGAGTAGGGTCTAAACCAGCTCTATAGGAACTATCAGTGAGTGTACGCTGATTGGTCAAACGCACGTGAAACACCACCATTTTAGATTAAAGCCCTGTACACCCACAGTTTACAGCCTATATATCTACTCCACAAACTAACTCTACTAACATGGAAAACAATGATAGATGGACCTCTCGAGTTAAAATCCAATTGAACTTTGATTGGAACAAGCGAAACATGATTATGTTTTTGGACATCAACCGCACTGCAAACTCTTACCATGCATTCACACCGCCGCCGACGAGAGCGTCAAACTGACAGGAGGTCATTCATTTTCAGTGTGAGGCGGCGGTGAGCTCCGGCGAGAGCGGCGCGGCGCGTCTTGGACAGTGAGAGCGTCAAGGAGAGTTGAAGTCAGGTCAACTTGAGCTATCAGCGGCAACCAATATGAATGTAGAGGTCCTCGCTTGAGAGGATTCAGATTGCCACAACTTATCATTTACTTTGACGCTCTCGCCGGTGGCGGTGTGAACGCACAGTAATATTCTTTCATATACTGTCTGTCTTTGTATAGCAGTTCTATCTAATAACGTGTCAGACAGGACTGTTAAACTGATCGTAAACTAATGAAGATGGAGAATGTGAGTGCCGTGTGCTCAGGCTCTGGCTGAGCTGTTCTCAGTGCTGGCAAAATAAAAGTCACAGCTGACGTCACTTCAGAGTTCCTACTGCCGGAGCGAATGCAACCAGGAAAACAGCCCTAGGGGAACTGTTAGTTCTCGGGGAACCGCCCTGTTGTCTAGTTCCTATAAGTGAGTTCCTAGAACTCAGTGCGAAAGCCCCTGTGGCGAGCAGGGCGGGCGAGAGCCGTGAGGGAACGGCGCGAGAGTTAATGAGCTCCACCTGGGAGGCGCACCGGCCTTGAGTCTCTCACGGAGGAGCTCCGGGAGCATAAAAGGTGGAGCGACGACAGTGAAGGACGAGAGAGATGTTTTATTATGTTTGTGTTTGCATTACTTTCGTTTTGTTTATTTTAAATTAAAGTTATGTTGAATGTTCGCCGGTTCCCGCCTCCTTCTTCCTTATACGAATTGTGTTACAGCCCCTTTTGAGGTCGATGGATGATAGGCGTTTAATGTTTGGATTTCCTGCCTGACATACTGTAATTACCACAAGGACCCGCCGTTAACATCTGTCCCTCACAGACTGCGTGTCTTTTTGGTCAAGTAACGATTAGTCGACTATTAGGGGCAGTGTGTTTTTGCAGTGTTGAGCATTGTAGCCAATCACAGAGATTTCTGCTGAGTGCATGAACACAACGGCCAATCAGAGGAGTTTAAATGAGTCACTGCGCAGAAGAAATCTGAAAACATCTGAGTTTCATTCAACACAAGTTCTGCGCACTCGTGAATCCTCTGATTATAATCAACACAGAGCAGAGACGTTAATAAGAGACTGATTGTTCGGTGTCGTCTGATTCGTTGATTTATAGCGGGAGTTTTGATCAGGAGTGCAGAACTGAACTGATGATTGACAGCTCCAGAGCTCTTTGATGGCTCTCTCCCTGTGTAATCCATTCACAGTTTGAAGAATAGTTTTGTTTTGTATACTGCAGAGTTTCAGGAGTGTCACTGCATTTAAATCATCTAGAGACGCGTTTTTAAAGTTGAACCTGAGTGTGTTTAGAGTGTTGTCATGTGAGACGCTGTGAAAGACGCGAGCACCGCGGTCAAACACGTCCGTCTAGCGCATGTAAAACACTGCAGTGCAGTGGAATGAATAAACTCATTCGGTGTGAACCGTTTGATGTCACTTTAGAGACCAAAGATGCGTTATGTATTTGAAACAGCGCCCTCTATGGGCTGGTGTGGATGTGTGATCAACTGTAGTGGATAAAAGTGATGTTCAAAACTGACATTCTCACCCTTTATTCAGATATTATTAATTTGTTGTAGATTTTTTTTAAGCATATTGTGTAGTTGTGCTTGGAGTCGATTGTTTTATTTGTGATAATAACGCAATGAAACATGACAAATTGTGCAACATAATTTTTGTCCAGGCTTTCATACAAAGAAATTATGAAAATGCAAAAACAAGAGAGAACCAACCAAATATTAATAACTGATCATGTTGTAGTCAGTGTTTGTGTTTTCCTGTCAGCTTTTTGATCTTCTATGCTTTGTTTTTTTGCATAGTAAAATGAAACCTGTAGCTGTAGTTTGCCTTTTTTTTGCCAAATAATTTTGTCAGATAAGCACCTTAACCAAGTTTAGTGTTTTGTTTTTCCTTCGTATTTAAAATATTAAAAAAATTATAAATATTTTCCTCATATTTTGATGGTTTAATTGAACTTGTAGGGTCATTAAAAACCAATCTCCTCTCCGGACGTCACTTTAGCCACCGCTGTACATAAAGAACATGACATGGGTAATTAGGTTAATTAGCCTAATTAATCTGATGGTTAATTAGGGCTGCAAGATTATGAAACGAATCATAATTGTTGTAGTGTTGTCCAAAGTACTGACTTCGGTACCAAGTCGGTACTGAAATTTTAAAAATGTGACGCTTTGAGCGCTGTTGAGTGGATTCTTGAACACCTCTGATTGGCTGTTGTGTTCATGTGCTCATCAGATATGTCTGCGATTGGCTACAATGATCAACGCACTGGAGCATTTGGAAGCAGCGGACGGTCCACGATAGACGCCTGCTTTCAAACGCTCCTGTGTGTGTCTGTGTAAGCGCTCAGTGAAGAGAGTCATTAATGACTGTTTACAACATGTTTTTGAAGTGTTGATCATTGCAGCCAATCACAGATGTATCTGTTGAGCACGTGAACACAGTGGCCAATCAGAGGTGTTTGAGAATCTGCTCAAAGTGCTCATTTTTTAAATTTCAGTTCTGACTTGGTACCGAAGTCAGTACTTTTGACAACACTAAATTATGGTTTATTTCCCTTGATATTATAATTGTGATTGTTAATGTTGATGAGTGGAGTTTACATTCAAATACTGTAGAAAAAGCCCTAATATACCTTCTGCTAATTAACATTATCACACAGGGTCATTCTAGCTGTATTCTGAAACGCGTCATCACACAGTGACCAATCAAGACCTGTTTGTGTTTGTTCTTTACAAAGTCAATGACATACTTGATAATGTCAGCTTCCACATCATAAAAACAACAATTTTGAGTGTGTGTGTTTGTGTGTGTTTGTGTGTGTGTGTGTGTGTGTGTGTGTGAGAGACGATGTGTGTGTGGACCAAATGTCCTCACTTATATTGTGAATACTTTCACAACCCACTAGAGAGGACATTTGACTGGTCTTCACTAGTTTAAAAGGCTTATAAATCAACCAAAAGATGTCTTTATTTAAATCTATTATGGTCACATGTTTCTGTGATGGGCAGGTTTAGGAGTAGGGGTTAGGGTTAGGTGATAGAAAATATCATTGACCCGATTTAAAATCAATTGAAGTCTATGCAATGTCCTCAATAAGATAGCAAAACAAATCTCTCTGTTTGTGTGTGTGTGTGTGTGTGTGTGTCTGTCAGAAGTAGGTTAGTCACTAGTGCTCGGGGCTGTGTGTCATTGTGTGTGTATTGACTGATGGAGCAGCATGTCAGTGCTGTTAATGACAGTGCTGTTAGTGTGTGTGTGTGTGTGTGTGTGATTACAGCTGTCCATATGCTGTTTCTGTGTGTGAATGTTGCTTATTACTGAACAGCCACACACACACACACACACACACACACACACACACACACACACAGTCATCATTATGAGAACTTTCCATTGGTGTAATGGTTTTTATACTGAGCTAAACATATTTTCTATCCCCTAAACATAACTCTCACAGAAACATTCTGCATTTTTTAAAATAAAAAATAGATTAGTCTGTTCTTTTATCAATTTGAATTACAGTAACTGCAGGATGTGAAACCTCGACACACACTACATTATGAGCACACTGATAATGTAGGTCAAACCAGTTCAGACACACACACACACACACACGCTGTCAGGCGTGTGATGGCAGATGAAGTGTGACATGAAGCCCACTGAACATGAATCAATGATGATCAGGTGATGAAACCAGCACTCAGACACACCTGACCAATCACAGCCAGGAGTGATGATGACGTCATCAGTCACAGACACACGCCTCATACACACATCACATCACATCACATCACATGATGAGAGCGGAGAGGAGCACATTCATGTGATGGCAGTAGCAGAGCTGGACGTGTGAGTGGAGTCACGTGTCTGTGATGTCATGATGTCAGTGACCGTCTCTCTTCTGATGACTGTCTGTGATCATGATAATTTAGTGGACAAAATATGAATGTAAGATATGATGTGGAAGCGTGTTTCTTCCAGGGAATAAAAAATGCGACTCTCTAACTTGTCACAATTACCTTTTTTATTCCGTGGCGGAAATGAACTTCCATATAAAGAAGGCTTGACAGTTGATGAGAAATATAAATACATTTGTGTCAGTAGACAAGTGTAAATGTGATGATGAGTGATCATGTGATGAGCTGAACACGCGTCTTGTCTGTCGTGACAGTAACCCGCAGACGAGCGTCCAGAGACCCCACAGGAAGGTGAACAACGACCCGACGCTGCGCATCCAGAACCTGTCCATCCTCGTGCAGCAGATCAAGAGCTACTATCAGGTGAGCGACACACTGACGGCTAACCGGTCAGCAGTTATTCATCAAATGGGTCACATGACTGCAGAGGCTTCTGGGACGACATGACATGAACACACATCAGTAGTGAAGAGTCCTGACCAGGGCTGAGAAAGTGTGATTTTTCTGATAAATGCAGTCAATAAAACAGCTGGAGAACAAAAATGTCACGTTTACCTCAGAAAAGACATTCAATGACCATAAACTCTAGAGAAGAGCGTTCTGATAAACATATGCACTATATTACACATTCATTATATTCATAAAAAATAGTTAGTGTAATTTAAGTGTTTGTGTGCAGATCAGTAACAGTAATGACTGACAGGATCCTGTAGAGTTTACAGCTTCAGTTCAGAGAGATTTATTTCCTAGAGAGAAGCTGACATGAACTGAACCTGATTTACATCCCAATGAACTGATATGGAATTGAATGGAATCAGTATTGGAATTGGATCGAAGCGCAAGCTTTTAAATCGAAGTTGTGAACCGAATTGTGAAATTTGTCAATGCCAGTCCTAACACAAACTCAGCTCGACTCACCTGAACATGAGCGTCTAACGTGTCATGTGACACATCATCAGCACCTTACAGTGAACGCTGGCGTCGTTCAGTCCCTCCAGGAGTCTGTGATCGCAGGAATGAACGTACATTCAACCATAAAGCTTGTATTTTCACACACACACCTCCAGTGTTTCTGCTGGATCAGCAGTGGTTCATATGACCTTTAAGTCAAGCCATCTGAAGTCATGTGACGCTTCATGTGAGATGTAATGGACCGTACTCGCGTCCTTCAGCTGGCGTGTGTTTCAGTTTGTGTCAGATTTGCTGTTCAGTCTCCGGACCGTGTGTTTGTGCTGCATTCCTGTCATAGCAGCCCCTGAGATGATGACTGGCGTGTTACTGCACGTCTGTGAGTGTGTGTGTGTGAGTGTGTGTGTGAGTGTGTGTGTGAGTGTGTGTGTGAGTGTGTGTGTGTGTGTGTGTGTGGATCATCTGCTCATGCACCAGGATTATCTTGATGTCATCCGTTTTATGTTTACATTTTTATGCGTTTGGTAGATGCTTTGGATAAATGCATTTACATTCAAGGTACACATCCTAAGTCGGAATCGAACCCCTGACCTGTAGTGTTGGAGCTGCGGGACGGCTCATTCATCAGTGCGAGCGGGTGAATGCGGCGGCGTTGCTATGGAAACACGTGTGATCCGCACACAGCTGCAGCACACGAGCGGCTCTCGTCCTGGACTGACAATGAGTCGCTCACACGTGACCTCTGTGATTACAGCTGCTCTTAAGCACTGATGAGACTATTATCAGTTAATCTAGTAGCGGCGCTGACGGCACGGCTCAGACTCGTGTTCACAAACCCTTCAGCGACTCAGACTCAGGCAGAAGCAGCTGATGCAGTGTTAAATAACATCAACACACAATCTGGAGTTCAGGTGGAGTTTAAACACTTAATATTCAGAAGTATTTTCAGTTTGACTGAGCTGAATAACCACACTATTGTCTCCTGTAGAGCTGTACTCGTTTATAATTGATGACTCTGTTACGCCTGCGTTTCCTGCAGGGCTCGCTGTTGAAATGGCTTCAGAGTTTTCTGTGTCGGGCGTCCAGAGGAAACTTAGTCAGTCACTACAGTACTATAATATTAAAGATTAAAATTAAAAGAGGTGTTTGATTTTACTTTTTTAACTTTAGTTAGTGTGTAATGTTGCTGTCTGATCATAAACAACATCTGCAAAGTTACGACACTCAAACTTCAATGCAAAGGGAGATATTTTCTTTTACAGCTGGTAGGGACTACAACGGGCTTCTTCCTGGGTTAGCGACATCACTAACCCTAAAATTTACATAAACCCCGCCCCCGAGAACACACAACAAAGGGGGCGGGGCCATGTTGGGCTGCTTTAGAGAAGAGGAAGAGTTGTTGTAGTAGAGTGTTGTTGTCATGCCGTCATTTTACGCCGGACTGCTTCACAAACGAGGGTCAATTCAACACAAAAGATGAACATGACGGCACATGCTAGTGGATGAGTTGAATCAACTCCACAGCAACTACATACATTTATCCACTAACCATTCAGAAACATCCAGTTTCATTCTAAAAGTTGTAACTTCTTCCTGAGTCTCTCCATCAGTGTCGACTCCGGTTTGAACAGTGTAAGGCTGAACGCTTTCATCATTTTGGCTGCGTGAGATTCCCCAGCTTTGTTGTTGTTGAGCTGTTAAAGCTCCGCCCTCTTCTGGAAAGGGGGCGGGAGCAGCAGCTCATTTGCATTTAAAGGGACACACACAAAAACGGTGTGTTTTTGCTCACACCCAAATAGGCGCAAATTTGACAAGCTATAATAAATGATCTGTGGGGTATTTTGAGCTGAAACTTCACACACACATTCTGAGACACCAGAGACTTATATTACATCTTGTGAAAGGGGCATTATAGTTCCACTTTATAGGATTAGTTCAGTTTAAAATGAAAATTAGCCCAAGCTTTACTCACCCTCTAGCCATCCTAGGTGTATATGACTTTCTTCTTTCTGATGAACACAATCAGAGATATATTAATAAATATCCTGACGCATCCGAGCTTTATAATGGCAGTGAATGGGATCAATGAGTATGAGCTGAAGAAAGTGTCTCCATCCACATTCATCATCATAAACATACTCCACACGGCTCCAGAGGGTTAATAAAGGCCTTCTAGCCTTTATTAGGAAAATATCTAGCTTCTGCCAGACCGCCTTCCATATTCAACTTATGAAAAAAGAGAAAAAACTTCCCTTTTTCGTAAGTTGAATATGGAAGGTGGTCTGGTAGAAGCTAGATATTTTACTTCAAAAAGTGTTAAATATGGATATTTTTTTTTACACAAACGCATCGCTTCGCTTCAGAAGGCCTTTATTAACCCCCCAGAGCCGTGTGGAGTGTGTTTATGATGGATGGAGACACTTTCTTCAGCTCATACTCCTTGATCACTGCCATTTATAAAGCTCGGATGCGTCAGGATATTTATTAATATATCTCTGATTGTGTTCATCAGAAAGAAGAAAGTCATCTACACCTAGGATGGCTTGAGGGTGAGTAAAGCTTGGGCTAATTTTCATTTTAAACTGAACTAATCCTTTAACAACCGATTTGCACATAAGGGAGTTTTGATTATAATGTTTTTGTAATAATAACTTTTTAATGATATAATTATGTTTCTACTCCAAGTCGTTTATGGTCACTGAACGTCTTTTCCGAGGTAAATGTGACGTTACCGGATCATATTGTTCTCCAGCTGTTTTATTGATGTCTTTCTGTGGTTGAAACACTGATTGACGGATCACATGAGACATGATTCATTTCAGTGTTGTTCTGTATTCTGAAGTTCATTCATGTTTATTTGCTGCTGTAACTAGTAGTAAAGAGGAAGAGATGATCACTTCATGATCTGTCACCACATTAAAGACAAAAGCACTGAATTTAGTGATGAAACTGACAGAATTTGAAAGCTGAGACTTTGTTACATATCAGAAGTATGTGATTATTGGATAGCAGAATCTACAAATAATGTTCAGTAATGTTCATGCGTGTGCTTGTCTTCCAGGAGACGCTGCAGCAGCTGGTGGTGATGTCACTTCCTGACGTGCTGGTGTTGGGCAGGACTCCTCTCAGTGGTGCGTCCAACACGTCACATTCAACACGTTATTACACCAAACTGCTTCTCAACATCCAGAGGAACCTTGACATAGAGATGTTAAACATTAATTATAATAGTTAAACAATCATAGATGTTAAACAATAATATGTGATACATTTAAATAATGGATCAGTGATATAAATGATTCCCAGATGTATGTTTGCTCTCTTACAGATTTTTTAAATTATTTACTGTCTTTAACATCTGATCATCAGTAATTAGGGTTTATCAGTGACCTGCCTTATCATAAATCACACATTATTAGTGGAAGAAATATTCACTACCCATGACAATCTCATCTCTCACATTTAACCCTCAAACACATACCTCTGGTCTTTATGGACGTCATCCTCCCCCTCGTTCATTATTTAAAGTTAGACATCAACCTTCTTATTATTCTTCAATCTATTCATTATAAACAATATATTAAGAAAAAAAAATTAAAGAATGGCTGTTTTCTAATGAATTTATAGGGTCATTAGCGACCCGAGGAATGTAATAGTGCAAGTATTTTTTCTGCACAACAATAATTGAATCTCTGATGACTCTGAAGTGCAGTTCACCTGTGGCAGTGTCTGATACACAATGATGTGATGTTTCACTCATAATTACTGCAGACATAAAACATGACATCAGCAAAACTTGAAATGACTGATGGTGGATCTGGTGAAGAAGCTGTCAGTGATCAAAATATTGATTATGAAGACGTTGAAAAGGATAGTTTTGAGAATATGTTTGAGATGGTGAATATGAGCCTGGGGAAATGAGCTCTGACGAGGACAGTGATGATGGGAAAAACATCTGCTCAAATTGAACCCTTCCACGTTCCAACGGTAATAAGCTTTATTGTATTCTTTTGAAATTATTACCAAAATATCAGGAGAGTTTTATACTATTGCGGCAGTTAGAGATCCATCTGTGTTAGATATAGATCCGGGTCGCTAAAGAAGACCTGAATATGTAAGAATGATTGGTGGAACATTTGTGCATTTAAGGGTTAAAATGTTCCCTGCAGAAATAACTGACCTCTAATAACTGCTGTGACTAGCAGATATGATTAAGACACACCTCTGTCTCATAACAGAGCTGAACTGAGTTTGATGAGGTCAGGATGAGTGAGTGACCGTCATGACACTCTGATGATGTCGTCACTGCATCTGATGTCATAAAGATCACAGCATCCTTTTTTAAAGGCGAAAATCACACAATGAAGTGGATGAACAGACAGTGCAGGACAAAGACAATTCTTGCATTTTTAATGCAATTCTGAAGATTTAAAAGAAGGTATGTTGTTTCAAACGCGGAAAAAGATGTCAGTACACACCATTTTTCAAGTTCAAGCCCACCGAGGTTAATCTTCTAACTCCTGACTGCTTTGTCGGACAAAATGGCGGATTCGGCATTATGATTGGTTAGATCGCTTGTCAATCAAACTCCCGGAAAAGGGTCAATTGTGTCATATATCTGAGTGAAACTGCCTCTCAAACAAGAACAGATGTAGGGCGGGGCTTGATTTGATTGGATGGTTGTGGTTTGCTCTTGGTCTTTGAATGTCATAGACTCCATTCAAATGGTTTTATTTAAGCCAGCGAAGGCAGTGCAGTGCTGTAGTCAGTGATGTCACTGCATGAGGTCATGTGCTGCGTCCTCAGCAGTGTCACAGGAAGTCCTGCACAGGAAGTGTTGCAGTGTTCAGACCCTCATTGTCCATGTCAGCTTGCGTTTCCTGTCAGGAACACACATCACAGACACCATGAGACTTGGTCGTAAGTCAGAGGTTCACTTCATGTTGAACTCTCTGCAGATCTTCATGTTCTGGTCAGTTCAGGCATGTCCACCCAAACAGCAGCATCTACCCTCATTNCTTTTTTAAAGGCGAAAATCACACAATGAAGTGGATGAACAGACAGTGCAGGACAAAGACAATTCTTGCATTTTTAATGCAATTCTGAAGATTTAAAAATATATATATAATATTTCCATTCAGAATAAACTAAATTATAAATAGCATTGACCCTTCGCAAAGACCCGCTTTGTCCGACAAGCCATGCGGCTGTCACGCCACACAGTGAAAAATACATCGCGGAGCAAAGAGGACACCGACAACACGTCGACAGACAAGACCGAGCAGGTTACTGATGATATCAAAAAAAGTCCCAGCTTTCAAATTGTGTAATTTTTTTTTAAGAAATTCGAACAATAAAAACATTTTGTGGCTCTTTAATGTGTCGGGACAGATTGCTGTAGCGCCTCAGCTCAAGCGGCTCGTAAACGATCATCTCTTCCTACTAGTTCATTTATAGCATCAAATAAGCATGAATGAACATCAGAAGGTATGTTGTTTCAAACGCGGAAAAATATGTCAGTACACACCATTTTTCAAGTTCAAGTCCACCGAGGTTAATCTTCTAACTCCTGACTGCTTTGTCGGACAAAATGGCGGATTCTGCGTTATGATTGGTTAGATCGCTTGTCAATCAAACTCCCGGCGAAGGGTCAATTGTGTCATATATCTGAGTGAAACTGCCTCTCAAACAAGAACAGATGTAGGGCGGGGCTTGATTTGATTGGATGGTTGTGGTTTGCTCTTGGTCTTTGAATGTCATAGACTCCATTCAAATGGTTTTATTTAAGCCAGCGAAGGCAGTGCAGTGCTGTAGTCAGTGATGTCACTGCATGAGGTCATGTGCTGCGTCCTCAGCAGTGTCACAGGAAGTCCTGCACAGGAAGTGTTGCAGTGTTCAGACCCTCATTGTCCATGTCAGCTTGCGTTTCCTGTCAGGAACACACATCACAGACACCATGAGACTTGGTCGTAAGTCAGAGGTTCACTTCATGTTGAACTCTCTGCAGATCTTCATGTTCTGGTCAGTTCAGGCATGTCCACCCAAACAGCAGCATCTACCCTCATTCATTCTGAACCTGTGACTGACTTTATCTCAGTGTTGAGCGTCACAGGAGAGAGAAAGTCATGAGGATGAGTGTGATCTGGCTGGACTGTACAGCTACTGTATCATATTTGATACGTGATATAAATGTTTCCATTTCAAAACGTCATATTTATTAGAGTATTATTTGATATGTCCGGGTTGAAGGCGGCCGGATCTTGTCGGTCAGAGTTTAGTGTGTGTTTCTGTGATGCAGCAGCTGCTGATGTGTGTGTTTTCAGAGCAAGGACTGGAGGAGATGAGGAAACTACTGCTGCTGCTGCTGGGCTGCGCTGTACAGGTGAGACTCACACACACACACACACACACAGGTCACATGATCATCACACTCACACTGCCTCTCTCTCTGTGTGTTCCAGTGCAACAGGAAGGAGGAATACATCGACAGGATCCAGACGCTGGACTATGACATGCAGGCAGCCATTGCCGCTCACATCCAAGAGGTCTGTGTCACATGACAACATGAGCGAAGCTCATTGGGCTGCTGACCTCTGACCCTCTGTTATGTGTGTGTGTGTGTGTGTGAAGGTGACCCATAACCAGGAGAACGTCTTTGACCTTCAGTGTGTGGAGGAGAGCGAGTCCGTCCCACACGATAAAGACACGCTTGTCAGAGACCTGACCTTTAACCTCAAGCGCCTCGTAGACGAGAGAGACCAACACGCCGAGGTAACCATCGCTGCTGTATCAGTGCATGGGGTTAATCAATGACCATGTGACTCACTCAGGTTTATATTCAAGATACATATTCCACATCATTTAAATAAATAGTACGACACACTCCTAAAAATAAAGGTTCCAAAATATGGTTTTCACAGCGACTCCATAGAAGAACCAGTTTTTGTTCCCCAAAGAACTTTTAAGTGATCAGAACCATTTTTATAAATATATAAAGAAACTTTTTTCCACTATAAAGGTTCTATGGAACCATCAACGCCATTGAAGAACCTTTAATTTTAAGTTTAAAGGGTTGTGTTGACTATCAGTTTCTCAATTTTAACTGATCTTCATTTTAATGATATCGATTCTTAAATCTCAAGAATCGATCTTTTAGTCTGTGCTGTTTTCAGTTGAACAAAACTTCACTAAACATGATTTGCAGCTCCTGCCATCCAATAATCACAATAATCTTTGACACTTTTGATATGAAACAAAGTCTCAGCTTTAAAATTCTGTCAGTTTCATCACTAAATTCAGTCAATAGTTGTGATTTAGATGCTCTGTAATGTGGCGTGACAGATCACTGTAGAGATTTTTTTTGCCTTGAGAATATTTGACGTGTTTTATCTGATATATAAACACAGTAATCAATATTGAGTCAAAACCGGGATCAGTTTAAATCAAATGCTTGTGTATTGTAATCGACTCATGAAATGTGTGCCCTATTACAGTATGACACAAAACTAGTTTATTGTGTAGTGAAGAGCAGGATGACTGATGCTGCATTGATCACAGTGTTAGTACCCATGATGCTCAGCTGAATCTGTGTTTGTTCCTGATGTCAGACGATCGTGTCTCTGACTCTGGAGCGGGACTGCGGTCACGTGTCTCCTGCCGTCCACGCCGCCCCGTCGCCCAGCGAGTCGCCCAGCATGAGACGCACCGAGAGCGTGCAGCACCTGTCTGTGGAGCTGGCCGACGCTAAAGCCAAGATCAGACGCCTGCGGCAGGAGCTGTGAGTATCTGAGACATCAATTATTCAGCTTCCTCTCTGTCCGGAGACAATACTGACCTGACGAGCGCCAGGGGAAGTGCTTTGAATGAGGGGAAGTTGCTCTCAGGTGCATCACTGCTGCTTTACTGGAATCCATTAGGGAAGCTCATCGTGATTCAGATCAGGGGTGTGTCTGCGCTCTTAAAGTACTTCCTATTTCTCTGAATTATTTTCTGATGATCAAGCTCTTGTAGAGTTTAACAGTAACCATAAACAGTAATGGGGAAAGTTACTTTTAAAAGTAATAATAATAATATTCATAAAATGCAACTCAAAGTGCTTCACAAGCATAAAATCCAATAATACAATCACACAATATCAATATAAAAATATTCGAAAACATCAATGCAACTCAGAATGTAAAATAAAGCATATAGTTTCAATATAAAATAAATAAACAATGATTAAAGAATCAGAAGATAACATAAAACTGACTTACACACAACTTCACACCATATTGTTATACTGAAAAGCAACTTTCATTACAATATTGTGTTACAACCTGAAGAAGTAACTAATTGCATTACTTATTTTTTTTGAGAAGTAATGCATTGCATTACTCTTGCATTACTTTTTCCTCACCTGTGCTTGCTTGCTTGATTTTTAACAAAACAAAACAAATAAAAGTTATATTTTTGGCAAATGTAAAGGCCCTTTCATACCTAAAGTGAAATGAATAAGCCTCAGGCTGAAGGAAGTGCAACCTTACTCCTGATTTCTCTCAACATGGGGACAAGAGAGGTCAGTCTCTAAATGGGAAAACAAAATAACAGGCATTACTTTTTTGAAAAAGTAACTTAGATATTTAGTTGTAAATCTAAAAGTAATGTAACTTTACTAGTTATTTAAAAAAGTAATCTGATTACATAACTCATGTTACTTGTAATACGTTACGTGTTACCCTCAACACTGACCGTAACAGTAATGACTAGAGCACACATTACTTGCCTTTTCACTGCTTCTGTGACATCCTGGTAACTCCTTAAAGAAAACCCTGATCAATCATTTACATTCAGTTACTGTACTAATAAAAGCTGTTATCTAGCACCACATAATTACATAACCACAGTGAATAACCACACAAGCTGAGTTCAGGTGAATGTGCAGCCCTTAAAAAGCATTAATCTGTATTCAGATTTCAGAAGGAGCATGTCGATATATCGCGGTGTCTCGTCCGTCCACTGATCTGATGTTCACTGCTGTAATGAGGATGAACGTAACTCGCTCGAATTTAAATAATTACATGCTCAGGACGTTTGTGCTGTAAGACAGACTGCAGATATACAAATCTGAGTGGGCAATAAATAAAGTTTTGACCTTCAATAAAATGAATATATAATGTTGGATACTGATGAGCAGGTCAACTACTGAGGTGCGACAGCGGTTCTTTTGTTAAAAGTGTTGAGTTTACATGAAACGCCCGTGTATGAAGTTGTTTGAACAAAATATCAATTCTTGTCTGAAACAAGTCAGATGAGAGAGCTTGTCCTACAAGCATTAAAACACATTAACGTAAAGACAACAGTAAGGTGTCCGTGGCTTGATCAGATGACCTTTGGCACATTGTACCGTATGCATGCAGAACGTTTGCACGCAGTTTCCCGTTCAGGATGATTCTGCGCACCTTTAATGAGGCCGCGGCTCCGTTCCTGCCTTCTGTTCTGTGTCTTTCACTGCAGGGTAAAGGAGGACAGTCTATTTTAATCAGTGTGCCATAAAAGAATCGCACAGTTCCACTTCCTGTTCCCCACAGTCACGCCACTCATTATGATGGAGATTCGTTTAGTTCCTGTGCATTTGATCAAACGTAGTCATCTGGTCTCTAGTAAAGTTAATTAGTAGATGTTTTCTCATCTCAGTGTCTTACAGTAGGATTATCACAGCTTCGGCGGCTGGAGTGACGTCACAGTCACGTTACTGAAGCTGAATTAACCTCTCTGAGGCTTAAACCAGCTGCCCAGATCTTTAACCTGTAGGTCACACACGCTTCTGCAGGCTAACGGTGTGTTGGTGTGTTTCAGAGAGGAGAAGACTGAACAGCTGCTGGACTGCAGACAGGAGCTGGACAACATGGAGGCAGAAGTGAAGAGACTGCAGCAGGAAGTGAGACGTCACCTCACCTGTCTATCAAATAAAAAACATGTTCCTGTGTGACACTGAGCTCAGCTAAATCTCTGTGGTCGTAATTGCGAGTCCTAATGTGTCATGATTACAGTTAATCCTTTAACTAATTACATGCCACAGCTTTACACGTCCAGTAACAGCTCAGCCAATCATCACATGTGTAATTATAGATGCTGTTGTATCAATCCGTGGCATGATACAGTGATAAATAAACACACGCAGCAGTCCAGGCTCTTAAAGCGATAGTTCAGAACAAAATATTTTGTTCCAGACTCGCATGATTTACTTTCTTTTGTGGAATACAAGAAGATGTTTGAGGAGATTTTATTCTGCTCTTTTCCATACAATGAAAGCTTACAGCAGTGGTTCCTGTATGAATATATATATCATTCTGCTGCATTGGTTTACCATTAACTCTTTCCCCACCAGCGTTTTTAAAAAGTTGCCAGCCAGAGCCAGAATTATTGATCATTTTCACAAAACTTTCATGGCCCCCAGAATATTTTGTTTTATAAATACATACACGTATATACAATATATAAAAAAAACTAAAAAAGTATTCTAACTTATATTTTGAACAAAAAGCTGATAAAATCAATATTTTGTCAAAGACTACANATATCATTCTGCTGCATTGGTTTACCATTAACTCTTTCCCCGCCAGCGTTTTTAAAAAGTTGCCCGCCAGAGCCAGAATTATTGATCATTTTCACAAAACTTTCATGGCCCCCAGAATATTTTGTTTTATAAATACGTACACGTATATACAATATATAAAAAAAACAAAAAAAGTATTCTAACTTATATTTTGAACAAAAAGCTGATAAAATCAATATTTTGTCAAAGACTACAACTTGCATAATCAGTTTTTATTGCTTGTTTCTGCTGCTGCTTAACCTGTGTTTTGATCCAGAGATTCTGAACTCTTTCAGAAGATGCGTGATAGCGCCCCCTACTGTATAACAGTAAAAACGGGGATTGCCTGAAAATTCCGTCAATGGCGGGGAAAGAGTTAATGTTAGATAATTCTGCATGTGGTAAATCAAGAAGAATATTGGATAAAACTATGTTAAATATGATTGATCATCAGAGAACCCTGCCGTATATCTGTGGCTCTCACAACTGAAGGCTGCACAATGTTGTGGTATTTTCAATGAAAAATCATTGGCATTTACTGTGACTGAAGAGCAACACCTGAAATGTTGTTCATTCCAATATAGCGGACATGTTGTTGTGTCTGGAGCGGTCAGATCAGGCGTAGTAAATACATACAGATATCTATGCATGAGTCTGCCTAAATAATGGCAGAATTTTTATCTATTCCAAAAATAGTTTTGTGTGTTTACAAAGATTGAACTTTGTTGTAAAAAGAGACACATTTAAAGAAGTGCAGAAGTATAATTTGCTGTTGTGTGTGTTTGTCAGAACCTGCAGTTGATGTGTGACGCGCGCTCGCTGCGGGCGTATCGTGACGAGCTGGACGCGCTCCGAGAGAAGGCCGTCAGAGTGGACAAACTGGAGAGTGAAATGATGCGCTACAAAGAGAAACTCCACGACATTGAGTTCTACAGGACCAGAGTGGAGGTGCGTTCACATGACCGTGTGTTCACGAGGGAATGCTGGGAATGTTGTGGCGGTTATTGATTGTGTGTGTTCACGAGGGAATGCTGGGAATGCCGTGGTGTTTATTGATTGGGTGTGTTTACTAGGGAATGCTGGGAATGCTGTGGTGGTTATTGATTGTGTTCACGAGGGAATGCTGGGAATGCCGTGGTGTTTATTGATTGTGTGTGTTCACTAGGGAATGCTGGGAATGTTGTGGCGGTTATTGATTGTGTGTGTTCACTAGGGAATGCTGGGAATGTTGTGGCGGTTATTGATTGTGTGTGTTCACGAGGGAATGCTGGGAATGTTGTGGCGGTTATTGATTGTGTGTGTTCACGAGGGAATGCTGGGAATGTTGTGGCGGTTATTGATTGTGTGTGTTCACGAGGGAATGCTGGGAATGTTGTGGCGGTTATTGATTGTGTGTGTTCACGAGGGAATGCTGGGAATGCTGTGGTGGTTATTGATTGTGTGTGTTCACGAGGGAATGCTGGGAATGTTGCGGTGGTTATTGATTGTGTGTGTTCACGAGGGAATGCTGGGAATGTTGTGGCGGTTATTGATTGTGTGTGTTCACGAGGGAATGCTGGGAATGTTGTAGCGGTTATTGATGATTATTATGTGTTCATGAGGTAATTCTGGGATTTTGATGGCTGTCATGATTATATGTGTTCATGTAGGAACTGAAGGAGGACAATCAGGTTCTGCTGGAGACCAAAAGCATGCTGGAGGATCAGCTGGAGTCATTCAGAGCTCGATCTGATAAACATCATGAGCTGGAGAAGGAAAATCTGCAGCTTAAAAACAAGATCCACGACATGGAGATGGTGAGAGCACATAGCGATCAAACATAGTCCATTAATGCAGCACTATATAGGCTGATACTGATATATTTTATAACTGATATGATTATTTGCATGTTTATGTACCTGATAAACGATATGCAGAACCATTATTTGTTTTATTTCTGTTTTTAACACAATTATAACAACAGCACTGAAATGAAGTTTTACTTAAAGGGTTAGTTCACCTGAAAATGAAATTTCTGTCATTAATTCCTCTCCCTCATGTCGTTCCACACCCGTAAGACCTTCGTTAATCTTCGGAACACAAATTAAGATATTTTTGATGAAATCTGAGAGGTATATGACTCATCCATAGACAGCAATATAATCAACACTTTCAAGGTCCAGAAAGGTACTAAAGACATCGTTAAAACAGTCATGTGACTGCAGTGGTTCAACCTTAATGTTATGAAGAGACGAGAATACTTTTTGTGCGCAAAAACAAATAATGACTTTATTCAACAATCTCTTCTCTTCCCCGTCAGTCTCCTATGCTGTTTACATTGTAAATACAGTGCAGCACTTCCAGGTTCTTCGTCAGAACTCTGACTCAGTATTGGCCGGCTCCTGCGTCAGCATCACACGCATGCGTCATGCTGATCACGTGAACAGCATTAAACTTTTTTTTTAATGTTTTTGTGTGTCTAGATTATGAAATACCTGCTGACAGAGCGCTGTTTTTATCTAGGTGTTTACACTGAACTTATACTCGAATTGCGATCTCTTGGAGATAATTAATTTCCACAGAGCTGTAATTATTCATGTTTATTAGTGAAATAAAGGTTATATAGTAAATATTAATAAAATTTAGGGAGTTTTAAGCAAGTGGATCTTGTTACTTTTATTGGCCAAGCTGGAGCATTCCTGAGCAACATTTTATGACTAATAATGAGCATCTCTAATGAGAGAATTAAGTTCAGCAGTTTGATTTCCAACATTTATTAATGGCTGTTTTATTTGATTCATGTAAAGTTGCATCTTTATTGAGACATGACATGACGGATTACGTGACTCTATTTCTTAGCACCAAGCTGCTTAAACTACATAGCATTTATCTGTGAATCTGATAAAACAAAAACAAAAATGCTGAAATATCAATACATTCGGTTATCGGTCAATCACTACCATTATCCACAACCTTACCCTATCACAAACAGAAAGCATAACAATATACAATCAAATAACACACAAGCAACTTCCAACCTAGCTACACTCAGAAGTGCCATAGATTCAGCCAGTGCAGGGAGCACAGTACGTCTTGAGTGTGCCTGTAAGATGTCTTATGCTGCTGGGACATTAAAACCTGGGGCATTGACCTTGTTTCCCAGCTCAGACCGGGTACTTAATTTCATAATTATAATAAAACAAGTCAAAAATCAAACAAAAAAATCAAAACAAGACAAAAATATTCACTCTGTATGTATGATTCTTACCAGATTACTGAGTGTTTATTTCCATTTTCATCCACGTTTTTATTTGTAAAAATACTATAATACAATCACAGAACAAAATTAGTATTGGACGCAGATGCCCTGAGCACACACTGCTGTAGACAAACACACGATCAAATGGAATTTATAGTCAATAAATCTCTTTAACTCGTAACACGCAACCCTAGAATGTAGGGCACTATGATTTCTGTGATGCAGAATCCAGTCATAAAAATGGAATTGGCAGAATTTGGCAAGTTTTGGATGAAAGTAGTTTTATGAATTCAAATAATTAGCTTATTCTTTTTGATTGTTAATTTAATTCAATGAAATGAACTTTAGAAAATAAAGTAAATGAACAGATACATAAACTAGGATGTGAAGTATCATAGTCGTGATATATGATTGCTGGATGCTGGACTGATGGCGTTGTTGCAGGAGCGAGACATGGACAGGAAGCGCATGGAGGAGCTGCTGGAGGAGAACCTGTCGCTAGAGATGGCTCAGAAACAGAGTATGGACGAGTCTGTGCATCTGGGCTGGGAACTGGAGCAGCTCTCCAAAACCACACCTGAACTCACTGAAGGTACGCTGACATCATCAGCCGACAGATGGGGTGTATGTGGGCCATGTTTACTCATAAATACCAGATTATGATGCTTTGCCAAGAAGGTTAACTGACCCAAATTCAGGATGTTTTCCCGACTTTGATGAGATCCGAGAACAGAGGCTTGCTGCATGTGTCCGTAGACGGTAAAAGTAACTCTCAGAGCTTTGTGTGTTGGTGAGCGCAGTGCCGCAGAAATCTCTGGGTCACGAGGTGAATGACCTGACGTCCAGTCAGCTGCTCAAGCTGGAGAAGGAGAATCAGATGCTGCTGAAGACCGTGGAGGAGCTGAAGGCGTCGAGTGAGAGCGGCGCGCGCCTCCGACTGGAGAAAGACAAACAGAAACTCAGCCAGCAGGTCAGAGTTCACACCGCCGTCCACTGAGTCTCAGTAATACTTCCTAAGATGTGTTTCAATTCATAAGGTTCATTCTTGAGTTCATTGTATCCATACAGAATGATGAAAGTGTCTCTATATGAAAAATAAGAGCGATTGATGACATCAGCGAAACAAGGATTGTTATTACAGAATAAGACCAGGAGAATCAAAAGAGTCATGTTGGCTTCAGAGGTAAAGGCCCAGTCACACCAAGAATGATAACTATAATGATAACTATATTAGCGTCCACAACAGCAGACAGTATCATTCTGATTATTGTAAGTCTGTCTCGTTAAATGCTTGAGCTCAGGATGGATTCTGATTGGCTCTTAATTTTTTTAATTGTTCATCAGCTGGAAAAAAAGTGGCTCCAATGATATTGTTCCTCTGTGCCGTCGTGCGGTGGACTTTTACTTTCAGAATGAACTAAATCTTTATCGTTATTGTCCTTGGTGTGAGCGGGCATTAAAACTGAGGTGTGAATAGATTCTGTTCCTCACACAAAGAAAGGAGAGCAGTTTGAACAGAATGGGTTAAAATGTTGCGGGTTTTAACGGACAGCGAGCACCCAGAGCTGGATCATATTCATCAGTGAGTAATCCGGTTTAGATCTGATTTGGGTTTAGTTAAGCTGCTTCCAGAGGATTAGGCGCTCATATGAGTTTGATTGCTCATTATGAGCGAGTGTGTGTCCATATGTCAGAAGAGTGATCATGCTCACGCGTCTGTCTGTGAGAGTGTGATGACTATGAAGCACACAGAGACGTGCCGTGTGTGTTTGCACAGCTGGAGCAGCTGCAGACGGAGCTGACCGCAGACAGAGAGAGTCTGCGCAGTGCTGAGAGTCTGAGCGCAGACCTGCTGAAAGAGAAAGCGCAGCTGGAGAAAACGCTGGAAACACTCCAAGAGAACTCCGACAGACAGGTAAACTTCATTCACGCTGATCGGAAAACGTTATACTGCTGTGTCATGTCGGATTGACAACGCAATTCATTTTATTACGAGTTTTTCTTGTCCTCCAGACAAAATCATTGATTTTTATACAGTAAAACCAAATGTGTTTGATGTCACAACTGTCAAGTGGAAGAGCTTTTATAAAACTTATAATCATGTGAGTTTGACGTCAGATTTTACTAGCTGTAATCATAGCTCAGTCATGACAGATTAAACGTTTAGCATGGTAATGGTCATGACAAGTTAATGTATTTGGTCTTAGATCTGCAGAGTGAGTTCAAAGGCTTACTGCTGCTAAGACATACATAGATGTGCTGTGAAACATGCATAAATCCCTGCACAAACACAAAACACAAGCCCCCCAACACTGCAGTAAATCTACTTGTGCACTGCTGCTGTTCTGAAGAGCTGTGTTGACCGCAGGTTAGGTGTAACGTTAGTCAACTGACTTCCTGTGTTTACCTGGCATCCTGCACCAGGAGAGCTGGAGCTTATTTAACTGGTCACTTAATCTATCTGTGTGTAGTTGGGCTGGCATTCCCTTAGGTCTATTTAACTAATGACCTATGTGTGCCCGAGCCGTTTTGTCTAAGGATTACCCATTTAGAAACGTGTGCCATTAACTAAGACAGGATGTCACGTAGCAAGCTGGTAGAGATTAGTAAACTGCTTACAGCAACACTATTTAAATGTTAGCAGAATAGGGAGCATGAAAGCTCATTGGCTGTCAGGTTAGCTATTGGTTTGTGCTGGCATATTACACATCAAAAACTTTTACATATGAGATTACTCCATACAGAGTTTCATCACTCAACCTTAAAGGCATTGGTACATTAAGTCATTAAGACATTTACTTTTACCTTATTTGGTTCTGTTTTTTTAATTTTATTTTTCATATTTACATCCGGGCCAGTAGGAAAATCCTTAACATTGAGCTCTGACTCTTACAGCAGCCTTTTAACACCTTTTACAACTTTCCTTATGACAGTTTTCTAGAGAAAAAAAAATCAGTACCTTCAGGGCATAATATAGATTTTTTTTTTTATAGATCTCATGACTAGTGATGTTCATTTTGAACACATCTTTAATATGACTCGAGAACAACGAGTTGTCTCAGAGAGTGATTTGATCATTTTGTGTTGACCGCGCATGCGCAACATCCCATAGGTTCTGTACAGGAAGCAGAAATGATTAGTTCACTTCTCAAGTCTTTCGGGTTGGAGTCGTTCGTTCATCACGTCACAGCCCCATAGGCTGAATGCAGTCCTTCGTTCTTTCACATGATGTGACAGCCATTCACAACCTTCCTTCCTTCCAAGTGCATAGTTATTTTTTAAGTTTAGTTTATTTTTTAGCTAGTATAATAATTTATTTTTCAGTATGAAGACATATTGGTCTAATGTTTGTATTAAAAAGATTGGTCAGAAGGGACATAGTGGCATAACATAAATGTTTATATCTTTTGATAATTATGATAATTCCTAAATATAATACAGTCAATAGTGATACGAATGTAATGTTTTTGTTGCGAGACACTGGGCTGGGAAGCGGTCACGTGACAAAAGAAAGAAGGACTCAGACCCCAAGGACTCGAGAGATGAACAAATCATTTCAGTTTCTGCATTCAGCCTATGGGAGGTGAGGTGAACTAACAGACTGCATAGCCTCAAGACCCCGCTAAGCAATTCATTAATCATTTCTTACTTATAATTTGGCCTTCATGGCTGTATTAGACTATAGTTTTTTTTTCAAATGTGATAAACGTTTGCATAAGTAGTATGTGTTGGGAAATTTAACGTAACATTTCAATTATATTCTGCTGAAAAGAACGAAATGACTTGGGGAAAAAAGATTAGTTCATTTTGCTGAATGAGATTCAAAGATCCAAGTCAGTAAAATGATCCGAACTTCCCACTACTACTCATGACCAGTTGGTGGAAGAGTTGCAGAAAGTGCTCTGGTACCCTCAGGTCATGGTTGTCATAATACATTCCAGGTTTGGTCTAAATAAGTGAAATACATGAAAGCGTTGCAAAGATATAACCTCACGTCCATTTTGACGTGGTCTTCGCCAAATACTTTCAAAAGTTATTCATAAACATTTTGACTAATCGTCTTGTATTCCATAGCTAGATTGGATGAATGGTCTGTGACAGGGGTGTCCAAACTGTCCTGTAGAGTTTAGCTCCAACTTGCCTCCACACACCTGCCTGGAAGTTTCTAGGAAGACCTTGATTAGCTGGTTCAGGTGTGTTTAATTGGGGTTGGAGCTGAACTCTGCAGGACAGTGGCCCTCCAGGAGCAGGATTGGACACCCCTGCTCTAGGAGTTCGAAGAAGTAGGTTAAGAAAATTCCAAATGGATTTTCATGGCAGCCTTAAACTGTCCTGTTGCTAAACTATCTATTATCTGACATGCTCTGTGTGGTCGTGATGTAGGTCAAGGGTCTGGAACAGGAGAACGAACATCTGAACCAGACCATCGCCTCTCTCAGGCAGCGCTCTCAGGTTAGCGCTGAAGCCCGCGTCAAAGACATTGAGAAAGAAAACCGTGTGTTGCACGAGTCCATCAAAGAGACCAGCAGCAAACTCAACAAGATGGAGTTTGAGCGCAAGCAGCTTCGCAAAAACCTGGAGCACTACAAAGATAAAGGAGAAAGAGCTGAAGAGTTGGAGATGGAGGTCCATCGACTGGAGCGAGAAAAGGAGAGTCTGCAGAAGCGACTCGCCGCTCTCGCCATCACCTGTGAGAAGGTGGAGGTGTTGGAGAAGGAGAATGCCGAACTGGAAGCGGAGAGTAGAAGGCATAAGAAAGCAGCGGATGGTCTGAGGAATGTTTCCTATCAACTGGAGGTCCTGGAGAAGGAAAGCGCTCAGCTGGATGAAGAAAACCTGGAGCTCAGGCGCATGGTCGAGTCTTTACGGTCCGTGGGAGCAAAAGCGGCCCAGCTGGAGCTGGAGAACAGAGAGCTGGAGAATGAGAGAACTCAGCTCAGAAAGAGCCTTGAGCTGCTGAAGGCTTCGTCCAAAAAGAACGAACGTCTGGAAGTAAGTAACCAAAGCCTAGATGCAGAGAACCAGCGGCTCCAGAAAGCCCTGGAGAACGGCAGCCGTAAGATCCAGAAGCTGGAGGGGGAACTGCAGGACATGGAGGTGGAGAACCAGAACCTGCAGCAGAGCCTGGAGGAGCTGAAGATCTCCAGCAAAGGTCTGGAGCAGCTGGCACAGGAGAACGCAACCCTGGAGCAGGAGAACACTCAGCTGGAGAGGGACAAGAAACAGCTGGAGAAGGAGAACAAACGGCTGCGCCAGCAAGCTGAAATTAAAGACTCTAAGCTAGACGAAGACAACCTGCGTATCTCTCATCTCGAGAAAGAGAACCGTGTGCTCGGCAAGGAAGTCGCCACTCTCAAAGACACGTGTGGTCGCGTGAAAGACTTGGAAAAGGACAACAAGGAGCTGGTCAAACAAGCAACCATTGACAAGAAGACTTTGGTCACTCTGAGAGAGGTAACCATCTCACCTCAAGAAGAACAAGCAAACATTTTTAGATATGGTGCATGATTGATTGTGGATTACTTGCATGACCTTTGTTGTGATGTTTCCTGATGTAGGAACTAGTCAATGAAAAATTAAAGACTCAGCAGATTAACAATGACCTGGAGAAACTGACCCATGAGCTTGAGAAGATCGGTCTCAATAAAGAGGGTCTCCTGGGTGATGAAGAGAGCTCTGATGACCGGTAATTCACACATTATTGCATAGATCACTGTAGTTCAGGGATTCTCAACTCTGGCCCTCGAGGTCCACTTTCCTGCAGAGTTCAGCTCCAACCCTGATCAAACTCACTTGCCTTAAAATTTCTAGTAATCCTGAAGACCTTGATTAGCTGGATCAGGTGTGTGTGATTAGGGTTGGAGCTAAACTAATCTGCAAGTGGATCCTGAGGGCCAAAGTTGAGAAGCCGTGCTGTAGTTACTAGGGCTGCAACGTCTAATCGAAATAATTGATAATAATCCATAATGAAAACAATCCTGATTTAACAGTTTATTTCATGAATGCCAGGTTTAAGCTTCTAGAGTGTAAGCTGGAGTCCACTCTGAAATCCTCTCTGGAGATCAAAGTGGAGAAGATAGCTGCTCTAGAAGCCCGACTGCAGGAGTCCTCCAACCTCAACCAGCAGCTACGGCAGGAACTCAAAACGGTTTGCAACATCTAAACGCATGCATTATGAGTTTGTTTGTTTGGTTGTTTTGCAGTCTACCGTGACGTTAGATTGTGTATATTCTTCTTCAGGTGAAGAAGAACTATGAGGCGCTGCGTCAGCGTCAGGAGGAGGAGTGTGCGGCTCAGAGCTCGCCTGCTAGAGGACGGGAGGACACACAGAGCATCAGTAAATGGGAGAAGGAGAGTCAGGAGGCCACGCGAGAGCTTCTGAAGGTCAAGGATCGACTCATAGAGGTGGAGAGAAACGTACGTACCAGCATGACAACTGCAGCTCATCGCTATCAGAATGCCTTTACGTTACCAAAACAGTTGATGATGTTGGTGTTTGTCCAGAACGCCACTCTTCAAGCAGAGAAACAGGCTCTCCGGACGCAGTTAAAGCAGCTGGAGTCTCAGAGCAGTAATCTTCAGGCGCAGATATTAGCGCTGCAGAGGCAGACCGCATCCCTACAGGAGAACAACACCACGCTGCAAACACAGAATGCCAAACTACAGGTCAGTCTCACTCCTCACCGCATTATCCGGGCAAACGTTTTTGTATTTCTGAGCCATTGAGCATCAGTGTGTGATAGATTTTTCTCCTCATGAATGCAACAGGAGTTTGGTTGTAATTAGCTTTTCAGGAGATTTGCAATGATCTTACATTGATGTTAGTCTTCAGGAACCCTGCTGAAGTCTGCCATCTGCTCAACCTAAACGACTTTTGAGTTGAAGTTAAAGAGAGTGATTATGATGTGCTCACAGGTGGAGAACTCGACACTGAACTCTCAGAGCGCTGCTATCATGTCCCAGAATGCCCAGCTGCAGACGCAGCAGTCCAGCACAGAGAGCGAGAGAGATGTCGCCATGCGAGAGAAGGAAGAACTACGTGCGGTGTATGATCTGCTGCTACACGACCACGAGAAACTGTCCGCCCTGCACGAGAGACAGGCATCCGAGTACGAGGATCTGATCGGCAAACATGGAGAGCTGAAGAGCGGCCACAAAAGCCTGGAGGTGCAGCACCGCAGCCTGGAGAACAGGTACAAACATCACATACGTCACAACCAAAGCAATCATTTGTTCAGCAATCACATTTAAGACACACTTGAAGACCTTTTTATGAATGGAGGGAACATTTAACAAACTCCATCCAATCCATTCTCCAAAACACTTGCTCCAACCCTGATCAAACTCACAGGCCTGTGCCTTTTCTAGTAGTCTTGAAAACCTTGATGAGCTTGTTCAGGAGTGTTTGATTAGTGTTGGAACTAAACTCTGCAGGAAAGTGGATCTCGAGGGTCATAGTTGCCCAGCTCTGATGTAGTAGATGATTGTGCTTCTGTGGCTGTATGAAGTGTCATAAAGTGGCATGTGCGTTACTCTGTGTTGCTGTGTCTGAAAACGCATACTGTATAGTAGCTTCTACATTTGGTTCAAAACTTCACGTCCATTAAAAAAAGCATGTTCTCTATGGTATGAATGTGTGTATTATGAATGAAATTCGGATCTGCCATGTTGTCATTATATTGTGTTCATGGTGTCAGTTGAGTCACTTCACCTCCATTCACAAATCCTCTCCCGTGGCCTCATGTGATGGTAAAGTGTCCATTGAATGCGCACTTCAGAATCTTGCCGGAAATAATAGGTCATCCAGGTACTTTATGCCTACTGTTTTATGAATACTGTAAATTTAGACAAACTACTTGGCTCACATAGTCTGAATATGATTACATCCATACTACAGAATAGACTTAGAGTGTGTGTATGTGCAGGTACAATCAGCTGTTGAAGCAGAAGACAGAGCTGGAGAAGCTGGAGAAGGAACTCAAAGCAGATCGAGAGAAGATGATCTCCGACAACAAGAGCCATCAGGACACGGCTGCACAGTACCACAAACTCAGCGCGGAGCACCACACGTGAGTGTCACGATGAGGGAACGTCTCTCTCTCTCAGGTGATGCTGACTGCTCATGAGCATATGTCATGTGTGCAGGCTGAATTCTACATACCAACAGCTCCTGAAGGACAATGAGCTTCTGCAGACGGATCATAAGACTCTTAAGAGTCAGCTGAACACGGCCCGCCTGGAGCAGACCCGTCTGGAGGCAGAGTTCTCCAAACTCAAGGAACAGTACCAGCAGCTGGACATAACCTCTACCAAACTCACCAACCAGTGCGAGGTACACGCTTGACGTACACAAAAATGTGTTTTCTAACAAAGGCATGTGGAGGGTAACTGTGTGAAATGTGTCCTGCAGTTGTTAAGTCAGTTGAAAGGGAATCTAGAGGAAGAGAACCGGCATTTGCTGGATCAGATCCAGACCCTCATGCTGCAGAACCGGACCCTGCTGGAGCAGACCATGGAGAGCAAAGACCTGTTCCACGTCGAGCAGCGGCAATACATGTATTTCTACACACTTATATTCATGCTTTTTTACCCTCATTCTTGTTTATCTTTTAAAACTATTTCCCTGTAATTCACATCAGCTCCTGTGTGCAGATACTCTGATGCTGCCGTACTTCTCACTCTATCTCTCTCTCTCTCACACACACAGTGATAAACTCAATGAACTGAGGAGACAGAAAGAGAAACTTGAGGAGAAGATTATGGATCAGTATAAATTTTATGACCCATCACCTCCACGAAGGTAAGCGTTGCTCACACAGATCACTGGATGTGTTTGTAACATTGGACAGCCTTGGGATTATCTTTCAACTTCACTACAGACCCCATGAATCCAAGTTTTGTTGCTTTTAGTCTGTCTATTAGCTTTGAGGTCTTCTATATATTGACAAACTTTGCTTTTAGATGCATTTAAAATGTACAATCTTTCTCTTCCGGAATTCACACCTATAAACATTGATAACTCACAATGCACTGGAGAAATTTTGTCCAATCAAATGATTTCTGGAATGAGAATGTCCCTGCCTCTTAAATTATAATACCACTGGCCTCTCTTCATAAACATTTGTCAAAGCCTGGGTTAAAGATGTTCTCTTTAGGTCAACTCTCATGTCATCTAATTTGAGATCCGGCTGTTATCTGCCACCATGCCTTGGCATTGCTAAGGCCATGCTGTCCACTTTCACTTTCACAACGAATAGCCGGCAGCCATACCCTCAAGGTTGGAACCTCTGGGTGTAGCCCATAAAAGGCCAGTCTGAGTGTTATTGGGTTTCCTGAGAGTATAAGTATTATCATTCAGAAGGCTAGAGTGGTTTCCATTAGGTCTTTGATTAACTCTGAAGTGGAAGGTACAAGGAAACCAAATGGGTAATTTCATTTATCTTGTTCTCATCCAGATATTCTCTAAGGTTTTTTCCACTATTATCAGCTTACCCTGTGAACCGGTGGTACACACCCTATAGTGAAAATATTCATGCAGGGTAATTTGCACAGGTGGTTCTTTTTGTGCATTTATATTCATGCATTTAACTGATGTTTTCATCTAAACTGACTTACACTGCATTCAGTCTTTCTCAGTTCATGGATTCCATGAGAACTGAACCCATGACCTTGACATTAATAGCAACATGCTCTGCTGTTTGAGCTACTGGAATGCTACTGGAATAACTACCGCCCTTAGTACTCAACTCTGTAATTATGAAATGCTTTGAGTCGCAATTCAAAGACTGCATTTGCTTCTTACTCCTCAAATCACTTGATCTACTGCAGTGTGCCTACCATCCAAACAGAACTATGGACAATGATATAACACAAATGCCACACGCCAGCCTCTCCCACTTAAATCACATGAAGGGAAACTATATTAGGTTGCTGTAAGTTGGTTACAGGTAAGCATTCAAGACTGTAATCTCCACCAGAATTGGCTCCAAGCTCCGGACAATAGGAATGAGTTTTTCTCTCTGCCTGTGGTTTCTGGATTTCCTAATAGTTAGACACATCCTCTCTCATCCTAAACACTGGCACTCCCCAGGGAATGCAAACTGATAAAATCTGCTGATGGCATTGTAGTGGTAGGCCTAATCATGGACAATGATGGAGAATCTGGCATGGGGATGCTAAATTCTTTTCTCTCACTAGTCGACTTCACTTAACTGCATTTCCCAAAGGCATCGTAAGCCTAAGTAGTTCATAAAGACTTGATGACAGTAATTTCTGCAGTATACTTAGGCTTATGATGCTTTTGGGCAACGCAGCTCAGTCTGTTGCTGAATGATCCTGGCATATCCCTAATACACAGTGCGGCACAGCAATACTTTTACCATCCCAGTTGCCAGAATTGTCCCTCAAATAAAAAGCACCATCTGGGACAGCCTGGAACTGCTCCTCATAGGCCCTTCAGAGAGTGAAACTTTCATCTCAACACATCACCTGGAGGGATTTACCCTCCGTATGAGACATGGGCTCCAGAAAGTGTAGGATAAGAGCCAAGATAAACAGTTGTTTAAACATTTCTGTGGGCTGCTTATGCTGTTATGCACATGCATTTTTATACATTTTTTGTACGTTCAGTGATAATCTACAAACCTGTGAACTGTACTGTAGTGGTCATCTTCCTTTTTATAGAAAATATAAGACTTTTGCATTTCATTGGCTTCTGGGAGGCACATCACTGGTTGTGAACGCTGTCTCAGATTCATGCAGAATTTCTCTATGCTGGTCTTGCTCCCAAAATTATGTGTTACTGTCTAAGGTGATTAAATTGGGATTGGTTTGTTCAAGAGTAGAAATCCCTGTGTGTCATTTTTCTCTGCGGAGGAGAACAGAATACACTGTTTATGCCCAATGATGCCATTGAGAATGCATTTAGATGGGACAAACACAAAGCTTCAGATGAACAACTTGTGTGTTTTGCAAGTGCATTATCGATGCAACAGCTGTCTCATGAGGGAACAGATACCATTAGTTTGGCTTATTCAGTTAAAGGCCTACATCTGCCTGAAGGGGTGAGACTCTTTCTACTTGAGGAATTGCTGCATCTCTGTTGATGACGTATGGGCAGCAGCAGACCGGGCTTCTCTGCACAAGCTTATGTGATTTGGCTGAATGTTGGAGGGTGAAGAACTTGGAGAAATTCCAGGTGTCCTGAATACTCAAGTTTTCAAGTGACCCCTGGTGTTTTGGGGATTCAAATTATTACATGAAATGCTTTACAGGACGTGGATCACATTGATGAGGGTTGTGTGTGGTTTCTGCAGGAGGGGTAACTGGATCACACTGAAGATGAAGAAACTCATCAAGCCAAAGAGTCGTGAGCGCATGCGCTCTCTCACACAGACCCCGTCCCGCTCAGAGTCCAGCGAAGGTTTCCTGACGCTGCCCCACCCAGACAGTCAGGACAGTTCGTCCATAGGCTCCGGATCCAACTCACTGGAGGATTCGCTCACCCACCGCAGCGGCAGTGAGTATTGGCACTCTTCCTGTTCTCTGCAGCTTCCCGTATTTGCAGCACTGCACAGGACTGACCCTCCTACATTCTGAAAGTTTTAACATAGTTAGGAGAGTTACTTCACTCCGGAATCACTCCGATAGATTCAGCAGGGCTTTTCACACTTGAACTCGTTAACCCTGGGTCATTGTTTTACACTGCTCATAATTAACCCTGGGTTAACAATTAATCATGGGTATTTATAAACTGATGTTTCACACACTGTACATTCCTAAACACTGTGTTAATGTCCTTATTTGCATATTTGCGGTGTCAGTGTCACTGATTGGACGAATGCCGCACGCAACCTTGTTTACGTAAAGGCTCTAGCATTGTGTATCCTCATAATATAATTTGCTGACTATACTATACATTTTTTTCCTGAGTGGACTTTTCGAATTATAATGGTAAGAATGAAACAGTCTCTTCTTCACTCCAGTTGTCATGTTTTCCATCACAGTTTGACATTTTACGCCTCAAACTCTGAAACGACATTTTAGCACGTGGCGTTTCTCTGACAATCCAAAACACTTAAGGCATAGGATTGGTTGCCTGTTGCTAAGCATCTAGCCATAACATTCTGACACCGCATCATTTCACACTGCACACGTTTGGCACCGCAATGCGGGGTTAACAGTGCAAAAGCAGCTCTAATCCTGCTCCGGAGCAGGGCTTCATAACCTCGGCTAAAAAGCACTGCTAACCTCGCTTCTAAATTACAAATGAAAAAACGTTCCCTTACCCAGGGTTAAAGTCGAGGTAGAACAATGATTGCCCGGTGCAGTGAGAAAAGCCCCAACGAGTGACTGAGTCATCTGACTGATTCCGACCAATTCTTTCAACTAAGTAGAACCAGCTCAACTCAAAGGTGTGTCGACTCATGGTCTGGCTGGTACGTTGGTGGTGCGTGTGGGTTTAAATTCGAGAAATGTCAGTTCTTGAGCCCATGCACCGTCTTTTCCCTTTCTTCACTTATGTGCCCCCAAAACTTAAAAAAATAAATACATTTGTTAATCAATTTTTCAATGGTTAAACGTTCAGTCAAAGCTATTTATGAAGTCAGTGCAATATAAAGTTGGGTAACACTTTACAATAAGCTCTTATTTGTAAACATTAGTTATTAGTGAACATGAACTAACTATGAGCAATATATCTTTTTAGCATTTATTAATTTTAGTCAATGTTAGTTAAATACAACGGTTCATTGTTTGTTCACAATTGTTCCTTTCACATTATTTTAGTGCATTACTAATGTTAACAAATACAACTTTGGATCTTAAAAATGTATCAGTAATGTAGAAATGAACATGAACTAAGAGTAATAAATGCTGTAGAAGTATTGTTCATTGTTAGTTCATGTAGTTACCTAAACAAATGAAACCTTATTGTAAAGTGTTACTGAAAGTTGTTTTAAACTTGTCTGTTTATTTTCTTTGTGATTTTGCAACCACCCAATCTCAATTTTCTCTCTCAATTCACACGGTGAGCTCACATCTCAGCTAGAGTATGTTAACAGGAAGCACACGCATGACGTCATATGAGATGTATGATCGCGTAGTTCCGGCCTGACGCTTTCTCTTGTGTTTTCTTGCTTTCTTTGTGAAGGGAAGAGAGCTGAGAAAAGCCAAACGCAGGCTTCCTCTAACGGTACGCTGTCAGTCAGCCCATGAACACTCTGCATTTGTGTTCATCACTATTAAAAGGTGCAATACAAACAGTGCGTGCGACTGTAATTCAGCGCTCGCCTGCCATCGGTCTCCAGTGTCCTTCATACACCTGTGCGTGAGAGCACAGCGTTCATTTGAGCCGCTCAGTGATGATGTGTGACATTGCACCCTTTAATAATCATTCCCTGTTGTGCTGTTGGCATCAGACGGTTTCACCGCTCGCTCACTACATGTGTGTTCTTGTGATGTGCAGCTGTGATGGATGTTAACCATGTGTGCATCAGTTTGACAGCAATGGTGCACTGTTGTCATGCTAACATCCGTCTGTTCTCTCCTCCCGCTCGTTGCGTTTCTTTGCCTCGTCCGGTGACAGCACTGAAAAAGCTTCCGTTCATGAGGAACCGATCCAAGGAGAAAGACCGAGTGAAGGCCGTCTACCGCCGCTCTATGTGTAAGACATCCGATAGTCCACAACCATCATGCTCTTCTCTTACTGTCCGTCTCTCATCATGTATCATCATCAGATATTTCACACATATGCACTGTCCTCACTCTCTTTTGACCAATACAGTGGCGGCAACAGATATAATGGATATTAGAGTTAATGTTTAAAGAACTCAGAGAAGATTTAAAGTTACTTAACACTAATTAGTTAGTGTCCTCCTAACACAGTGAAGTGTCACACTTGGTCGCACTGCCTGCTAGACTTCCATTATTAGAGTGTAAACACTGTTCACATGATCGTTAATAGACTCAGACCTGACTGAGATGTCACGCTGCTTTAAAAGCATTATATCACTTGTAGAGTCATGTTAATGTCTACATCTCATGTGCCGGTGATGTATCCGGAGTGTTTCCAGCATCGTGACTCCATGAATCACTTTCATTCATTCACTTTCTTCATGTTTTCATACTCCTCTTCACTGCATGCGACTGTGCTTCAGCAGTGTGTGTATGTGTGTGTGTTTCTCAGCCATGAATGACCTGCTGCAGTCCATGGCGGTGTCCGGGGGTCAGTGGTCCAGCAGCACTGATCATCTGGAAGCTCCTGATGGGAAGGAGTTCGGATCCATGGACTATTCCAGTGCTGCTGCCGAATACGCCAGCCTGAGCCGCGGCCGCAGCGCTCGACACCACACTGATGCAGGTAGAGTTCAGCGCTGGATACTAAGAATGTTTGTCAAATAAAAATGCATGTCATCTCTTGCATCATTCAGGGTCTCTGCGGGTCCTTAAAAAGTCTTGTTAAGGTTTTCAATTTTAAGGTCATAAATATCTTACACCATGTAACAGAGAAAACATGGATTGCCAGGAAAATTCGGTCAATGGCGGGGAAAGAGTTAAACTTCAAAAGGCGATGATTTAATTCAAAATTTTGTGAGCGCTGCAAGTTTCAAAGTCAGAATGCGGTGCTGTTGCTCGTTCTTCAGATCAGTTCACAATCAATGCGCATTGATGCCGAATGATTGCTATTGATCTACTGTTGATGAATTATGACAATGTTTACTTTATGGTGTTTATATCATACCTTCAAACTCATCACATTTCTAAAAAGCACAGCTGCGTTGAATACAGGCGTTACTGCGGTAGCTGCTATATTTCCGCTGTTCCATCTACTATCCAAGTGCCATCTACTGTCAGAGTGAAATTACATTTTCATTCAGCCGGTGGATCGAAATGAAGCTAATGTGTGTTTAGAAATCTAAACAACAACAAGAAATGCCATAGATCTTGCTCTACCGCCCACATAGTATTGATTGTATTTGTGCAGGTCTTAAAAAGCCTTAAATTGAATAACCCTGCAGTTGCCCTGATCATTGTGTGTTGTGTTGTGTTGTGATGACATCATGGTTCTGCTCTGTTGTCTGTAGGTAATGCCATGTCCAGTGATGACATCACACAGTTATCCTCAGAGGAGTCCAGTGTGCTGCGAGCTCAGGGTGAGAAGCTGTCCTGTCCAACATCCGTCTCAAACCCTTACAGCAGGTTCTCTTGCGCTGACATGAGCGTCTGTCCCGGTCCATCTGTCGAGCCGGTGTGATGCCGTCTCACGCTGCTCTGACTGATCCCGCTCCAGATCTGAGCCAACAGACGGACAGAGCTTTCATGCTGCATTTACACAGCGTCTATATGCTCTAATAGAATCTTTACATAGAATAAATCTTGAGTTCATTATGATCCTGGTTTTAGTTATTAGGGCTCAGGACAGCGACTGAAATGCTCACGACAAAACAGAAAAATTGTGCAATGACAAAAACCATTGATCACTTTAGTTTTTCTGTGTTATTTTGTTTTATTTATATAGTGAATTGTGTGCATGTAACTTTGCTGTGATTAATTAATATTTACTGTATATAATATTAACTGTTTATTTGAATTGCTTAGTTGTTATACATTTAATGCTATTGTAATAACTATATATCTCATTAAATGGCTTTAAAACAGCTAGCTTTTTCTTGGTAGTAACTTGTAGTGCAGCAAACGATATGTTAGTAAGGTTACCCTGCTGTGATGAGTGTCTGTGTTTGTGTGCGCTCAGGCGTGATGAACGGCAGTGCGAGCGCAGCTCACAGTGAGAGCAGCGGTGACGTCAGTGTGAGTTTGGACAGTCCGCAGCACAGCTCTCTGGACGGCAAACACAGGGCCAAATCTGCAGGCAGTGAGATGGTTTCCCTGCAGCAGTTCCTGATCGAGAGCACAGACCCGGCAGAGGTGATGCATGAGAACCCTAACCACACACGTATACCAAATGCTTACAAACATTTAAACTATCACAGGACTTACAAACCACAACACTAGTCTCACGCGGTCAGACTGTCGACTGTGGTCGTGTTCTTCAGCTCTGGTCAAGAACCACACATTCAGACAGGCAGAGACGGTCATGCAAACCAACCCTGTCACAGTTTGGCTTTTTCAATTCACAACAGTGATACCACATTAATTAAGAGCAGCTTGGAAAAAGCTGAAATAATTGGCCCAGCAGTGTCCATCTGTGACCCTCTGAATCACTGTCCATATCAAAGTAAAACAAACCGATGATTATACAGATGTAAACTCAAGCCTGCAGGACACACACACTACCGGTCAAAGGTTTGGAACTTGCTATTGCCAATACCTACGCAGATACACTGCCGCGAGTAAGACATAGTGCTGCTGCACAAATAGCATACATCAGTAACCCATAGCAGATCTATACTGGTGGAGCTGGGGAAGGTGGAGGGCTTTAGAGGATCTTTGAAGCGCGCTGCAAACTGCTATAGTGAATGTAATCAGCCATTTAAATGTGAGCAACAAGCTCATTGGCTGCAGATGTGACATGGACCAATCAGCTTGTGCCAGTAGTTATCATCAGCTTGCGTTAAGACCCATCAGCTTGTGCCATAGAGTTTCATGACAAAACTATGTATTGAAATATTATTCCAATGTAAATCAGCTGTTTTCTATGTGAATATACAGTAAAGTGTAATTTATTCCTGTGATCAAAGCTGAATTTTCAGCATCATTACTCCAGTCTTCAGTGTCACATGATCCTTCAGAAATCATTCTAATATGATGATTTGCTGCTCAAGAAACATTTATGATTATTATTAATGTTGAAAACAGTTTCTGCTTCAGATTGTTGTGGAAACCGTGATAGATTTTATTTCTTAGGATTCTTTGATGAATAGAAAGTTCAAAAGAACAGCATTTATTTGAAATTTTAATCTTTTGTAACATTAATGTCTTTTAGGCTCTTTCACACCAAGGACAATAACCATAACGAAAAAGATATGATTTTAAATGTTAAAGAATAGCCTTTGCTGTAACTTTTGATCAATTTAATGCATCCTTGCTGAATAAAAATATCTGTCAAAAAAATTGTACTGACCCCAAACTTTTGAACGGTAGTGCACTGCCATCATAAGTGTGTTACTGTAAACACATCATCACATCTGGTTTTAATGGCAGTGATGCAGTAATTGTGTTGATATGAAAACACACACCAAACCTGTATGTGAGCGTGTTTCCCTTCCCCTGTGCAGGACGCTCTGGCAGCACAGTCGGGACGTGCATCCGGAGCCGCGCCGCAGACGTCCAAAGAGCGCGTGAGGGGCCGCGGCATCTTGCGTTCGGCCAGTGGCAAGGCATCGCCGTCAGAATCCAGTGCCGCACGAGCCAGCCAACCGGGACGCCCGAGCCTGCGTAAGGCCGAGAGCACACGCACCAAGGGCTCAGCGCCACCTCGGGCCGGCCTGTCGTCCCAGAGTAAGGCGGTGTCGGTGTCGGAGCGGCTGGACTCATCCTCTGGTCTGCCCCGCGCCAGCAGCGTCATCTCCACCGCCGAGGGCACCGTCCGCAGGACCAGCATCCACGACCTGCTCTCCAAGGACAGCCGGCAGCCCGTTCTGGTCGACCCGTCACCCTCCAGGACCAAGAGCGCCTCCAGTGAGTACGGCCCCGTATCCCAGGCCCCCGACGCCCTGCCCAAGTCCGCTAGCATGCCCTGCAGCGTAGAGGAGCCCGAGCTGAGCAGCCTGCAAGCCTTTCTAGGTCCTTCCTTCACCGTAGACTCCATCTTTCTCGACTCCATCTTTTGCGAGCCGGCGGTGACGGGCGGCGCTAGAAACCAGGCCATCCTGTCGCTCAACACGTCTCTTGTTAGTAACATTAGCGGCCCTCCCCATAAAGCCCCTCGGAGCGAACACGAGAATCCCGCTGAGGCTGACCCCGATGCGTGTGTGCCGTCGGAGGACGGCCAGTCGCTGTGGTACGAGTACGGCTGCGTGTGACGCTCCACCTGCATGAACGCTGTCAGGATCCCTGCGTCTGCATGAGTTTCCGTTCGATGTCTTTTATACTGATCATAATGATGTGGTTATTCTGCTGATAACACATTGAAGGCTGTGACCTGAACTTCCATCTTTGTGTTTTTAACCCATGTTCATGTTCACCTGCTGTCTGGTGTGTTTGGGCAGCATGTAACTGCTAGGTTGATCTACTTCCATATTTATGAAAATGAGGCTTGTAGAACAAGTCCCATGATGCTCCTCTGAGCTACTTGAGGAACTGCTCCGTTCATTTATGTTTTATTATTTAAATGACACTTCCCCAGGACATTTGTTTGTGATGTTTGTGTGCATGGCTTTATCCCGACGCTCCATTCTGACGGCTGTGATCAGAATGAGTGTTTCCCAGAGCACGTCTTGTGTTGGATGTGTTCACGTGTGATCCGTGTCGTACGCGTCACGCATGTGGCCGAACCTCGAGGGAGTCGCAAACGCTCATAGACCAGAGATTCTCACGAACACACGATACTCTACAGCTCAAACTCGACTGTTAATCATGTTTAAAGCATGTTGTGTGTCCTGATAATGTTTTTCATTATATTGATTGTGTAATGTCCAGTTGAAGTGTGACTTGCTTTTGTTCTGCAGATGTGGAAGTATTACAGGAAAACAGGAAGTCTAAAAGAGGTGGCACTCAGAGTCTGTCATGAATTCACATGGTGAGTGTCTGCAGAAGTGTGTCGTGAACCTGTTGTGTTTTCAGTCCAGCTCTCTTCATGCTCATTTACGGGAAACACTGCCATTTGTGGCCTAAAGAGTTACTGTTGAACTTTCAAGAAATTCAAAATACCAGGAGCCTGTACTGCACACACACACACACACACACACACACACACACACACACACACACACACACGTTTGTTTTTGTGAATTGTGGGGTCATTCCATAGGCGTAATGGTTTTTATACTGTACAAACTGTATTTTCTCTCCCCCTACACTACCCCTACCCCTAAACCTAACCATCACAGGAAACTGTGCACACTTTTACTTTCTCACAAAAACTCATTCTGTGTGATTTATAAGCCTTTTGAAAAGTGGAGACATGGNTACCCCTACCCCTAAACCTAACCATCACAGGAAACTGTGCACACTTTTACTTTCTCACAAAAACTCATTCTGTGTGATTTATAAGCCTTTTGAAAAGTGGGGACATGGGTAATGTCCTCATAAGTCACCCTCTCCTTGTAATACCTATGTCATACTCATTATACACATTTGTGTCCTGATATTTCACAAAAACATGCCCACACACACACTAAACAGTGCCTATAGAAAATCATCATACACCTTTGAAATAGGTACAGCCTGAAATCAAAAACTATTACAAAATAAACATTTTCCAGCTTTATTTAAAAATTTTGCCTTACAACAACAACAAAAAGAAAAAGGACATGGCTCTGAAAATACTTTTTTTTTTTAAACGCTGAAAAACAACAACAGGGTTGGAAAAATCATCAGTCCCCTGATTTAATACTTAACACAGCCACCTTTTACTTTAATTACAGCCATTATTCTTTTTGGAAGTCTGCACTAGCTTTGCACACCTAGATTGGGGAATATTTGCCCATTCTTCCTTGCAGAATTGCTCAAGTACAGTCAAATTCTGTGGAGAGCAGCAATGGACTTCTCTCTTCAAGTCCATTAACAGAGTTTCCATCAGATGTAAGTCAGGACTCTGACTCGGCCACTCAAGGACATTCACCTTCTCATCCTCAAGCCATTGCCTTGTTCTTTTGGCAGTATGTTTAAAGAAGGTGAATGATCTGCCCATCTTCAGCAATCCAGCAGAGGAATGCAGGTTTTCCCTCAAGAATTTGGATGTACTTGGCAGCATCCATTTTCCCTTCAATCCTGACCAATCGCCCAGTCCCTGCTGAAGAGAAACACCTCACAACATAATGCTGCCACACCTCAGTCCAAAAAGGTCAATTTTGGTCTCATCAGACCGTAGCACTGTTTGCCAGGTGGCATCAGAGTCTTCCAGGTGTGTTTTTGCACAGCACAAATGAGACTGAGTGTGGCACTTTTTCAGGAAAGTCTTCTTTCTTTCTTTCCACCCTGCCATACAGGCCAGCTCTGTGTAAAGCTTGTGCGGTAGTTGTCACATGCACAGCCTAACCAGTCCCAGCCATAAAGCCTTGTAAGTCCATTAAAGTTGCCTTTGGCCTCTTGGTAGCTTCTCTGATCAATGTCCTCCTGGCTCAGTCTGGGTTTCTGGCATCCAACACCAGTCCTATCTGCTTGAATATAGGAAATCTCAAAAACTGTTTGCCAAACTCACATTTAAAATCAGCAACAAAATCTGACATGAACTGTCCCAAAAATGGTGTTTCTTATGCTCAAATAGCATTAAAAAAGCTTATTTTTCAGGCTGGACATGTGCAGTCATAAGCGCGTCTCAGAACACTGACTGTCAGCGATTGGCTCTTTTATTTTATTATAAGGGGTTATTCCGCCTTATTGCGTGTTGCAGTAATGACATTTATTTTTAGACTAAACTGTAAATTGGCTTCATCCTGATTTCCTCGACATAAACCCAATAGCATTTTTCATTCGGTAGATCAGATGCAGCTTTCTTTTTATTAACAGTAATACAGAATTTTCTCCATCATACAATACGTTTTAAAATTAATTGCATGTCATTTATCAACACAAGCAATCCAGCATTTAATATGATATTGTAAAATCGATCTCTTACTGCAGTGTGTAACAGTGTCTCACAGCAGCAGTGACAGTAACATTACAACATCATTCAACACACTCAAATGTATCTAATATGATAAACAGAGCAGCTCCTCGTTCAGCTCCACAACCCTCGCTCCTGCTCTGCTTCACACTACAGTAATGTTAATAATCGCATCCATGAACATGAGTTCTTCCCGAGTCCAATCCCTATTCTTTTGCACCGTCCGTTGAGATGGAGACCACATGTCCCAAGATTTCGTGCTCAAACTTGGCGTCATCAAGCTACGCCTTTGTTTTGAATGGGCTTCTAGCGACCTCTAGCGGACAGAATTATTACATATTGTACCTTTAATATTAATCCAACAACAGGGGAAAAACAAACAGTACTTAAACTTATAGCACTGTTTGTATCCGTATCTTTATGTTGTATTTATTTGTCCTATTGTAATTAGTTTATTCTTATTTTATTGCTGACTGTTTACTTGATCACTTAATATAATATATTAGATATTTGCTTATTGCTGTGGCTTACTTGTAAGATTTTGGTCACATTTCCCACCGTAAGTGATCATGTTATTAAAGCTAGATAGCCTAGTACACATCTGGACTAGATTTTTTTTGGCAAGACACCACAATAAACAAGATTTGTGCTTTTTGTTTGTTCTACTGCCATGTATGACTATTGTGCTTCTAATATAATACATGGTAAATGTGGTATTCTAATTTAAAAAAAAATCAGTCTCTTTGTTCGCAAAAATCACAAAAAAATATCGCGGAACCCTTTGGCAGTCCCTCCAGGGCAGCATGTACAGAGTGAAAAGCAACGGTCCTAGTACTGAGCCTTGCGGTACTCCATATTTAACTTGTGATTGATATGACATCTCATCGTTAACTACTACAAACTGATAACGGTCAGATAAGTATGATTTGAACCATGCCAATGCAATTCCACTAATGCCAACATAGTTTTCCAGTCTATTTAGAAGAATATTGTGATCAATAGTGTCAAATGCAGCACTAAGATCCAGTAACACTAATAGAGAGATACAACCACGATCTGATGATAAGAGCAAATCATTAGTAACTCTAATGAGAGCAGTCTCAGTACTATGGTACGGTCTAAATCCTGACTGGAAATCCTCACAGATACTATTTCTTTCTAAAAAGGAACATAGTTGTGATGAAACTGCCTTTTCTAGTATTTTTGACAGAAAAGTGAGATTTGAAATCGGCCTGTAATTGACTAATTCTCTAGGATCAAGTTGTGGTTTTTTAATAAGAGGTTTAATAACAGCCAGCTTAAACGTTTTTGGTACGTATCCTAGTGATGAAGATGGTGGTTGTTAACGAGTGGTTAAACGGGACTACAGAGGTCGTCAGCGACATTAAACGTCATTGGCCGGACAGGTAAACTCATGAACCCGAGAGGCGTGTTTTGAGGACTACGCTGCTCTTTATTTTTTAAGCATTTCAAAGGCTGCTGAAAACAGGCACTGCTGCACCATACAGTTACACCGACGCTCATGAGAGTTCAGTCATAATACAATGGGCTTCTAACATAACCATCACTCATACATTTGGCAACAAAGCCAGTTTTAGAAAAGACTGTATATTATAATTGTTATAATATAACAATGAATCAGCTGATGTCTGAGCTCAAGAGGACCTGATGGACACTACAGACGCTTCATCAAGTAAACATGAAATCATAAAGAACTGTCCTGTATTTTCTTTTGGATGATTGGAAGTTTTGTGAATGAATCACTTTTTTTAATGGTCTCAGTCTCAGTCTGACAGTCTCGAGCGACAGACGGTGTGATTGAGCCGTATATGTGAGACTGTTAGTGAGGTGTTGACGCTAGAGTTAGTTTAGAAAAGATGAAGTTAATTCACCCAAAATGATCATTTACTCAGCCTCCTGTGTTCAAACCTGTGTGACTTTTCCTCATCTCAAAACATGAAGATGTTTTGATAAATGTCTCAGGTTGTCACAAGTCAATGGGGTCCAATGCTGTTTGGTTCCCAACACTCTTTTATTATGTTCAGCAGAAGAAAGGCATTCATGCAGCTGCTGAAACTCCAGCGTAAGTGTGTTTTCACACTGGTTCAGCATGAGACTCTGGTGCTGGTGGACCGGCAGGTGTTGTGTTGTGGATCTTGACAGGATCCAGTAAGAGCACCTCAAACCGTGCGTGTACAGAAGCAGCAGAAGTCTGTTGTCATCATTATGGTGATCAGTGTTCCAGTTAGAGCTGCTCTTGGCCCTCAAACGATTTCACTTTCAGCATGGTTTTAAGTGCGTGTCGTCACTATCGTCTATCCGGCTCTTGTTGGCAGTGACATTCTTTTACTATGAGCCTTTTTACATTTATTCCTTTTACTAAGTTCACAACTGTCTCTGGGTCAGTGGCTGTCGGCCGGACAAATGGAAGTTTCCAAATGTGCGTGAAAGTTTTTTAAAAAACAGCAACTTTTTAATTTTGGACTTGATGCAACAGAAGTACAAAATTGTAGTTAGACACTACTGATATTTATTTTGTCTCTTGAATAAACTGATTCACATTTTGTCAGATTCGCTTTTTCACTTTATCCAGAATTTCATAAGAATATGTTGGTCCACCAGCATAAACCAGCCTGGACCAACATGGCATTAATGTTGGTTTATGCTGGGTTTTTGCCACGGGGAGCTGTGGGTCGACCTGTGTAAGGTGACAGAACGATCATTGTCAGGTGAACGATCCCTTCCAGTGATACTGGAGTTCAGGACTGCCGTGACATGAGGGTAAAAGCGGGAGACTCTGATGATCCAGTGACTGCTTCGCTTGCGTTGCTTTGCAGCTTTGAAGGTTTTGTGGAGGCTTTTTTTCTGCTACTCTGTGGTTCTGCGATTAAAGGCAGAGGTCTGAGTGAATGTCCCCATTAATCCAGTTTCTGCTTGGACTAGATCGGTAATATTTTGATTGACGCCACGTCTTCTGAGTCCTGATGAAACGCCTCCCGGCAGGGGTGTGAAATAGTTTCAGTCCCTTAGATTTTGCCTGTCTTCTGTCCGCTCTGGTGCCATAGGCTAATTTTACTGTTCCCACTCATTAAAAAATGTAAGAGAAAAAAAAAGGGAAAAAAATACTTTTTTTTATTATCATGTAAAAGATAAATGTGAAACGAGGTGCTTTCCCTCGCTGTCACAAGCCAAAACTACTGGTGGATCTTTGAAGTATTGTGTGTCTTCCTTTAATATCTGCAGTCGTGTTCAGACAGCGAGTCTGTGATGTTTAGCGCAATATGGAGCGTTTCCCTGAAAATAATGTATTTATGGTTTACCTGAATAGGGACAGATACAACATGCCTAGATAAAACTGAAACAACAGCCGTCCAATGCAAGTATCTGTGCTTATGCTGAAGAATAACTTGCAACACTCGTCCCTAGAAGAGCCTTTATACACTAAAAGACTAAACATGAGCAAAAGTTTGTTGCTCAATTAATCAAGATCACGGTTTTTAAATACGAGTTGAACCGTAACAAACTTTTTTGATATTTCATTTATTTTAATATGCGTTTATTTTTTGTTGCTCGATAACACACTAAATGATACTCTCCCTAAACAAAATCACAAAATAGCAGTGTTCATCCTGTTTCATTCTGAATGGTTTCCTTAATACAGATTTAGGATAAATTACTATTAATCCCATATTGTGGAAGTGAGTTTTGCATTACTGTACAATTCAAATTTCTTCCAGAAAATGTGAAAATATTATTTGATTGAAATGAGTCATTAATGCTTCAGACGGACAGACAAACACAACAACAGCTCAAACACACGCATTAAATTTATTGCAAATATGATATGGACTGTATGAGAGACTTGTTGGAAGCAGGTTAAAGGCGCTGATGGTGTCAGTCGATTTACAGCAGCGGTTCCCAACACTGCACATTTTCTCCGTCTCCTTGATCAAGCACACCTGGATCAGGTCATCAGGTCATCGGCTCATTAGCAGAGACTCCAGGACCAGAAATGGGAGTCAGGCAAAGGAGACGTGGAAATGTGCAGTGCTGGGGAGCTCCAGGAACATGCCTGGAACCACTGATTTACAGGACCAAGACAATCATGCATTTCAGAAGAAAACACAGGCAGTGATTTCAGTTTATACAATTCTATGACCTATACAAATGTTAAAAGATCGCCTCTAAAAATCAGGAAATCATAAAATGCAAGTTATTTTTCAAATGTTTTCAGTGGTCTGAGGACATGGACATGGTCAAGCTTCATCTAACCGATCTCAGCAAAGACAATCTTCTGAAACATAAGCTTCTATGAAAATATAAACCACCTACACTAAAAAAGAAATACAAAAAATATATGTCTGCAAATTGTATTTGGTTATTTCTGAGGGACGTTTTCTCAGTCTGTTGGGATGGATTGTGTGCATTAGTTATATATCATAAGCTCATAAACTGAGACACAACAGTAAGATCCTGATTATCTGCTGATTGGAGCTTTGGATCACGTGTGCTGGAGGTCACGTATGACGCTCGTGTGTGAGCTTTCACGCTGATCTAACGATGGAGCCCATCTGATGTGGCTTTAATCATGACCCAATTTTAAAAAACTCGTAGCAAAAAGAAAAATTTCTTATCAATTTTGCATAAACAGTGATGTTATTAATACAACTGCAGAGCCTAACTGTGTTCAGAAGTCTGTAAGATTATCACACAGAAAGGACACTAAATATTGTTTGGATAGGTCGCAGCAGAAAGAGTGAAAAACAAACGTATTCAGTTTCTCCACCATGAATCGAAGACAAATGCTCCAACAGTTCACAGTAAAACCAGTGTGTAAAATCACATGAGTTGTTGTGCGTCACATGAACAAACAGCAGCAGAACGAAGCTGTTTCTCGTGTCGCTCATCTGTCTTTATCTCTTATTTTCCATCACAGAGAAACACCGTCTGAAGACTGGCACAATCCTCCTGCCGTGAGAAACTCCGCCTGTTTCTCACTCTTTTTTAATCATGGACCCCTCAGAAATGAAAATAAAGAAATGTCCTCCTTTTTCCTTGAATCAAGGACCCAAAAGGATTCCTTAACGAAAGAGTGACGCTGAACGAGTGTTTTAACACACGGCTGCTGCGGAGCTTCACGGACCGACCGGCACGAGATCATCGAACACTGACTCACTGAAGGACTGAGAGGAACACCAAAAAACACCAAAAAATGAAGACAGAGTGTGAGTGTGAGAGTGTGTGAGTGTGAGTACAAGGGTGTGTATGACTGAGTATGAGTGTTTGAGTGAGTCTTAGTATGAGAGTATGTGAGTGTGTGTATGTGCGAGTACAAGTGTGTGTATGACTGTATGTGACTGAGTATGAGTGTTTGTGTGTGTGTGTGCGTGTATTTGAGTACGAGTGTTAGAGTGAGTCTTAGTATGTGTGTTTGTATGTATGTGTGTATGTGAATGAGTGAGTTTTGAGTGTGTGAATGTTTGTGACTGAGTATATGAATGTGTTTGTGTATTTGTATTTGAGTATGTGTGTGTGTGTGTGTGTGTGCCACAAGAGAAAGCAAGGACAGCCGTGTTATTCCTGTATGAACGTCTCATTCTGCTTCATTCCTCTTTTCATAAAGTAATTTGATGTGATGAACTTACTGACGGCTGATTATTTCCTCCTCCACCGTGATCGGCCTCTGGCTGACGATTACACACACGTACAAACAGAGACGAGAACATGACAAACCAAGACGAGTCTGTGATAAACTGTGAGGAAGGTGATTTACAGTCGTAGGATCACAGCTTCCGTCTGTGAGAATCATTCATCACCGCTGGGCCACAAAATACACTCAATGACGACATTACTGTCTCACAACATCAGATCTCCTACAGGCCAATCTGCACATTACACACTCCTGACATGAAACACTGAAGAAGACTGAAAGTTTCTACATTTCTACAGTAAAACCATATAAAAATATATTCTAATTTAAAAAATGAAATACAAGTAGATGCAGCTGAACACCTACACGAGTGTTTCTCTTTAATTTCATCACAATATATACAAAAGATGAAACTTAATAATGTATTACTGTAATGTAAACATGGATGAACAGTGAAACAGAGTCAGAAGAAAACACTGTAGACTGGTTTTGGATCAGTGTTTTATAAAGTGTGTTTGTTGCTGAAACCTTTGGAAGAATGAGTTGGTTTGACTCATGAAGTGTTTTGGAAGTTTTAGAGTATTTTGAATGTGAAATTAAGTTTTGAAAAAGTGATCTAATATTGAGAGCTGTTCATAAACACTGCAGCGGGTCATACAGTGAAGTTTGACATGTGACGGGCGTTTGATGATGAAAACATGAGTCTGAGGGCAGAGACACACCTGAGATAAAGAGCGACGACAGCCATCATCATCATACTGAGCCGCGCGTCATGTGACCAACAGCGTCAGTCGAAGCTCAGGACGACGGGCTCGTGTTTGGTCTCCTTCAGGAAGGTCGTCTGGTTTGAGTCCCATGGTGGCGCTGTTGGTCATGGGGTGGAAGTAGACGCGCTGGTGTCCGCCGTGGGTCAGATCGCGGTCCAGCACCAGCTTCACGCTCTGGTCCGTGTCGCAGAAGAGCGCGAGCGCCGTCACGCAGCCCTGACGCACCCGCAGCTTCTCCAGCAGCAGCGCCTCGTCCGCCAGACGCAGGTTTCCTCCGCCGAGGCCCAGACGCTTGGACACGTCGCCGAGGTCCAGCTGCCGGTCGTGCCGGACGGACAGCAGCCACAGGCTCTTCTTCTTCTTGTCCTTCAGGAAGAGGTTTTTAGTGACCGCGCCGCTCAGATGAGCCACATGAGGCATCATCTCCTCCACCGTGAACACCTGCAGCGACACCAGATTCACTGAAGATCATGTTTATATCGTCAGCTTGAGCAGAAACACACTTCAGACATCATTCTCATGACAAGACAAAACTATGACACCAGAAATGATGAGAAAAACTCCAAATTACATGAGAATAAAAATAAATTATGACATATTAAAGCATAATGACAGATAATTGAGAATAAAAAGTCGAAATTATGAAATATTAAATCATAACGACAGATAATTGAGAATAAAAAGTCGAAATTATGACATATTAAATCATAATGACAGATAATTGAGATGAAAAGTAGAAATTATGACATTAAATCACAATGACGGATAATTGAGAATAAAAAGTCGAAATTATGACATTAAATCATAACGATGGATAATTGAGAATAAAAAGTCGAAATTATGACATTAAATCATAACGACAGATAATTGAGAATAAAAAGTAGAAATTATGACATATTAAATCATAACGACAGATAATTGAGAATAAAAAGTAGAAATTATGACATTAAATCATAACGACAGATAATTGAGAATAAAAAGTCGAAATTATGACATTAAATCATAACGACAGATAATTGAGAATAAAAAGTCGAAATTATGATATTAAATCATAACGACAGATAATTGAGAATAAAAAGTCGAAATTATGAAATATTAAATCATAACTACTCTCATAACTCTCATAATCATAACTAATTATTTAAAAGTAAAGGAAAAATGTATAAAAGGGAAAGAAAATATTGTTGAGGTTTTTAATAATTATTTAATTTAAAGTTCAGCCCCTGATGCTAGTCGTTTAACGAACGGTGTAAGAAAAGGGAATGTTGAAGCAGAAACACATCGCTCATCTCAGCTTTTACATTCAAGCCTGTTTTAGCAGCACAAGTTCATAAAGCCCTACTAAATTAAGATTGTAAAAAGGCAACAGGGCCTGATAATATAGAACCTTATTTTTTAAAAATTGCAGCAGATTTTATAGCAGAATCTATTACTTCTGTTTTTAATTTAAGTTTAAATTCAAATGTAATTCTTATGCATGGAAATCAGCCATGGTTCTTCCCTTGTTAAAAGGGGGAGACTCCTATGAACTAGATCACTATCGTCCTATTTCAAGGTTATCAGTTATGGCAAACGTTTTTGAGTCTCTTGTAAATGATCAGATTAAACAGTTTTTAACAGAAAATAATATCTTGAATGAGTTTCAATCAGGTTTTAGGTCAGTAACAGTACTGTGACAGCGGCAACACTCGTCACTAATGATATTATCACTGCGCTGCTTTATTTGTTGATCTCTCTAAAGCTTTCGACTCTGTAGATCACAACATTCTATTAAACAGGCTCAGCTGCTTAGGTTTTAGTCAAATGAGTATAAATTGGTTTAAAAATGATTTATCTGAAAGAACGCAGTGTGTCTCAGTTGAAAATTTCACTTAAAAAAAAATAGAAATGAAGAAAGGTGTTCCTCAGGGATCAATTTTAGCACCAATTTTATTTTCAATTTATATAAATGATTTAGGTCGTGAGATAACCACAGCTGAACTGCATTTATACGCTGATGACACAATCATTGATACGGCTGCACAGTAATGCAGAAAGCTGTAGAGCGATTACAAGATTCCTTCCAGGTACTGCCATCTTCATTGTTAATTTAAAATTGGTTTTAAATATTAAGAAAACTAAATATATGCTGTTTACTCGCTCTCGTAACAAACTTGTGATTCCACCCGTTTTAACTTTGGAAGGGGATTGTGTAGAAAGAGTAAATACCTCGATGAAAGGTTGGGTTTTAATATTCATATTGAAAATCTTTCAAAAAAACTCAGACTCAAATTGGGGTTTCTTTTCCGTTTAAAGAAATGTCTTCCTTTTGAAGCAAAAAAGAGAATTATTCAAAGTTGTTTTCTTTCTGTGTGTAATTTATATGCATGCTAATGTATCTACACTAAAAAAATTAGATTGTATATACCATGCTGCAATAGGATGTGAGTACTGCTCCTGCACGTGACATCATCGCACTCTCCTCCTTGCATCAGAGCAGGAAAATGCACATGTTGATGTTTACATTTACATTTACGCATTTGGCAGACGCTTTTATCCAAAGCGACTTACATTGCATTATAGATTTGTATCTGAGTATGTGCAATCCCTGGGATCGAACCCATGACCTTGGCATTGCTAGTGCCATGCTCTAACCACTGAGCTACAGGAAAGCATTGATTCTTGCCAAAGCTCTGATAGGTAAACTGCCTCTGTAGATCTGTAGTCTCTTATTGTTCTGGAAGTTATAAAACTAGATGGTCCTTTAAATCACTTTTAACTGTGCCTAGATCATTCTGAGTTTGGTAAAACTGCTTTTTCTTGTTACGCGCCCAGATTGTGGAATGAAATGCAGAATACTTTGAGGCTAGACGTGCTCCCATCTTTAAATATTTTTAAAAACCTTTTTGTGTCTTACTTGAATCTTGTTCTTGTTTTTCCTAACATTTACATATTTTGTTAGTTCCGAGTTTTTTTTTTCTTTCTTTCTTGTTGGTTTTGAAATGTTTTTGTGTGAAACTTTGTGTGCGGCCATTTTGGCCCGGACTCCCTGGTAGAAGAGATTTTTATCTCAATGGGATTATTCCTGGTCAAATATGGGATAAATAAAATAAAAATAACGACAGATAATTGAGAATAAATTGAATTGAAATTATGACAAGTTACTGCATATTATAACTTTTTAAGCCATTTATGCCATAGAAATTCTAAATTATGAGATAAACTCCAAATTATCGCATAATTATGAAAATACAGTAGAAATTATGACTAATACAGTAAATATATCGAAATTACTGACGTAAAAAAATAAATTATGAAGTTCTCTGTCATGATTATGACCTTTTAAGAAATAAATTCGACTTTTTATGTCATAATTGTGATTTTTCATCTCATAAATATGACTTAGTATGTGATAATTTCGAATTATGTCAATTATGATTTACAAAAGCCCGCTTTCCACCTGTGTGGCGGGAATTCTCCTCACACGTGTCATTAAACGCTTCCGTCAGTCGCGAGCGTCGCTAAACTCGTGGCTGTCTGACCTTTGCTGTCTATGGTCTGACCTCAGGATGATCGACGCAGATCGAGTCGATGTTCAGTCGCTTGAGAAGCTCTTCCAGCGCTTTCCTCAGATCAGGATCGGACGCCATCGCGACTCAACTCACTGTTTATGTGGTTTACAGCACACGAGGCTGTGATTGGTCCAGCCTCACACCAGACTACTGTGATTGGTCAGGAGCCGCCGGCGTTGAGAAAAGGAACATCGAGTTGTTCGTCAACATTAATTCCAGTAAAGATAGTTTTAATATGAACGGGTTTTCCTAGGCTATGTTTAAAAAAACAAACAAATAACTAAATTAATTAACTAAAACAAAGCAATCGTTTGAAAAGGAGGAACTGTTCAAGCTAAAGAAATAGAGCATTTTACAACACCACAGCAGACTGCTTCCGGTTTCAAGGCTGTTGTCGAACAGCGCCACCTGCTGGCCGTCCGTCAGACTCACACTGCAGGCCTACACACACACGTGATCACTTTACTGTCTGCCACACCTTTATTAAGTGTTCTGAAAATAAACAATAGTTAATACTTATTTTACATTAAATACTCAAACTCACCGTGAATCAAAATTGATTTTTTAATGGAATATTGCAGTGTTTATCATAAATGATTTATCGCTGCACGTCATTATTGTGTTAAATTCATGTTCTGGTAATCTTGAATCAGAATATCTTGTCCTCCCTCTTGCAGCATCTCTTCTCTGATGACGAGGGCGGGGCAACCTGTCACTCACATGAGATCCACCAATAGCAAACCACAACCATCCAATCAATTCCCCACAGTCTAAATCAAGCCCCGCCCACATTTGTTCTTGTCTGTGATGCGTTTCACTCGATATACGACACAATAGAGAAGATCAGCACAACTTCAGTTTCATGTTGACTTTAAGATTATTCATATTTCACGCTTTCAAACGTTGATTCACACCGTATCAATCTGAGTGACGGATTCAAAAACAACCGTATCCAGAGTCTGAACATTTAGAACATGACAAACACTCAGAAAGAAGCGCTGATGTGTGTTTTATTGATCATTTGTCCTCAGGTTTGTTGAAGCAGTAGGTCAGGCAGCACTTCCCGCAGTAATGTCTGTCGAAGTGACTGGCCATGAACACTCCAGCGCCACACTCGTCCGCCGGACACTCGCGCCGCAGCCGGTGGATCTTCCCGTTCTCGTCCACCTGCGGCGGCAGCAGCGTTACAGTCGTCAGGAGACACGTGTGTGTGTGCGTGTGTGTGTGTGCGTGTGTGCGTGAGAGTGTGTGTGTGCGTGTGTGTGTGTGTGTGCGCGTGTGTGTGTGTGTGTGTGTGTGAGTGCGTGTGTGTGTGTGCGTGTG
>RJVU01060905.1:276598-340843 GCA_003731715.1 Anabarilius grahami
CAAAATTGAGCAAATTATGCAAATGTGTGGTATGCTGCTTTTAGTCCATTTCCATTTTTAATGATGAATCAACTTTTTTGCTAGTTTTTGGTTTGTTTGATAGTGTCACCAAGTCATCTAGATGACTAATAGATGGGGTTTTGCTGAAACTTTGATACTAATGGAAGCATCAGTTAGAATACGAGTTACATTATAATCGTTTAACTCTTTCTCCGCCATTGATGTAATTTTCCGGCAATCCATGTTTTATATGTTTTGTGGTGCTATTATGCATCTTCTGAAAGAATACAGAATCTCCGGATCAAAACACAAGCAAAAAAGAAGCAGGAACAAGCAATAAAAGCGTTGCTTATGCATGTTGTAGTCATTGACAAAAATGTGATTTTCTCAGCTTTTTGTTCAAAATGTTGCTTTTTTTAATGAAACACCCACATTCAAGTGTTGATAAAAAGAATGCATGAAGCTAGAATAAAAGTTTTTTTCTCTCTTTTTTTTTTTTTTTTTTAAACTTTTTTTTTTTTTTTTTTTTTTTTTTTTTTACAGATATAACCATTTAAACTAAATGTTATACCTTTTGTGTTTTGGCTCCGGTTTGACCCGAAACTGTGATTTTTACACATGAAATAATGCTAAAAAGTACGGAGCCCCTAAAGGGACATGGTGGTGGAAAAATATGGGATGGGAAAAAAATGTGTCACTACTTCACACAAAAGTTTGAAGTTTCCCCGAGAAACTGCATTCGGTTGCAAAGAACTCAAACAATTTGAGAGCAAACACAAACACATTAACATATCATTTTTCCTCCCATCTCATTTTTTCCATCACCATGTCCCTTTAGGACACATAATATATCAGCATCTGCAGAATGTATCAGAATGTATCTTGGCCTATTTGAAAATGTGTTTAGTCGCTTTCGGAGATGTGATCTGCTGCTGGCTCTTGTGAAGATGGTGTTTAAACATCAGGTATAATCCGTGTTGGGTATATCAAACAATCTTTGGTCTTATTAATCTAACCTATTACTTGTTCCAGAACAAACCGATAAGTGCCAAAATAATATGTTTCTGGTGGATCCAAAAGGGTCAATATTCAATATTCTAGACTGCCAACACTGATCATCACATGTGAAAATAGTTATGGTTAGTTTGTTGCTATGTAAAGACAAAACAAAAGCATTAATAATTGATTATTATATATATAGAATTCATCTATTTAGAAAGAATTCATTACAAACAGATATTCTGGCATTTCTTTTTTTCAGCTGATGTATTTTGCTTGCTTTAAAATAAATGTCTCTTGTTAAGTTTTTATATTGGAGTCTTTTTTGCTGCCATAGTTTTCCTTGGATTTGCTTCTCAGTTCCATGCGATTTTAAGCTTTTCTTGGTTCATTCCATGTTTTACAGGCAGCCTCTCTCATGCTAATTCAGATTTGCACAGTTGGTTTAAATTAATCTGGTTTATTTTAATTCAAGACTCCAGGTTTTAGTAATCTGTACTTAATCTGTGTTACAGAAAGCCATTTTTTAAACCTCGATTAACTATTCTGGATTAAGGCCTATCCCGGCTTAATTTAAATGGGAAACCGCCCCCAAGTGTTCCAGTGTGACAGGTCATGTTGACACGTTTGTGGTTAGATATTGGACGAGAACTGCAGAAGCGATGATGTTTTCAGAATTAGTTGCTCATTTGAACTTGAAGTACCTTTTGTATGAAAATATGTCTGTTTCCGTTTCTGCAGACATGAGATGATGCAAGATCTGCAATATTCTCTTAAAGGTGTCAAAACAACACCTTCTGTATCTATTTTCATCTATCTTTGACATTTGTCCAGTCACTCTGACCTCGCCGTTACACCAACTATGACATAATGGATAAATCTGTTTGACCTTTTCTTATTAGACCAAAACATGAGTTTGAGTGGGATGTAAGTTTTTCTTGCTTTTCGCCTCTCTTCTGCGTCTTCCACTTCTGTCTGCTTCTACTCTTTCTGCTTCTGCTTCTCTTCTACCTCTCACTTCATTCTGCAAAGATCTTCTTTCTTTCTTTCTTTCATCTGTTAGATACAATACTCAGGATTTTATTATAAACTATTATTTACTTAATTTGTTTGTCTCTGAAATTTTTACTTAATAAATGTGTTATTCCTTATTCAAATATGATCTCTGACATAATCATTGCTGGACTGCCTTGATCTCATTGGATCAGTTTTTGCATCAGTTTCATAACTATATTTACACTGAACTTAATTCCTGTACTAACCAGAGCAATGCTTTTGTACTTTTGAATGAACTGTTTATGTTTATTTTCTTATTGTACCAATTTCTTATACTGTTATAATGGCTATAGTTGTTCATTTAAATATTATTGTTCAATAAATAATATTTTATATAAATAACATGTTGTATTTGGTATTGAGAAAGTGTCCGTTAGTGATTGTGATTTCGACTTCAGTGAAAGTTACATTATGTAGCGTCTGGAGAGCTCAAACACACAGTTGTAAGAGTCAATCCTCACAACATGCAGACTCTATAAGGTCTGCCCCCCCACTGAGGAATATGCATTTCCCAGTGCATTTTGTGTACTTCATAAGTAATACTCCGATCAGTTTGTGCAGCGCCGCTTCAAGTCTAACAAGACAATGATTTGCGCCACCTACTGGCGGTTTGAGCATCATTTCATTGTAGCTGAGGGACTGAAGGATGAAGATTGAATGCTGTTTTTTTTTCGGTTGTAACAATAGTCTGGATAAAGAGATAAAATGTGCTTATTAGTATTATTAAGTGTGAAATATGACATAATAAATACAAAATGTATTTTGCTAGGGGGGTTTGGGGGCATGCTCCCCGAGAAAATGTAGATTTCCCTGGTGTCCACATGTGCATTTTAGGACGTTTTAAGGCCAACAAATTGGATAAATAGCTTTAAAACCATGTCAGCAAACATACATGCACGCGCAGTTTTGAGGCAGCTTTAATCGCATGTTTGGAAATTTCATAACTTCATTTTCAACAGAACAACTACGTGCATGCTCATAGTGTCTTTTGCGCTTTATTTAAGCTGTAATAAAGTAATATATTTAACTATATTAAATAATAGAAGTCACACAAGCGTACTCTCTAAATGCGTGCACTCATAGTCTAATCTACAAGACAACATCACTTAGAGGGATGTCAGATCGATTGTGCATCGTTAAAAGAAAAAAATATGATAAAATCGTAGACTTAATATAGCACACCCCTTCCTTCTTCACAGTAATTATTAATAACATTTGAAATTCAGGTCTGTAGACATTTCTATTTAAACTCTTTGGGGCAGTGAAACAGCAAGCCTGCTCTGTTGGTGCTAATCAATCTACAATATTTTTTGGTGGCATTTTANTACTCTCTAAATGCGTGACTCACTGGTCTAATCTACAAGACAACATCACTTAGAGGGATGTCAGATCGATTGTGCATCGTTAAAAGAAAAAAATATGATAAAATCGTAGACTTAATATCGCACACCCCTTCCTTCTTCACAGTAATTATTAATAACATTTGAAATTCAGGTCTGTAGACATTTCTATTTAAACTCTTTGGGGCAGTGAAACAGCAAGCCTGCTCTGTTGGTGCTAATCAATCTACAATATTTTTTGGTGGCATTTTATTTTCTTTCACTTCATTAACTTGTGAATTTACATTATGCATTTAAATTAATAGTACCCACTGCAAAATCATACTGGGCTGGCCGTGGTCACCACTGCCCACCCCTTGGGGGCGCCCTGGTTTAGAAGAGTCCAAGACGAAAGTGAAAGCTTGTGATCATCCATCAGCATCCTCTCCATATTCTGTCTTGATTCTATTTGAAGAAGCAAAGAAAGGGAGGAAAAACACCTATGTAAGTACTTTGCATTTTACACCTTTGATTTTTTATAGTAATAAAATCATTCAGTTCAGTTAGAGACAGACACAGTTAAACTGAATGCGTCAGAGTCACAGAGTCAGATCTGATCTATCAGCATGAGTTATGCTCTGCTTATTCATTCTGTTCATAACAGTTCTGCTTAACATAAGCGAGTTTGTCATTGTACTGTTTTATTGTTTTTCATTAAGAGAAATAATGAGCATCATTCAAGCAAATGCCCTAATGCGAAAGTGAAAATGTTTCCTCTTTCTACATGACAAACACAGTCTTATGGCATTTTAAAAGCAGACAAATGTCCCTCTGCTCCATGTGTGTGATGTACAGTTATTACAGTTAATAATATGGTGTTTGGAGAAACATCACTAAAGATTAATGTCAAGACTAACCTGAATATCATTTTCCTCTATACAGAGACTGACATCATGGGATGCACCTGTAAGTTATAATTGTTGCACAATCTCACATTTATAGTCTAAAATGTAGATGTGTTTATAATGCAGAGAGTCGAGCTACTGAGTGCTTTCAGAAAGGTTTGGGATAACTCTTGTTTGGAAGTTTCTAAAACAGCATCAGGATCTTAAAATGAAAGATTCTCATTAAAACGTTTCTATGTGCAACAGCCAGTGTCTCGGAGTCGGCGCCAGAGAGAAAGATCGTCCTTCTTGGGAAATCAGGAGATGGTAAAAGCAGCGCCGGAAATACAATTCTTGGAGAAAAAGTATTCAGCATTAAAGCTTCGGCTTCAACTGCAGGAGATGAATGTCTAAAAGCAGAGAGAAAGGTTCATGGAAGAAACATCACAGTTATTGACACGCCTGGAGACTTTGACACAGATTGTGACGATGAAGCGCAGAAATCTGAGGCCATCAGATCTCTGGTTGAATGTGCTCCAGGCGTCGATGCCTTTATCATCGTCCTGAAGGTCGGAAGATACACAGAACATGAAAACACATTCAAAGAGGAACACGTCCTGAAACACACAGTGATCTTATTCACTCATGGTGAGCAACTAGAAGGAAAGACCATTGAAGCATTTCTGGAGGGCTGTCCACAACTGCAGGAGCTCGTAGATAAATGTGGAGGACGCTGTCACGTCATCGACAGCAAGTACTGGAATAAACGCAAACAAGGGAACAAGAGCAACAGAGTTCAGGTGAAAAATCTGCTGAAGACCATCGACAAGATGGTGAACAAGAACGGCCGCTACACCAGTGAGCTGCTTCAGAAAGTGGAGAAAGACATTCAAGAGGAGATGAAGAATATAACTAAAGACAATTTACATCCAAAAGAGCAACGGGAAGAAGCTATGGGAAATGTTACTGCCAGTTATCAGGACAAGTCTGCAGGAATGGGAATAGGGACGGTGCTTGGTGCTCTTGTTGGCATGAGAGCTGCTATAGCTTTAGTTCTGGCTATTGTACAACCATATGTAGCTCTAAAAACAGCATTAAGCGCAGCAGGAGCAGTTAAGATTGTGCTTGGAGTAGGAGGTATTGCAGGAGCTGCTGTAGGAGCTGGTATTGGATGGAAAGCAGTAGGTGAAGCTGAATCTGTGTGTGACATGATAGCAAAGGCAGCAGTGGATACCTGGGATAATGAATTATATGTGTTTAAGAAGGCAGAAGAAATGTGGGGTCTTAGCAAAAAGGCAAAAAAATACATTTAGTTCATGCTTATAACCTGTTCATGTCATGCTCTTCATGATCTTTTTATTGTCAATGACAACAAGGAGACATGAACCTTAACAAATGCCATCATGTGACCAAATGTCATGACAGTTCAGCTTAGGCTCATTAGAAAAACGTACCTGTGGGAACACTTTTTCAAAATGAAAATATAGCATCATGCACATTTCGTGACAGTTTCAGTGTTCAATGTCCACTGAGTGGCGCTAAAAGTGTGTTTCCGAAACAGATGAATGTGAATCATCATCGTCAAGTTTATTTAGTTGGTTTTGTACGTATCACTGCAGTACTGAATTGAAATGTCCAGTGAGTGGCGCTAAGCTTAAAAGTGAAGTGAAGTGACATGTGGCCAAGTCTGGTGACCCATACTCGGAATTTGTGCTCTGCATTTAACCCATCCAAGTGCACACACACAGCAGTGAACACACACACCGTGAACACACACCCGGAGCAGTGGGCAGCCATTGCTGCGGCGCCCGGGGAGCAGTTGGGGGTACGGTGCCTTGCTCAAGGGTCTCACCTCAGTCGTGGTATTGAGGGTGGGGAGAGCGCTGGACATTCACTCCCCTCACCGACAATCCCTGCTGGACCTGAGATTCGAACCCATAACCTTTGGGTTACAAGTCCGACTCTCTATCCATTAGGCCACGACTGCCCCAAGCTTAATGCTAATAACGTACCACCAACCATACACCTAAAACTACTGACCAGAGTCCAGAGATGAGCCGCTCCAGAGCCCCATCCAGCCCAGAAACCCACAGCTGGGGTGGGGTTACGTCTCCAATCATCGTGGCCGGGCCAAAGGTCAAGGCCACAGAGGCCAATCCTAGATAGTTCCCTGAGCTCCGCCATGGTGGCTTCCTATCCTTCCGAAGCCACCTGTGATCAGCCTCCAGAGCCCCGCCCCCTCCTCTGTTGGACTGTCCTTATATGACGAGAAGACGTGTCTTTTCAGGAGAGGACATATTGTCACGTTTTGAGTTTGTCTTGTGATCTGTTTCTCCTTCCTGTTCATGTTTGAGTTTCTTTGTTAATCTTTGAGTCTGTTAATTAGTTGTCCTCTTGTTTATATCCTCGGTTACTGATTTGATTAGTGTCCTCAGTTCAGGTCTTATTAATCAGCCTCATTAGCTCCTCTGTTTCCTTTGTATATAAGCCTTCAGTTTCAGTCTCTTCTTTGTCTTGCATTGATGTTGTATTATTGTGTTTTTGGTTGTAGTTATTCTCCTGGTTGTGTTTTCATTTTATTAAAAGTCTTTCAAAGGATTTCCTTCATCGTGTGCATCTTAATCCAGCCACACCGTGACAATAGGCCTGTTCAAGATGCATCAGCGTATGACCACGAGAGCCGGTACTTTGATGTCATACTCCGATCAGTTTGTGCAGCACCACTTCAAGTCCGACAAGCCTAGTGACTAACTCGTTAAGACAATGATTTGCCGCCACCTACTGGCAGTTTGAGCATCATTTCATTTTAGCTGAGGGACTGAAGGATGAAGATTGAATGCTGTTTTTGTTTTCAGTTGTAACAATAGTTCTGGGTAAAGAGATAGAATGTGCTTATTAATATTATTAAGAGTGAAAAATGACGTAACATGTTTTTTCCCTCTGACTCTGACTGTTTCTTTGAAAGGTCATGAATTGCAGAGCGTCCGTCTTTGATGAATGCGGCTTGGCAAGTGATGTGCTCAGAAGTGCAGCATTTCGAAACAAACGCCAGCTCTTTTAGAGAGAAATTTGCTCTATTAGTCTCACCTGAAAGTCACAGAGGAGAAGCATCACTCTCAGATGCAGAGCTGTCAGTGTGTCCTCGTTCTCAGTGTGAGCAGCTGGACACAGAGACTGCAGGACTGTGCGAGACGCATTCATGGCACGAGATTTGCAACAACAGATTCAGAGAAAACAGGAGTTTTCCCCATAAGTGTCAGAAAAACCTACGCAATGCATGTGAAACGCATCAAAAGGGAACTGTGGGTCAGATTAGTAGGGTTAAAAATATAAGAACTTAAATCAACCCAAATTTTATTGGTTATACTACAATTGCAAAATAAATGGGCAGCTGTTTCTTCAACAAGACCACAATATGAGCAAGTTTCCTCAATATCTAGATATTTACAGATAGATTAATTAAACCTGTCACTCATATCTGTTAAGTTGTTGCACTTGTGATAATGTCGTAGGTCACATGATAACATGGCGGATGATGTCCAGATCGCTAAGCGCTCGATAAGTAAGTACTTTTTAGAGGCTTTTGCACTGGAAGAATCTTTTCACAGTTCCTTGAACTATTGGCTGAAGTACCTGGATTTTGCCGTGATCACACTGCAAGAACTGGGAATGATTTTAGTTCTAGGAACTATTTTTGGGGAACTAAATTAGCTCTTACTTCAGAGTAGGGTCTAAACCAGCACTATAGGAGCTATAAGTGACATGAGCGTACGCTGATTTGACAAACACGTCAAACTCTGGCACCCGGCATTTTTAAAAAGCTGTGTAAACATATTTACTTCACAAACATGATAACGGCCTGTTGTCTGCAGGGTTGTGTTCTTTTCTCTGACTCGATGATGTGTAATACTGAAAGGTGTCATTGGAGATTTTGTCTCTTAGCCACACTTTTTGCTCTTTCAGTCGTGTAAATTATGCGTTTACATTCCATCTCCGTTATCGTGGAACCCTCGACACACAACAAACACAGCTCCGATCACGGCATCCTCCATCCACTGGTTTTTAGTGTTTATAAATGCAGCGCTTAAAGACGCCGCTGTTGGCCGCTTCAGAGTTCCTATTCCCGGTGCGAATGCAACCATGTCGGGGAGAAATTAGTTCTCGGGGAACTATCCTAGTGGCTAGTTTACTATAACTGAGTTTACATTTATGCATTTGGCAGACGCTTTTATCCAAAGCGACTTACATTGCATTATACTATACATTTGTATCTGAGTATGTGCAATCCCTGGGATCGAACCCATGACCTTGGCATTGCTAGTGCCACGCTCTAACCACTGAGCTACAGGAAAGCTACTGTATAACTATTCGTTATAGGCCCCTATTGAAATTAAGTGTCTACTCAGAGAGTATGTGATTTGCTGCCACCTACTGGCGGTTTTACTATCGTTTCATTTCAGCTGAGGGACTGAGGGATGAAGATTGAAGAGTTGAAATTGTAAAGTCGTTCTGGTTAAAGAAATAGAATGTGTTTATAAGTATACTATTAAGAGCAAAATATGAAATAACATTATAAATATAACAGAGATAAAGTAATAGCAGTTGCATTGCATAAATGATTTTGTCAGTCTTTTTTCCTCTGGGGGGCGTGGGGGGGGGGGGCTCCGACTCTTTCTCTGAGACGGGTCATGAATTGCAGGACTTTAGATGAGGAGGTGATGGACGTGTGCTCAGTCCACACACACAGAGGCTGACATCTCACACAAACACTGCAGCGCTGCAGCACAGATCTGACCAGCCACTGGAGACGCGTCATCAATTAAACAATGCAGCAGCAGAGACGCAACACCACACCGCCTGTGCCAGAGCCTCAGCGTCTTCAGCTCACCGCATCTTCCATACGAATGCCCGCGCATCATGTGAGCTGGAACTTCACATCTCAGTGCAAACGTCAGGGGTATCGTGGGTAATTATATGAGGCGTCAGCCCAATGACTCGACACTTCTTGGTCCTGGCATGAAACCATCAGCACAAACATCACCGACAGCAGGTTCCCTAGAAAGCCCAAAGCTCTGATCCTGTAATCCCCACTGATACATCATTTTACCTCAGAATCATGAGAATGAACACTATTATTTCAGTTCTGCTCATGTCAAATACAGCATCACATGATCTCTGAGGTCAAACACTTCATTCAGGACAGATGAAATAATATACAGCGGATCAGTTCATATCCAGTAGCTTACATGGACAGATATTTCGTCTATCTTTGCTCTGCTAATGAAAATAGTTTGACACTAAGCTAAAACAGGCTCAGCCGTGTGTCTCTGAGCAACACAAAGACTGTCAGTCCGTCCGCTGCCGCTGAAACACTCATGAAACGAGGTTAATCCTGTGGGATTGAGAACTGGAACTAACGGATGAATAAATGTCTTATGCGTGTAGATGTTCATTCAGGATACTACAGCTTATTAATGTTTGTTTTGACATTCGTTGTGCAGGAGCTTCTGGCCGTCTAAATGTGTGATCATATCACTTTACAGGCCTGAAGAAATAGCTCTGCTCACTCCGGCGGTCAGAAAACACTCATGAGTGATGTGATTCATCTGGTTCTGGCTCACGTTTCATGAACCGCACTTGTGTTCGCTCTGGCGTCTTGATGATCATGTGAGTCATTATCAAGCCTTTCTGTTTTACACATTGACATTTGGCCGTAAAGCGCTCCAGAGACGCCATTAAAGCCCCAGTCGTCACACTTGCGAGCGCTGACAGATGCTGCTGCTTATTTTGGTCTCTTATCTCGAGCGTGAGGCCCTGAGCTCAGATCAGTCTGAATCACACACACAAACATCAGCATCATTTACTCACACTGGGCAGAAGATGTTTCGGTGCTGTTCGCCTGCAGTGATTTCACTGAGTCATTGCGTTGTCTTGTGTTGCTCAGGTTATGAAGGTGTCGACGATGACAGAATTTACTGAATGTTTCGTTGAACTCTTCCTTTAATAATGTATTGCTATATATTATACTTTGTTTTGAACAGCTGTTTCATGATGGACATTAATGAGTCACGATACACAGAGTCCGGCCCTTTAAAAACCATAAAAGTTTGTCTCTTGCGATGCCTATATGGGCCATGGTGCTAACTGCTGTCCCACAACCAAAAAACACATTTAAGTATTCAAATTTTAGATGTTTACTAAGATCATTCTATTATCAGTTGAATCCCACAATAATGTTTAAAATATCAGTAAGCTTAATATATATAAAATCATCATTTATTGGGTACTTTCAGTTCGGGTGGCTGTCCCAAACCCCAACCCCTAAATTTCAACTTGTGAAAATGATATTGAAATAATTTTTGCAATTTTATTCCATTGTTGTTTTTAAAAATGTATTTTTCTATTTTTTAGTTAAAAAAAAAATTTAATTTATATTTTCTTTTTAAATCATGAAACTTTATGTAAAAAATGTGTCCCACATTTCACGTCACTCCCGAAACAGTGTGTGTTTGAGTCACTGTCTGAGACATTTCCTTGTCTGATCAGGAAATATTCCCGTGTCCCTCCCTCTCACAGCCTCGCTTTCATTTAGTCAAAAATCAAGTATATTGAATGATCAACTCGGATGTTATTATAGTGTTTGGTTCAATGTTTATTCAAACTAATTAATCCTTCACTTTGAAATCAGTATGATAAACTTTATGACTTTTACAGAGAAAGATTGGATTCAAAATACAACAAATCTCATAAATTACACATTAAATATTGCTAAAATTGTAATTGTTATTGATTAACAAACTTTTTTAGAAAATAGCAAAGAATATATTTACAAGATAGATGTAAACAAAAACTTAATAGATCAATGTAACCCTTCTTATTAAATTATTGATTATTGTGTTTCGGTAGTGACAAATATGAGAAAAGGAACAATATTCCAAAACTTTCTGAAAATACAATATGAGAATTAACTGTACGATTACTAGAAATGAGTATCTCGGATATTATACATTCATACAAAATTTGTGGAAAAAGACTATTTTTTCAAGACGTTTCCAACTCTGACTTTGAACCAGTTCTGCAGAATGATCCATAAAGCAGATTCACAGTCCCTTTCAATGCTCAAGCTCCAGCTGGAGAGTATAAAGCAGTTTATGAAATTAAGTTGGTATTTGCTTAATTCCATGAACTGCTTGTGAAATATATTCTCCAGCGGGAGTTTGAGAGGGATTGTGAGTCTGCGCTTATGGATATATGGATATGAGATGTGTGTGTTTTGAGTGACAGGAACAGCAGTGCTCAGAAACCCAAGAGCATCTATCATCTGATGCAGATGTTCAGAGATGTGCCGCACATGACCTCAGTATAGTGAACTATAAAGTAGATAAAGTGCTCAAGAAGAGTCTCAACATTCACAGAACACACTGTACATGTGCACATTACTATACATGTGAGGCATGCGCACATATTTGAAACATGACCTGTGAGATATATATGTGCACATGTGGGATATACTTACGTTTATATATAGTACTGTTTGCTCAGCACAGCATACTACACTACACCAAGAGCGTTTATGGATAACTACAGCATTTTCTTTTATTATTTAACCAAATAGATACAATACAACTAATAATAATAAATAATATCAGTGCTGTTCGGATTGCCTCATTGGTTTTAGTCGAGTATTTTGAGAGACTACATTATTTTAGTGAGTGTGTTTATAGTTTGATTTAAAGCACAAAGAGAGAGAGTTTGAGAAAAGAAGCGCGGACCAACCACGTGTGGGCGGGGCTTAGCGCACTTCTGCATCTGGATTGGTCACTGCTTACATCATTCAACCGTGATGTTTACTGATTGGACAAACGATTCTAGTCAGCGGTATCGATATTCCGCTTAGTCACTTTCGAGGAGTCTGTGAACTTCAGCTGTCTCGAGACGCTTTTCTCCTCCTAAAGAAGCTTCTTCTGCGGGTCACGGTCTCATTTCATCTCCAGCCACACACTGGAATATCAAGCACAGCTTCCAAATGGAAGAATCAGACAAAGTTTCATCCAGTGCACCTGACGAAGCTCCGCACGATGCTGCCCGGAATGAAGCCGCTGCAGCCGGTCAGACGCGGACAGACGCGCGGAGAGAGGAGGAGATGACCGAGAAAACCGGTTCTCCACAGACAACTGAGGTAACTAGTTCTCCACAGAGAGCTGAAGAAACTAGTACTTCACAGACATCTGAGGTAACTAGTTCTCCACAGAGAGCTGAAGAAACTAGTACTTCACAGACAACTGAGGTAACTAGTTCTCCACAGAGAGCTGAAGAAACTAGTACTTCACAGACAACTGAGGTAACTAGTACTTCACAGACAATTGAGGTAACTAGTTCTCCACAGATTATTGAAGAAACTAGTACTTCACAGACAACTGAGGTAACTAGTACTCCACAGATTATTGAAGAAACTAGTTCTCCACAGACAACTGAGGTAACTAGTACTTCACAGACAACTGAGGTAACTAGTACTTCACAGACAACTGAGGTAACTAGTACTCCACAGATTATTGAAGAAACTAGTTCTCCACAGATTATTGAAGAAACTAGTACTTCACAGACAACCGAGAAAACTAGTTCTCCACAGATTATTGAAGGAACTAGTATTTCACAGACAACTGAGGTAACTAGTACTTCACAGACAACTGAGGTAACTAGTACTCCACAGATTATTGAAGAAACTAGTGCTCCACAAACATCTGAGGTAACTAGTACTTCACAGACAACCGAGAAAACGAGTGCTCCACAGAGAGCTGAAGACACCAGTCCTCCGCAGATAACCGAGTTAACTAGTCCTCCAGAGCCGGCGGAGGAAAGCGCTGCTCCGGCCGCCAGTGAGGCTCCAGCTGAGGGGAAGCGCAGCGGCGCAGAGGCAGAGGCGACGGAAGTCACATCACCCCCGCAGGACCGCGTTACTCCTCCAGCAGCGGAGGCGAGCAGCTCGTGCGCGGAGAGCCGCAGAGATCTCTCATCTGAAGCGCCTGAGGAGGAGGAGGAACACCCGCACACTCTTCATCCATCACCAGCCCGTGAGTATCGCAGTTCTCAGCGGGTCGTGTGTGTTGATGGAGGCGGCGGGGGTTTCTGCTGTTGGGTTTGTCGTCGCCTCCTTCAGATTATCAAAGCGATCAGATGCGAGCGAGGCTGAAAGAGCAGATAATCGGCGTTATGCTGCGGTGAATGAGGCGTGATTGTGCTGTGATGGTGATGGTGATGGTGAGGCCCACCCGATCCACGAACAAAGACCCGCAGCGCCTCATGAGAGCAGACATGATATGATCAACACTGTGCTATATAATGTTAGATTCATATATACTTTTAATATATAATGGTCATATGAATATATCTATCTATCTATCTATCTATCATCTCATTTTGACCATATGACCATTCAGTGGGCATTGCTGTTTTTAATTTTTATATTTACAGTTTTCTGGGTAGATGCCTTTGCCTTCACAGAAAAAGATTTCATTTTAAATTTAAAACAACAGCTGTTTCGGTATAATAATCAAATTAATAAATATAAATTTATATTATATATTTTAAGGTATTATTTTAATTATTATTTATANACATTTATAGCAATTAAACTTAATGGCAGATGTTTCTATAGGAATACCCTTAAAGGGTAAGTTCACCTGAAAATGTAATTTCTGTCATTAATTCCTCTCCCTCGTGTCGGTTCACACCCGTAAGACCTTCGTTCATCTTCAGAACACAAATTAAGATATTTTTGATGAAATCCGAGAGACTCGTCCATAGACAGCAATATAATCAACACTTTCAAGGTCCAGAAAGGTACTAAAGACATCGTTAAAACAGTCATGTGACTGCAGTGGATCAACCTTAATGTTATGAAGAGACGAGAATACTTTCTGTGCGCAAAAACAAAATATAGTGACTTTATTCAACAATCTCTTCTCTTCTGTGTCATTATCTTACGTTGTTTACGTCCAGCGCTTCCAGGTTCCGACTCATTATTGGCCGGCTCCTGCGTTAGCGTCACACGCATGCGTCGTGCTGATCACGTGATCAGGCGTCGGCCAATACTGAGCTGGCGTTCTGATATAAACAACGTATGAGAATGACACAGAAGAGAAGAGATTGTTGAATAAAGTCACTATATTTTGTTTTTGCGCACAAAAAGTATTCTCGTCTCTTCATCACATTAAGGTTGATCCACTGCAGTCACATGACTGTTTTAACGATGTCTTTAGTACCTTTCTGGACCTTGAAAGTGTTGATTATATTGCTGTCTATGGACGAGTCTCTCGGATTTCATCAAAAATATCTTAATTTGTGTTCTGAAGATGAACGAATGTCTTACGGGTGTGGAACGACATGAGGGAGAGGAATTAATGAACAACTTACTGAAATGAATCATGTCTCATGTAATCCTTGATCAGTGTTTCAACCGCAGAAAGACGTCAATAAAACAGCTGGAGAACAACACATTTATCTCAGAAGACATTCAGTGGCCATAAACCTGATAGTCAGCTAGTAAAATAACTCTAGAGAGGAGCGTTCTGATAAATATGCACCATATTACATATTCTGTTCTGTGATATCTTCTCAGTGTGTGTTATTTAGGACAGAAACAGTCTAAATAAAGACTGAGACGTCTTCATGCTCATTTCCATTCGGGATGAAACAATGTTAAGTGAGTGTTGAGTGACGCTGATCTGATCCAGAGAGAGAGAGAGAGAGAGAGAGAGAGAGAGAGCGAGAGAGAGAGCAGTGGAAACCAACAACATCACTGATGTTTCAGTAATAAGCACAGTTACTAATATGACACATTTTGTCTCATGGAAATGAACAGTGGGTTTGAGTTAAATGCAGGATTAGAAACGGTATCATCTGTAAAATGTGTAAAGAAAATGTTTTATACAGTAGTTTTTTAAATATTCTGATGGTGAGTTTAGACTCTACAGATACTGTATATTTGTTAAAGTCCACCTCTGTTCCTTTATTCTAGATGGCGAGAGCTCAAACTGCGGGTCATTCTCAGTCTCTGCTGTTACAGCAGTGCAATAATCAGATCGTTGGGTGACTGTATAGAGGCATCAGTGAAACCGCTGTCATTCTCTATTGTTTTAGTGGTGATTTCATGCTCAATCATAGGAATGTCAGTGTTATTCTTCAGGTGTGGTTGAATAACCTTTGGATTGTGTCTCCGACAGCAACATCTGCACATTGTTTAACACCGCATAGAAAGCTGCTGCTTATTTTATTGTTTATATATTCATAAACTGCAGAATAACTGCAGAATGCCTCTGGAAAAAATGCTGACATTGTATTTATTTATTTTCCAGATGATCCCGAACCTCCTGCTGCTCCTGCCGTCGCTCCCGCGCTCTTTCAGCCTCCGTTTCCATCAGGTATGTTTCCTCTCTGCTGGTGTGATTATTGATTATTGCTTGCGTTTTAGGGTGACGTTTGACCTGATTTTAAATCTAATATCTTGGAAGTTAACTACTAAGTTAAAAGTCAAAGAGTGATTTAAATGATTTTCCCTCATCTGGATTAGGGCTGTCACGATGCCAGCGATCCGTGAAGCTTGTTGATTTTCAATCCTTTTAATATCACCACAAAAACTGAAATACTGTTAAACACATTACATCATTAAAAACTCCACTTATTTAAAAGCACTGAAGCAGCTCGTGAATATTATAGGGTCCTATGAAATCTGTTTTATTTTTTCCCAAATTCAATTTTTTCCTTCTGAAGTTTTCTGGATTTCATTTTTTTCTTTCTTTTCCATTTTTTGGACTCTGATTTGGTACTGCCGATAGCATAGAAAAACTGTATTATTATGATCTTTTTCTGTCATTTTGCAAACATGATGTTATTGACAGCCCTAATGCAGACTCAGTCTTGACAGAATGTGTCCTGGAACGGGTGAAATGATTGATGTTCGTCTTGATTTGCTCTTTGTCTGCTTAAGCACTCAGATGGTCGATTGTTCTGCCTCTCTTCTGACTTTCACAAGTCTCAGAATAGCGAGAGAAGCTTGGAAGCTTTGCATCAGTTAATCTGTACAGCAAAGCTCCGTTAACATCCTCATTTATTGCATTCTTTTAGAGCAGATATTAATTGCATGACCACCTGAATTTAGAGAGAAAAGCAGATGCTTTCATTGAAGGAGAAACGGGTCTAGAAACATGATCAAACTCTTGGAAATCTTGTATCTTCATGAGGGGATTATGAAGCCCTCGCAGGATCATCCTCATCCCGTCCCGTGCCAGACACCAGCTAACCGCAGTTCATGTCTCATTCTGATCCCGCAGACCGCTGGGATTCTCCATCCGTAGCTTCACAGGCCACCACTGATCTCACTATGGATTCACTGGGACATAAAGACTCGGCGGGACTCGACCCGGATGTGCTAAGCCAGTCAGATGACGACTTCATGTTTGAAATGAAGAAGAGTCTCTTTCAGGCGTTCTCCCCTCTTAACGACAGTCTCGGGGAAAGGTCTGTGGAGGTGTCCGACAGTCCGTCTCCAGACCTGGTCCAAGATGCGTATGATGGAGATGACGTTCATGCGCAGACCAGAGGAATTCAACAGGAGGCTGGAGCGGACGCAGCGCTCTCCCTTTCATACGCTTCAGATGTCAACGCCATGTCTGATGACCGGCCGACGTCTCTCCCAGATATCTTGAAATCTTCTCCGATGAACCCTGAGAAAGAGGACTCGGGCTCATCAGAAGGAAGCCCTGATTTCAGCCCTGTTCATAGAAGTGTGAACGAGTCCGCTAATTCCCCGCTCTCTGTGTCTGCCAACAATCTGCTTGAATTTGACTCCAAGATTTTGCTGCTGAAGGAGATGACCGAGGTCACAGAGGCGAGAGCTGCGGAAAAGGCTAAGCTGGAAGCGGAGAAGAACTCGGAGCAAAGTTTTGCTGCTTTCGATCTTGTGAAAGAGACAGATGCGCCTGCAAAGAGTGACGGTCTTCTGAAGGATACGGACAGTGTGGAGGTGTTAAGCCAGACTTCTGTTCAGACGGCGAGCAAATTTGAACATCTCAACTTCCCATCGGGAAAGGCTCAAGAACACTGGGATTCGGAGAGTCCGTCTGCAGACTCCTTCTCGCCGGTGTTGGACGCAGTGACACAGAAACTGTCGAGCTTCACCACGGAGCAGGAGCGGCGAGCCGCAGACGAGGCGTCCGAGCAGGAGGTCTCGTCTGAAGAGTTTGAGTTTGTTGAGAGGCCGCCTCAAGGTGCCGCGGAGGAATTTCTGGAAATGCAGGACAGCCTGATGTTTGTTAAACCATCGGAAGTGCTGCTGGATGAAGACGGATCTCCTGAACCGGAGGATCCAGCGCCTGTAGCCAATCAAAGCTCTTACCATCTTTTCAACCAGGCGTCAGACAAATCCTCCGCTGTGAGAGGAAAGGCAGGCCTGGAATCTGATTTCCAAGATATTTCCCCAACTCCAGTAATCTGTCCTCCAGCAGAGAAAGCTGGAGCCGGGAAGCAGGAAGCTGTAGGCGAAGAAGGAAGCCAGATGTCAGATCTGAGAGCGGCAGCAGGTAAATTCAGCACGGACCGTCATTACGGCTCTTTTTCTTTCACCGGACCTTTTCATTTATCCATGGTTTTGTGTCTGTGTACGGTCATCATTTGTGTTTTGTCCTGTTCCCCTCATCTCTCATGCATCTCACCTTTGGCATGGCATGATGTTGCAGTATGAGTCCGTTTGCATGATCACCTTTCCGTCTGATTCGCTCACTGTGGAACAACTAGTTTGATCTGTATTCTGAAAAATGTATCTTCGGATTTGTAAAGCGACCACTTTGGCCCAATATGGCAGTATATGATTACATGATTGCCTACTTGCTTGGGATTAGGATTGTTTTTCTCACAAATAAATAGAAAAGTGTGAACATGAATCATGTGAATTTGAAGCAGGGCTCTAAAGTGTGACCATTTCAGTCACATTTGTGACTGAAAATTACTGCTTGCGACTGTGAAAAAGTGTTTAGGAGCACTAATGCGACTTGCGGTTGCAGTTCGGTTGCTCAACAACAACAAAGCTGGAGAATCTCACGCAGCCAAAATGAGGAAAGTGTTCAGCCTTACATTGTTCAAACCGGAGTCGACACTGATGGAGAGACTCAGGAAGAAGTTACAACTTTTAGAATGAAACTGGACGTTTCTGAATGGTTAGTGGATAAACTTATGCAGTTGCTGTGGAGTTGATTCAACTCATCCACTAGCATGTGCCGTCATGTTCATCTTTTGTGTTGAATTGACCCTCGTTTGTGAAGCAGTCCGGCGTAAAATGACGGCATGTCAACAACACTCTACTACAACAACTCTTCCTCTTCTCTAAAGCAGCCCAACATGGCCCCGCCCCCTTTGTTGTGTGTTCTCAGGGGCGGGGTTTATGTAAATTTTAGGGTTAGTGATGTCGCTAACCCGGGAAGAATCTCATTGTAGTCCCTACCAGCCGTTTGTTGCGATTTCTGTAAAAGAAAATATCTCCTTATGCATTGAACTTTGAGTGTCGTAACTTTGCAGATGTTGTTTATGATCAGACAGCAACATTACACACTAACTAAAGTTAAAAAAAAGTGAAATCATAATCAACCCCCCCCCCCCTTTTAATTTCAGATACTTAAATCATTTAATATTTCTATATTCAAAACTTTCTATTTAAAACAATCTCATAACATTGTTATCATGAATTTAAATGCATTCATGCCATTTCTGAGCCTCAGTGCAAAGATGAATTTTGTTGATACTGATTTCATCCTGATTGTATTGTTTAATTATTCTAAATCAATTACAAAGGTAAAAAAAAAATAAAAATAAAAAATCCCCACGAAGTCATTTTAAGGAGTCAAATATCGCCTCATAAGGTGCTCCTAAAGTTTTAAAAAGAGATGTAAGCATAGAGCCCTGTGCAGTGGTCTGTGTTTGGGCTTTGTGCTCTTATACACGTTTCTCAGCAGTGATGAAGCAAGCAGGCTTTAGGTCAGGGAGCGTCGAGCTGGACTGTGTTTACAGAGCACTGAAACAGCTCATTAAGTCAGACTGGACTTTATGCCTTGACTTGCAGATTAGTCAGAAGTAAAGCAGAGACGAGTGTTGAGAGCATTCAGTGCAGTTTGGATGTGAATGTGTCGACTCACACATTTCTAGTGTTCAGTGGCGTTACATCTGTCAGTAGTGCATGTGTGGGTGTGGCCGAGGGGAGCCGTGTGTTTGACAGTCAGCTGATGGTTTGAGTGTAGGACCCCTCCTCCTCCTCCAGCTCCACCCGCCTCCATAACCTCTAGCCTTCCTCTGAGCTCTCGCCGTCACACCCACACTGCAGACATGGACCCGGTGGAGGAACAGCCCTCGGCGCACTGGAAACACACGGGTAGAGCTCAAATCTTTTATCATACAGACTCTGACTGTAACGCTTGCATGTCGTTCCTTCTACCTGTAACGCAGTGCAGTATTAGTGAGTCCTGCTGTTGGTTTTTACAGTCGTGTGGTGCTTGTCTGACGCTGATGAGTCTCAGTGTTTAATGAATCCAGATCTTTAGCTGAAATAAAGTGTAACCTTTGCTCACAGAGGATGAATCAGAGCTCATGCTGATAATCTGGCCAAAGGTTCTGGGTGCGGTGGGGCAAAAGTAGTATCTGTTTAATGATTTGCTGCTGCGTCTTGCAAAATTAGGTGGACTAGAACATTCCCAGAAACAAATTCTGTCAGTGTGTGAAATGCTTTTTTAAACCAGTCTTATATAGCAGGAGATGTTGAAATGCTATCACTATATAGTAACATCCCAGATAATGACAAATATATATATATATATATATATATACATACACCATGGCATGTATACGGTTGCTCACAGAGGTCAAGTTATATGTATTTCTATAGTGCTTTTCACAATACACATGGATTCATAGCAGCTTTACTGCAAGTCGTACTTTCAGTGTTTTACTATAGAGTGAGTTTGAGTTCGGGTGATCTGATGATGTATGATGATAATATGAGGGATCCTCTGTATTTACATCTAGATATACTGTATTTATAGTGTTGTCTCTCACATATATCAGTGCTGTCTCAAACACATAAATGATCAAGACAATTTAGAGATTTAAATGTTGATCAGTTTTGTTCTATTAAGAGATATAAATGTTGTTCTAATGATTCTTAAAAAAAGTATTAATTAAAATAATATTGTATTTCACTGGTGAAAAGTCTGATGATCAAGTAAACGATGGGAGAAATGTAATTAAGAGATTTAGATAATGGTTGGTTTTGTTCTAAGTGAGACTAAAGATACGATTGTTTTCGATATGGAAGTGTTGTCAAAAGTACCGACTGCAAAACCAAGTCGGTACTGAAATTTAAAAAATGTGACACTTTGAGTGCTGTTGAGTAGGGTGGGAATCGGAGGGTACCTCACGATACGATACGATCACGATAACGATAATATTGCGATTCTGCGATAATCGATATATTGCTGGACGATCCTATAATGATACATCACGATATCGGTCTTAATATGAAAACAAAATGCATGTGAAAAGGTTAAGTGCAGGTTTTCTCTCTTTATCCGCAAAATGGATAAATCCGATCTTCAGTTCCCGCGATATATGTAGATTTAATAGAGTTCACGTCACCGAAAGCAAGAAATATGAGGTGCATTTTATTGACCATCAGCTAATTTCAAAATCAAAGAACGCAGTAGAAGAAAGCGGCAGCAGCACTGGTAAGGTCTCATTACTTTTAATGAAGATAATTGTGTTACGCATCTGAGACTTACTTTCACTTTCATATGCGGCAGTTTGCGCGTCAGCTTGCTGAAGAGATCTGCGGCGATGCGTGATGCAGTAGCGTTGTCCTATCTGACTCTCATGTTTCAGTTTTAGTATTTTTGGGAGATGTAAAATTTACATTTGTAGTTTCAACAACCAGATGCATTTAGACTGATGCATAGACAGTTTTGACTGGAATGCGTCCCAGACCATCTCCTGAAGTGGTTTGAGTGATCGGATTTAAATCCGTCTCAAATGCGTTTCGGAGGGCATTTAGACCTGGTCTTTTCACGATCTGATAGCTATCCGATCAGAGAAAATGCATGAAGTGACCAGGTGCAAATAGACCCTTTGACGTTCTTCACCGACTGCTGACACAGATATACACGGGAGCGTTCGAAAGCAGGCGTCTGTCGGCGGATCCCATGCTTTCAAACACTCCCGTGTATATCTAAGCGCTCGGTGAAGAACGTCAAAGATGTCTACGTTTGTCACATCAATGGTATAAAAGTGACTTTGAACTTAAATGTGGCTGGGGCATCTATTTTACTCACACTGCTGTATGCCATCTGTTAATAACCTCTTTTTCTTAGGCTAGTTAACTTATGTTCACGTTTCCCTCATTCATGTGTTGAGCGCCGCCTTGAAGTAGTGACGCTTTGAGCAGAGAAATCTATTTATAGCGCTTTATTTTTTTAAATTAAAATATCGATATTTGGCGCAGCGATACGATTCTCGTATCGCACAGAGAAGGACGACGATATATCGCCATATTATGTCCCACCCCTACTGTTGAGTGTATTCGTAAACACCTCTGATTGGTCATTGTGTTCACATGCTCAACATATATGTCTGTGATTGGTTACAATGATCAACCCTTCAAAAACATGTTGTAAATATTTATCAATGACACTCTTATCAAGCGCTTACACCGGTCCACTGCTTTAAAACGCTCCCGTGTGTTAATCATTGTAGCCAATCACAGACACATCTGATGAGCACATGAACACAATGGCCAATCAGGTGTTTACGAATCCGCTCAACAGCGCTCAAAGTGTCACATTTTTTAAATTTCAGTTCCAACTTGGTTTCGTGGTCTGTACTTTTGACAACAGTACTAGCTGGTTGTCAAAGAGTCTGGTGTGAGTTTAACATTTTCTAAATGTAATCGGCAGTCATTTAAGCGACGGTGTTGAGAAATACAGGGGCTGGCTTTCATTTTAATTAATAAAGTCTCTGATTTCAGGCAGAATTACTATATTGTGATGGTGTTTCTTACTGTGATTGAAAAGTACTTGTGTCGTGTTAAAGATTTAGGTCATATCTGCATGAAGGATAAGGAAGATCAGTGGCCAGCTAAAGTCACTGGAAACAGGGTTGTTTTATTAGTGGTCATCAGGAGATGTGTGCCCTGACACACAGACGGCAGCCATTAATGGGTAAACCAGGTGAAAACTGGTGGTTCTGCAAACCAATACACAGAGATAATCACTCAAAATAATTATCCAGCACTCTTCATTAGACCACTTGAGATGGATTGACCCTGTGAAATTAAAATTTTTTTCTCTTTAACAAATTTGCAAAGTCATCACATCTAGTTTTTGCTTCGTCATGTATGGAGTGCAGAATGAGGTTTAAAGCATTTTACCATAATGCTGCATTACTAAAAAGTGAAAAATGAAGGGATCTGAGTGCTTTCTTAATACACAGTAAATGATGAGAGAGTTCATTTTTGTGTGAATTATCCCTTTATTTAAATAGTGTTTTCCACAGATGTCTGATGGGAGATGTGCAGCCAAACTCACGTTCGTGTCTGTGTTCAGTAAATGTGTTCATCACAGATCTGTGAGTGTAACTGTAGATCAGCATCTGAGAGTGAGAGTTCAGAAACACGTTTATCATGGGCTTAGATTGACATCACGCCATGTTGTAGTTGATTGTATGATTCTGCATCAACATCTGCTCATATGAGGTGAAATGAAGGAAACCCGATGGTTCAGCAAGAGCTTGTGCATGTTGATCCCACACACGGAGCATCACTCCATCTATCCCATCCTGCTTCACTCTCATCCCTGCTCATAGACTCCTGCTGCAGACTGAGCTGTGTGTGTGTCTGTGTGTGTGTGTGTGTGTGTGTGTGTGTGTGTTTCAGTGCTGGATCTGCTGCACTGGCGGGACTTGAAGTCGAGCGCGCTGGTCTTCGGCTCCAGCCTCTTCATCCTCCTCTCCCTCACCTGCTGCAGCATCATCAGCGTTCTGTCCTACGTCGCGCTGGCTCTGCTCTCCGTCACCCTGACCTTCAGGATATACAAGGGAGTCCTGCAGGCCATCCAGAAGTCTGATGAAGGACATCCGTTCAAGTGAGTCTCAGAGATGTGTGTGAGATGACCTCTTGACCTCTCACTGGCTGATTTAAGGTCAAATAAGATGCCTGTAGTAAATATAATCTGTCACATTACATTTATCTTTATTCATTTAGCAGACACTTTTATCTTAAAGAGGTCTTAAGTGTCAGACGTAGTTCAGAAGAGCACAGGCTACATCAGGGAGCGACTGAGGAATAGAGGAAGCATAGATGAGAATCTTGTTCCAGCAGGATGCAGTGAGTTTTCAGCTGTGTCTTGAACTTTGTCAGGGATTCAGCTGACCGGATAGAGTTGGGAAGATCATTCCACCACTGAGGAACAGTGAAAGAGAAGGTTCTGGAAAGTGGTGTTGAACCTCTGTGTGTTTAATGTGCCTCGTGGATCCATCACAGACTTACCACATCCAGTTTTGATGATCATTTATGTTCATGTGTGATTGTGTTCATGGCCTTCAGGAGGATGAAGCTCATCTCATATCAGCTTCAGTGCTGAGAGACGTCTCGTCCCATCTGAGATCTTTACTTTTTCTGTTTATGGCAGATGCTTTTATCCAAAGCCATTTACACCGATGATTTGATCAGGATTGAGTTTTAACTGGTGCTCTCTCGTCTTGAATGTCTTTTCCTCACTTCCACAGATGGTTCCTGGAGAAGGACCTTGCTCTGTCCAGAGAGGCGGTGCAGAAGCACAGTGACGTCGTTCTGAGCCGGATCAACGGCGTGCTGAAGGAGCTGCGGCGTCTGTTTCTGGTGGAGGATCTGGTCGACTCTCTGAAGGTCTGAGTCTTTCTCTATATGACATGGAAAAATACCTTTCGTTCAAACTGACTCAAGTAAGTTAAAGTAGTTCATGAGGAAGAATATATTTCAGTAACTGCTATTACAGTCTTTCACAATTGCTAAAACACGTTTCTTGAAACCTTCACCCATTTTCTCACATTAAACACAAAACCAAATCTTCAAACTACATTCAGAGAAAATCTGACTCTTCTGGCAAAATCAAGCAATCGTCTCAAATCCATTTTATCTGTACTCAAAATCAAACATTGCTCTCAGATCATACACACATCAGTCAATATAAACACTACAGATCATTCATTACATAGAAAAACGGAGAACAGCATCCAGATCATGAAGTTACAGAAGAAAATTTAAACCAAATCTGCAGTTTGAATTCTATTGAATATCGTGTTGTTTTGAATGTCTGTGTATTCATCACTTACATACGGTAAAAATGCAGTAGTACAAATTCAAAAGGTCAAAAAAATAAATAAATAAGCATGTTACACTCAAAAAAAGGTCAGATTGATTCTGCCTCAGCATCACGTCTTGATGTTGGGTCCGTCTTCAGGACAGGGAATGATGGGAAAACCCCCCTGGTGTGCCAGATCCAGCCTTGACCACACGTTGCTCTTCCTCGTCCTCTTCCTCCTTTCCCTCTCAGATTGTTCGTATCATCATTCAGCTCACCTGTGCGCTCTGAGCTGACATATATCGTACAGTTGGTTTGATCACATCATTAGAAACAAGTGTGAACAATGTTGAGTCGTTGTGTGTAAACCATGACAACTGTTGTGTTTAACTTTTGCCGCTTGTTTACCATCTTCCGACATCACAGTGTGTTCAGAGTTTTGCAAATGGTGTCTGAACTTGCTTAAGGTCTTACAGAAAGAGTGATTCATTCGACAAATGGGTTGAGGCCTTCGAGCATTTGGTTCGGAGGATGGGTTTAGTGTGTTAGCAATTGTGAAAAACTGTGAATCTACAGTTCATCCAAAGGGACAGTTTGTCCAAAAATTAAGTCTGTTATTAATTATATTTACACTCATGTTGTTCAAACTGTGTGACTTTCTTTCCTCTTTGGGTCCCAAAAGAAGATGTTTTGAAGAATGTTGTCCTCCATTGACTCTTATTGTGTTTCTTCTCCAGTTCGCCGTGCTGTTGTGGATCTTCACGCATGTCGGTTCCTGGTTTAACGGACTCACGCTTCTCATTCTCGGTAAGGTCATGGTGTTGATTTCACTGTATACTCTATTTTCACGCTAACTTCAGTGTTGTTTGTTCTTCAGTCATATATGAACCGTAATGATGTTCTTGATCTTATCCTGCAGGTCTGGTTGGAGCGTTCAGTGCCCCGATAACCTACGAGAAGCATCAGGTAATGATGGGGTGTGTGTGTGCGTGTGTGCTTCAGTCGGCACTGCTCATGTCGCTCACGCTCTTTCTCTCCCGCAGACTCAGATCGATCAGTTCATTTCTACGGTGAGCGGCCAGATGAACGGTGTCTTGGGGAAGTAAGTGAAACTCGTCTGTGGGTGTCCAACACTTATGAACCCATCATTCACATTATTTCTTCAGAGCACCGCACATCTTTACTGTCCTCCATCACGTGATGTTTGCTACTGCTGTATTTTATATTGTACAAATACCATCGTCATCGTTTCACGGTCCCACAGACGGTCTTCGTTTGTCTCACTCAGTGTCGGCGCCCTCATGAGGTTAATCATATGTAAAACGTTTTAACTGATAGAATAATCAGTCAAAATACTTACTGTCTGTTATCGGTAGGGTTGGGTATCGTTTGAATTTGAACGATTCCGATTCCGATTTCGATTCCTTGTTTCAATTCCGGTTCCTAACGATTCTCGATTCCGATTCTTTTAAGAGGCAGGGTCAAAAAAAGTTTAGGATATTTTAAATGAGCTAGCTAACCAACGGTCTTTCTGAAGGGAATAGTCTGACCTTCTCCATCAATTTTAATTCTATTAAATTTTTACTTTTTATGAACTTTACTATGAATTTCTCACAGGGCTGTTTTCAACTACAATTTAAATATCAAATCTATGAACTTGAATATAAATATTATAAATTATGAATATATTTTCACAGGGGTACACTTTCCTCAAGAGAGCTTTATTTTTGAAAACCATGAAAACACATTTACACATGAGTGTATGATGCTGCAGGTACTTGAACATGTTACCGTGCTCCCACTGATGGGCTAACCTGGTGCAGAATAGCAAATAAACAATAAGAAACAACTTGTAAAACCCAGTCCAGATTAGCAGCAGGTACAGTATAAAATCAGAAACAGTTCTTGTTTAGGAAAATGATCATATCTGCCTTCTCAGGCAGGATGCGTGAGCGTTCTGGACAGATAGTATCTCCTGCTGTGCACACATTTATTTCTACTCCATGAACTCACTTCGGTAAAGTTGGTTTTATATTCGCACATTCGGACTTCTGATAAATTCAGACTTTCCAATAAATGTGCAATAAATTAATGTTTGCGAATTTTAAGCAGCGACATGATATTGACAGCCAACGATTGTCAACTTACAACATTTTTCACAGTCGATCAAAATAGGCAAGTATTGTTTTAATGGCATATTAACTTGTGAATGTCCACTGTATGTCCAATGTAGTGTGATTAACAAAGCTATTGAATACGGATGCCCGAATGTGCGAATATAAAACCAACTTTACCGAAGTCATGAACTCGGAGGTGCTTTATCATGTTCGACGTGCACCCTCCTATGCACGAAACAATCTTGCCGCAAATGTTGCATTTTGGCGAGATTTCGTTCCGTTTTAAAAAAAGTGAAGCCACACTTTGGACCGCCGACGCACGCTATCCATGTTCGACTCGCTCGGTTATGCCAACACTTCCGATAGACGCTTCTTCGTTGGTGTTCAGCGGTTTGTTCTTCCAGTCGGCGGACTGTGAATCGAAACTAGGAATCGAAATGTAAACTTTTGAACGATTCCGGGAAAATCGCAAAGCTAGTCCCGGTTCCAATCAATACTCGATACTCGATACCCAAGCCTAGTTATCGGTTTGATTATATTCCTCCCTAGAATGGCTGTTCCTTCAGTTTGTCTGTTTTCCCGCAGGATTCAAGCGAAGGTTCCTGGAGCCAAGAAGAAGCCGGAGTGACGCAGATCTGCTCTTCACACTCATCTCTGTCTCGTCTGTCTTTTTTCTTTCAGTTTGATCACATGACTGCATCATCATGTTGCTCCAATACTGGTTGCAGAATAAATGAAATATCTTTAATAATGCCGTCTCTGTCTGAGAACCGTGCCGCTCTGCACTGCGAGTACGTCTGTAGAATACTTTCTTTGATCATGAGGGAAAGTTGAATAGTACCATTAATGGCTTTTTGTGGTGTTTTAGTTCCTATGACTGTGATTTTACTGTTCCAGTGTTGATTGATTGACTGGAGAGTTTCTCTATAATGTGTCAGACTCGGTAATCTGTACTAGACAGGAGTAGATATCACCACATGTCACCTGACCTGCAGGAACTCCTCTGGACGAACACGTTTACATGCGACTTCCCTGAAAAGAAGTTATTGTATTTAAATCTATTTATCTCTGGACCCGATTCCTAAAGCTGCACTTGAATATCCCACGAGAGCCGAGCATCGTTTGCTGTGCCAATAACTGTGAATCTCAACTCTGTGGAATGCATTTTGACATGTTAATGAGTACCAATAAAGCTTCGAACTGAATCGCTTCACTGCTTGACATTATTTCAGCTCTTTTACAATCTAACTTCTGTTTATTGTAATCATGTGTTTCTCAGCTCTGCTCCAAACGCTTCCACTGAGGAGCAGAAACACTGACACTCACCTTTGACCTCTGATGATGACAGCAGGTCTTCGAACACTGCATTAGTGGGCTCTGTTAAAGGGATAGTTCCCCAAAAATTAAAATGATCTTTTTCCACAAATGTTGTATGTATGCAAATTGTATAATATTTACACATTTCTAGTAATTGTGCAGTTAATTCTCATATTCAGAAAGTTTTGGAATATTTTTCCTCTTCCCAAATTTGTCACTACCGAAACACAATAATAAATAATTTAATAAGAAGAGTTACATTGACCTATTAAGATTTTGTTTACATCTACTTTATAAATATATTTTTTGCTATTTTTAAAAAAGTTCTCACAGGAAAATCAATAACAATTACAATTTTAAAAATATTTCAAATGTAATTTATGAGATTTGTTGTATTTTGAATCCAATCTGTCTTTGTAAAAGTCATAAAGTTCATCATGATTTCAAAGTGAAGATTCATTAGTTTGAATAAACATTGATCCAAACACTATAATAACATCTTAGTTGATCATTCAATATACTTGATTTTTGACAAATCATCCCATGTTTCGGTCGTGATGCACAGTTTCGGTAGTGACAGTAATGTGTTGGTAATGACCACATCACATGACAGGATTATAAATCACATATTAAAACACTATTAAAAAATACTTATGTGTTCCTTTTTGTCACTACCAAAACGATGTGGACGGCTGTTACCAGAAGCTAGTGATTATAGTTTATAAAGTTATAAATATGGATTTTTTTTTTCTTACAAAAACGTGTCGTTTTGCTTCAGAAGGTCTTTATTGGAGTCGTATGGATTACTTTTATGATGGATGGATGCACTTTTTTGGGCTTCAAAATCTCACGCCCCATTCACTCCCATTATAAACCCTTGAGGAGAAAGGATATTTTTTAACTCCAATTGTGTTCGTCTGAAAGACGATAGTCATATAAACCTAGGATGGCTTGAGGGTGAGTAAATCATGAGATCATTTTAATTTTTGGGTGAATTATCCCTTTAAAGGTCAGATCTGCTCCCTCACGGTCTCCACAGGACACTTTTCTTCACAGATTGTCAGCTGTTTTCCAGACTGCTATTTTATTTCTGCACCACTATTACATATTAGTCTCCGTGTTTCCACCTCAGCTGTTCTGATGGAATGACTTTAAAGCAAAGACAGAGTCAGATAAACATAACGTGCTTTTGATTCAGCTTTTACTCTCTTGTGAGGACAAACAGTTTACAACACATTTCTATTTGATGCTTTACCTGTGTGATGAAACTGGACGGGTTAAATATACTGTAATGCTGTCCATCAGGATCAGAGCACATGCCAGAAAACTGCCTGTCCTGTAAAAACTGAAGTGAAAAGCAAGTGTTTCTGAGCAGCTAGAGTCATGTGTTATTACAGCTTCAGCTTTCACAAAAATGTGAGACAGCAAATCTGTATTTATTTTTAACAGCATCATTTTAGGGCAGTCGTGGCCTAATGGATAGAGAGTCGGACTTGTAACCCAAAGGTCATGGGTTCGAGTCTCAGGTCCGGCAGGGATTGTCGGTGAGGGGAGTGAATGTCCAGCGCTCTCCCCACCCTCAATACCACGACTGAGGTGAGACCCTTGAGCAAGGCACCGTACCCCCAACTGCTCCCCGGGCGCCGCAGCAATGGCTGCCCACTGCTCCGGGTGTGTGTTCACGGTGTGTGTGTTCACTGCTGTGTGTGTGCACTTGGATGGGTTAAATGCAGAGCACAAATTCCGAGTATGGGTCACCATACTTGGCCACATGTAACTTCACCTTCACCTTCTATATTAAATAAAAGCACAGAGCAGTTCAGAGTATTTGTCAAAAAAAGATATTCTGTTTAAGGGTCTATTTTAATGTTATATATTGATTTAGTATTTTATTTATCTGTTAATGGATGATAAAACATAACCTAACCTTATATGACATGTAAAATCTTCCTGACACACCAGCTGCTGGGCTTCATTTGACATTACAGCTTCACCAGACACAGTTTTGATGAGATGTGATCATGTGACCGCACTTCATTCATGGTCTGGTTTCACAGACAGGGCTTAGATTAAGTCAGGATTAGACTTTAGTTCGATTAGGACATTTAAGTAGCTTTTATAAACATGACTTAGAAAAAAACATTACTGATATAATATATAATATATACTGACAGACTAACCCTTACCACTACACTACCCATGACAGACTAACCCTTACCACTACACTACCCATGACAGACTAACCTTACCACTACACTACCCATGACAGACTAACCTTACCACTACACTACCCATGACAGACTAACCTTACCACTACACTACCCATGACAGACTAACCTTACCACTACACTACCCATGACAGACTAACCTTACCACTACACTACCCATGACAGACTAACCTTACCACTACACTACCCATGACAGACTAACCTTACCACTACACTACCCATGACAGACTAACCTTACCACTACACTACCCATGACAGACTAACCTTACCACTACACTACCCATGACAGACTAACCTTACCACTACACTACCCATGACAGACTAACCTTACCACTACACTACCCATGACAGACTAACCTTACCACTACACTACCCATGACAGACTAACCTTACCACTACACTACCCATGACAGACTAACCTTACCACTACACTACCCATGACAGACTAACCTTACCACTACACTACCCATGACAGACTAACCTTACCACTACACTACCCATGACAGACTAACCTTACCACTACACTACCCATGACAGACTAACCTTACCACTACACTACCCATGACAGACTAACCTTACCACTACACTACCCATGACAGACTAACCTTACCACTACACTACCCATGACAGACTAACCTTACCACTACACTACCCATGACAGACTAACCTTACCACTACACTACCCATGACAGACTAACCTTACCACTACACTACCCATGACAGACTAACCTTACCACTACACTACCCATGACAGACTAACCTTACCACTACACTACCCATGACAGACTAACCTTACCACTACACTACCCATGACAGACTAACCTTACCACTACACTACCCATGACAGACTAACCTTACCACTACACTACCCATGACAGACTAACCTTACCACTACACTACCCATGACAGACTAACCTTACCACTACACTACCCATGACAGACTAACCTTACCACTACACTACCCATGACAGACTAACCTTACCACTACACTACCCATGACAGACTAACCTTACCACTACACTACCCATGACAGACTAACCTTACCACTACACTACCCATGACAGACTAACCTTACCACTACACTACCCATGACAGACTAACCTTACCACTACACTACCCATGACAGACTAACCTTACCACTACACTACCCATGACAGACTAACCTTACCACTACACTACCCATGACAGACTAACCTTACCACTACACTACCCATGACAGACTAACCTTACCACTACACTACCCATGACAGACTAACCTTACCACTACACTACCCATGACAGACTAACCTTACCACTACACTACCCATGACAGACTAACCTTACCACTACACTACCCATGACAGACTAACCTTACCACTACACTACCCATGACAGACTAACCTTACCACTACACTACCCATGACAGACTAACCTTACCACTACACTACCCATGACAGACTAACCTTACCACTACACTACCCATGACAGACTAACCTTACCACTACACTACCCATGACAGACTAACCTTACCACTACACTACCCATGACAGACTAACCTTACCACTACACTACCCATGACAGACTAACCTTACCACTACACTACCCATGACAGACTAACCTTACCACTACACTACCCATGACAGACTAACCTTACCACTACACTACCCATGACAGACTAACCTTACCACTACACTACCCATGACAGACTAACCTTACCACTACACTACCCATGACAGACTAACCTTACCACTACACTACCCATGACAGACTAACCTTACCACTACACTACCCATGACAGACTAACCTTACCACTACACTACCCATGACAGACTAACCTTACCACTACACTACCCATGACAGACTAACCTTACCACTACACTACCCATGACAGACTAACCTTACCACTACACTACCCATGACAGACTAACCTTACCACTACACTACCCATGACAGACTAACCTTACCACTACACTACCCATGACAGACTAACCTTACCACTACACTACCCATGACAGACTAACCTTACCACTACACTACCCATGACAGACTAACCTTACCACTACACTACCCATGACAGACTAACCTTACCACTACACTACCCATGACAGACTAACCTTACCACTACACTACCCATGACAGACTAACCTTACCACTACACTACCCATGACAGACTAACCTTACCACTACACTACCCATGACAGACTAACCTTACCACTACACTACCCATGACAGACTAACCTTACCACTACACTACCCATGACAGACTAACCTTACCACTACACTACCCATGACAGACTAACCTTACCACTACACTACCCATGACAGACTAACCTTACCACTACACTACCCATGACAGACTAACCTTACCACTACACTACCCATGACAGACTAACCTTACCACTACACTACCCATGACAGACTAACCTTACCACTACACTACCCATGACAGACTAACCTTACCACTACACTACCCATGACAGACTAACCCTTACCACTACACTACCCATGACAGACTAACCTTACCACTACACTACCCATGACAGACTAACCTTACCACTACACTACCCATGACAGACTACCCTTACCACTACACTACCCATGACAGACTAACCTTACCACTACACTACCCATGACAGACTAACCTTACCACTACACTACCCATGACAGACTAACCTTACCACTACACTACCCATGACAGACTAACCTTACCACTACACTACCCATGACAGACTAACCCTTACCACTACACTACCCATGACAGACTAACCTTACCACTACACTAGACTACCCATGACAGACTAACCCTTACCACTACACTACCCATGACAGACTAACCTTACCACTACACTAGACTACCCATGACAGACTAACCTTACCACTACACTACCCATGACAGACTAACCCTTACCACTACACTACCCATGACAGACTAACCTTACCACTACACTAGACTACCCATGACAGACTAACCCTTACCACTACACTACCCATGACAGACTAACCTTACCACTACACTAGACTACCCATGACAGACTAACCTTACCACTACACTACCCATGACAGACTAACCTTACCACTACACTACACTACCCATGACAGACTAACCCTTACCACTACACTACCCATCAGGGCCGTCGCCAGAACATATAGAATGGGGGGGCATTCGGTTTTCATAGGGGGGCACACATTTTTATAATCTGAGAAACAGACGTTCGCCAAAATAATAATGTCCCGTATTTATTATTAATGAAGCAGACTTCTATATATCTAAAGAAATAGACTTCTATAATGAAATAAAGTTCTATATTACCCCAAAAACACAAGATAGTTGATCCTAATTAGATCAAACTACACCAAAAACTAAACCCCTCAGAAAACATAATTCTGTATCTGTTGTTTCTTCATGGGGACTTTAAAAATGTCAAAACGCACTGGCATTACTTCACCTGTGGGGACATTTGTGCTAGTTTTTATTTTTTTGGTCTTAATACACATGGTTGATGTATTTATTTTATTTTGTACTGTGCATTACTGTATTCACAACCACAAATGCTTGCAGTAAAAACTAAAGTTTCAATCTTGCTTTCATGCTTACCATGAATTTCTCGACATCTCTCTGCCAATTACTCTCAATCTCGTACAGAAATGATCACAGCAGCTCATGAATAACTGTGTGTATATCCAAAAATAGAATATTATGGCAAATGTGTTTGCAAAGTAAGACAAATGTTTGCTTTGTGATATTTTGAATGCAGTGCTTCATTTTGCAAGAGATGTGAGTCATTTTGCATTTTTTGTGCAATTCTTGGATTTGTTTGTAAGCAGTTGAAAAAACTGTAAAACAGCTCTAACATGAACTCTCTCTGCTGATGTCCACAAAAACATCTTCTTCAGCACATCCTCAGATATCAGTGATGTTTGTGTTTGTGTGCTTTTATTTTGAAGCTCCGTCTGCTCACGTGATCAGTCCGGCGGTGTCGGTGATTCTGCAGAGCCGCTGACAGAGACAGAAAACACGAGAAATCAGTGAATGTAGTTTCATTTCTTCGGCTGTCTGCTGAATTGTACACAGAGTTTGATTCCACAGCTGATTTGAACGCGTCTGCCGTCCTGCTGTCTGCTAATGGCTTCTGAGGCGAAACACGGATCAAACGAAATGAACCGTTTTAACAGGTTTGAATGAAGATAATCGACGATCTCATAGATTTTAATATGATTCGTTACACTGAGTTTCTGTACAATATCCTCTGATTCATGCACATATCCGCTTAGCATTAGCATTAGCCGCGGCTGCTCACGTGACTGAATCAGTCAGACATTATCAGACAGTGATGGTCAAACACTAGATCATATAAACTTCATTCTCATGGCGAACGTGACGGACCTCCAGAGCAAATACAGTAAACTGGCTCAAGAGTATTCAAAGGTGAGATCTTCATCTTCTTCATCTTCTTCATCTGTCAGTTCAGATTTTAATGTTTAAAGCACGTGAATATTTGCATGTGTTGTGATGAAATCACTGCAGTTGTGTTTATAAACACTGTCATAAACTATTTCTTGATGTGTCTGTGTGTGTGTGTCTGTGTCTGTGTGTGTCTGTGTGTGTCTGTGTGTGTGTGTCTGTCTGTGTGTGTGTGTGTGTGTCTGTGTGTGTGTGTGTGTGTGTGTGTCTGTGTCTGTGTGTGTGTGTGTGTGTGTGTGTCTGTGTCTGTGTGTGTGTGTGTGTGTGTGTGTGTGCAGCTCAGAGCTCAGAATCAGGTGTTGAAGAAGGCCGTGTTGGACGAGCAGACCAGCTCTAACTCTCTGAAGGTACTGACAGTCGTTCCTCTCTGGAGATGCGTGTGCGCGGCTGTGTTTGTCCTCACGCGTGTTCTGTGTCCGTCAGGATGAGCTGAAGCAGAAGGAGCAGAGCCTGAGGAAGGTGGAGCAGGAGATGGACAGCCTGAGCTTCAGGAACCAGCAGCTGACCAAGAGAGTGGAGCTGCTGCAGGAGGAGCTGCTGCTGTCCGAGAGCAAGAGCAAGAGGAGCAGAGTGAGTGGACACGACCCTGACCCTGACCTCTCGTACTCAGACATTACTCCTCACAGTCCAGCTGATTCCATGAAACTCTCTCAGAAAGAACGGTTCTGTGTAAGGAGAAATGTCTTGAATGTGTGTGTTTGTGCAGAATAAAGGAGACTCGCCGCCTCAAGTTAACCTGCAGGCTCAGAGTGTGTTTGATGAAGATCTGCAGAAGAAGATCCAGGAGAACGAACGGCTTCACATCCAGGTGTGTTACACAGATCAGTGTTGTTCAGCAGGTTTGACTCTTAGCTGATGTTTGCAGTGCTAAAAGCGGCAGCAGGGCTGCGTTCCACTCCACTTTAGACACGCACTCGCAAACTTCCCTAAGCACTTCCCCTCAGGGGAATCCCTGCCGCCATTTTGAAGTGTGTTCCACTTCGTGAAGTGGACGAGGGAAGTTTATATGGACAGACCCTCGCCCCCTCGATTTTGACAGAGAGAGCGAGTCTACTTCATTTGTACACTTCAGGCAGCTCCATATCCCACAATGCAACACGATTGTGACGTCACCACATATCGTGTTTAATTTACCCCACCAAACAACTCTATGATATTTAAAAAAAAAATATATATATATCTAAAACAAACCCAAACACACCCATATACATATAGAATGCTGCATTAAACAGTTTCATAAGGGAAAAAAATATAAATAATAAATCAACGTTCCAGTTCAGCCCATTGCAAGGGTTCCTCCAGTAGTGGGCACTCATGCAACGTAAGCAGTGACGTACATCCGAGTCAACGAGACTGAGGGAAGTTAGCGAGGGAAGAGCATAATAAATGAACTGGAACGCAGCCTAGGTGGAGGCAAGTCCCTCACTTAATGAGTGAGTCATTGAATCATTCATTCAACCGATTCACTCATAATGGCCGATTCATTCAGAAACAAAGCAAGTGACTAGAGATGCACAGATTGCAATTTTCTTGGCCGATTTTAGATTTTTTTGTTAGTGTGACCTCGATACTGATTTTTGTCGATTTTGATTTTTTTCTAAGAACTATAATTGATAACAAATAAACCTACTTTTCTTCAATGTAAAGTTTTATTTTCATAAAAAAACAAGTAAAAAGTCAGTAATAAAATAAGAGCAAATAAACAAATTGCAAACAGGAACTCAGAGTGTTTGAACCACTACTCTACAGGTTTATGAAGTCCATTTACTAACATTTTTATTTATAAGCCTGTAGCCTATATTGCATGATCATATAAACACTATAAAAACCCTAAAATAATTACAGCACTAATTACTTGCCTCAAACAACTCTGTAGGCATTATTATAATTATTGTTTTTGTTGTTACATTTAATTTATTGCTACACTTTAATATGTGAATTATGTTATCAGAAAACGAAACACATTTAGCGGTGTCAGGGTGCGCTCTCGGGTTTATGGCTGCTGTAAATTTTACCTGCCACAAGATGGCGCTGTTTTCACTGTCACAATATTGATGCTTCGAATCTTTTACCAAAACAATCTGAGAAAAATGTCAAAGATTTAAAAGGATTCATTTCTCCATCCATACTCAATAGTTTTAGGCCTTTTTGCAAATGTTTCGACCAAGTTTAGCTGTTTTAGAGAGCGTTTACTCATTTTGAGTTTTATACATTAACTATCTGTAATGTCATTTTGGGTGTGTTGAAAAAGCATCAATTAAACAAAACTAAACTAGCCAATCAGATTTCTTTTCACCCATACCACACACACACACACACACACACACACACATTTGACTTTACAACACACAAACGCTCACCTTTATTTATTCTCATTCTCTCTTGCTTTCTCAATATGACATGAGTGTTCATACAGATAGATTAATAATCAATTTAAAAATTATGTAAAAAATAAAAACTGCATTAATTAGCGCCCTCTTATGGTATGCACATTGCGCACATCATTAATTGTTTGCTTTTTCAGTGGTAGTGCAGAGAACAGGTTCCCTTCTGCAGGAAGTGTTATGTAAATCTCATCAGATAAGCAGCGGGGATCCTCAGGGCTCAGTGCTCGGTCCTCTCCTGTTCTCCATGTACACAATATTACTGAGAATAATCATGCAGATGTTCATCCAGTATAACCACATATAAACACACAGATTCTCAGGCACAGCGGTGGAAGTTTAGCTCTCTTTAGTGAGTATTTGTGTGGTGTGATGATGTTATATAATTGTGTTTTCAGTTCTATGAAGCAGACGAGCAGTTCCGTCGACAGGAAGCTCAGCTGAGATCGCGACTGGATCAGCTGGAGAAAGAGTCCGAGCAGCATCAGGCTGTAGTAGATGCTCTGACCAGCAAATACACCGACACCATCGAGAAACTGCAGAGCGACAAAGCTCGCCTAGAGGTCAGAGACGCTTGAGGACAGTCTTGTGTGTTCATTAGGGATGGGCATGAGTGACAGCACAGTTTTACACTGATGGATGTCAATGACAAAATGTGTTTAAAAAGCAGTGTTCTTGTGATCGCTGTAGGCTGCGCTCACTGTCTGGATGGTAATGACACTCACTGCCGCATGAAGCACATGTTCTTGTGTTCAAAACCGGCCAAACGCACGGGCCTTGAGACATGTTTTTAAGTTTTTTAACTCGACAGCTGTCTTAACCCAGCGCTCATCACCGTCTGATGAGCACTCGAGTACTGAAACTGCACATCCGTAGTGCTCCTCATGTGACGGATGTTGTGTGTGATGCTTGTTTACTGATGGTGTCGTGTCAGGTGAAGGCTCAGACCCTGGAGAGAGAAGCCAAGGACTGTCGAGTCAGAACCGAGGAGTGGTAAATATGCACACGCAGACGGATACATATTGCTTTATAATTGACATTGATTTTGGAAAGTGTTGATTAGCCGATGTATTTAGTGTGTGTGTGTGTGTGTGTGTCAGTCAGCAGCAGCTGAGGAAGTATCAGACTGAAGTGAGCAGTCAGTTAAAGCACAGCAGCAGTGTGATCCAGGAGAAAGTGCCCTTCAATGACACCCGTGAGTAACACACACACACTCGCTCACGCTCACACACTCACTCACACACACGCACACACACACACACACACACTCGCTCACGCTCACACACTCACTCACACACTCTCACACACACACACTCGCTCACGCTCACACACACACACACACACTCGCTCACGCTCACACACACACACACTCGCTCACGCTCACACACTCACTCACACACTCTCACACACACACACTCGCTCACACACACACTCGCTCACGCTCACACACACACACACTCGCTCACGCTCACACACTCACTCACACACTCTCACACACACACACTCACACACTCTCACACACACACACTCACTCACACACACACACACACACACACTTGCTCACGCTCACACACTCACTTACACACTCTCACACATACACACGCGCACACACACACACTCATGTGAAGTACACTCAAGTTTTCTCTCATGTGTGTAACTGAGTGAATCTGGTCTTTTCTGAAGAGTTGAGTGACTTCAACTGTCTGAACGTTCCTCTGCACAACAGAAGGCATCAGGTGAGTGACTGTTCCATCATCAGGTGGCTGTCAGGTGACTGACAGAGCAGCGCTTACTTCCTGTTCCTGCTGTGCGCAGCTGAAGGCTCGTGACGTGGCGGCTCAGGCTCTGGGCTTCGTGCAGAATCTGGTGGCGGCCCTGCTGAACTTTCACTCCTACACCGAACAGAGAGTCCACATCTACCCGCTCGACTCGTCCATCGAAGCCATCTCACCCGTCAACCAGAAGGTACAAACACATGACTTCATCTTTTGAATTAATAATAAAAAACAAAACAAACCTTTGACACTCAGATCATGTAGCTCTTTCTACAGCATGACAGAAGAAAACATCTCAATCTGTTTTCTCATTTTAAGCCATAATTAGGCTCACAGGGATTAAAGTTCTCCGTCAAACGGATTGCGGAGAGGTCATGTATGAGATCAGTGCAGATCTGGGTCGCAAATTAATGGGCTTGGGGCAAAAATGACACCAGAATGCACCTGCACAATTATTAACATATGTAAAATAAAACTTTCGTTTAACCTCCTGTCATCTGAACTCTGCTGAGACTTTCAGGCCCTGTATTGTGTGATCTGATCTTCTCTGCAGTTCTCTCAGTATCTGCACGAGAACGCGTCGTACCTGCGTCCGCTGGAGGAGGATTTGCTGCAGTTACACAAGAGCATCACGGAGGACGCCATCACTGTCCTGGTGAGAGACGCACACCGCTGTCATCGGCCGTCACATGTGTGTTTGACATGACCGTTCTCATGTTGTGTTTTACATCTGAAGGAAACTCTGGCCAAGCTGCAGGACTTCTCCAGATCCTTCTCCGCCTACAGCAGCTTCCTGCAGAAGATCCTGCCCTACCAGCTCAAGAGGTGTGCGCTCGCCGTGTCACGCTGACGGTTTAGTGTTGATGGGAATGCGTGTCGGTGCTGCAGTGAACCTGATGTGTGACCAGAGGCTCAGCTGTGACAAATACAGTTTATCCCATCAGTCTTTCCTTTAAAATATTCACAAAAAAATGGTTTTGCTCATTTACCAGCTTCACTCATGTAAATACATATATGAACATTCTTAAAAACATTTAGAAGCTTAATATCTGGTTGAATTTTGCAGACATCCTGGCTGTGATGTTGGCTGCTTATGGATTAAAATTAATGACAAATGACTTTAAAACAAAAAAGCATGTGAATTGCACCCAATGAACACAACTTTGCAGTTGCATTAAGTCCTCTTAAGTCAAAAAGTTTTAAAATGTTTTTTTTTTTTGCTTCATCAGAATGGGATGACATTTGCTGAATTTTGTCGCATTAGCTATGTGAACACACAAACAAATCATGGACATGATTTTAAAGGGTGGAAAAAAAGTCACACTTGGCTGTTTCACGGTCAAAAATGATCGAAATGGTGGTACAAACTACATTCAGCCACTATGCAGAAATTAAGTGCACAGCAATGAAGGGGTGCAAAACAGACACATAAACCCTCACACACACTCACACACATATATATATATATATATATATATATATATGAACTAGCATGACTGTAACAGAGCAAGTTTATGCAAATGTATGAAATAAAATCAAGAATTCAGCCACAAAGCAGTAAAAACACTAACAGCAAGGAAGAGGTTTCACAAGAGTACAAAACACACACACCCACTCAAACACACACTCACTCACACAAATGCAGAGATACACACACACTATTATACACACAAATGAACTTGTGTGGCTGTAACAATATGGTAAAATTGAGCCAAAAGACAAATAAGAGGTTGAAATCAGATCAGACCCAGATTTATTAAGCTGTGATAAAACATACCTGTTAATTTTTGTTAAAGTTTTATTGAATTTTGATGTGTGTAATAAAATGTCCTCCTCTGTTCAGGTTTGACTAGTAAAATGAATCCAAAAACTGACACTTCAAATTAACATTTAAAAAAAATATTAGTATTATAGTATTATTTATGTCTAAAAACTACTGCAGAATTTATAATCCACTTTATATAGAACTATATAGGAATCTGGTGGTTACATTACAAAATGTTAATTTTTTTACTCCACCAGATGGCACTAATCTACCTTCAAAATTAGAAATAAAATTATTGGAAAAAATGTGTATTATTTTCAGTAGGGAAAAATAGCTAATAAAAATTGTATAAATATTGCATATTATCATAAAATACCCTAAATTTTTGTAAATAATAATCAAAAAATATTATTGAACAAATGTATTACATTGGCTTTCCAGAAGAAAAAAAAGTTACATTTCAAGGCTTCGTCATTTTTGACTGCGAAGGAGCCAAGTGTGACCCCTAATCGAAGAGGACCAACAGTGCTTGTTAATTTCTTGCATTTTCAGGGCTTGTATTTTCCATTTGAAGTATTCACAGATTCATTTATACAACTGTGTTAAAGTTGAGCCCCCAAACATGCAAGCGCTGAAAATATGAAACATTACAATTCAAGCAGTGTTAATGAAATGCCTTTTTTAATTGGTGTGTGTGTGTGTGTGTGTGTGTGTGTNATTGGCTTTCCAGAAGAAAAAAAAAGTTACATTTCAAGGCTTCGTCACTTTTGACTGCGAAGGAGCCAAGTGTGACCCCTAAACGAAGAGGACCAACAGTGCTTGTTTAATTTCTTGCATTTTCAGGGCTTGTATTTTCCATTTGAAGTATTCACAGATTCATTTATACAACTGTGTTGAAGTTCAGCCCCCAAACATGCAAGCGCTGAAAATATGAAACATTACAATTCAAGCAGTGTTAATGAAATGCCTTTTTTAATTGGTGTGTGTGTGTGTGTGTGTGTGTGTGTTGTGCAGTCTAGAGGAGGAGTGCGACGCTTCTCTCTGCACGGCAGCGCTGACCGCCAGAAACCACCAGTTACAGAACGACATGAAGAAACTGACGGCCGTCTTCCACAAACTGAAGTCTTACGTCGCTCTGTTAGCCGTGCCCAGTGAGTATCACGTCACGTGACACACGTGTGCCGTCATGTGTCCGTGTTGAGCGGTTACTGATGTTTTCTGCCGCAGGTGTTCGTTCAGATGCCATGTGTCAGAGCAGCGCTACCGCCGTCTTCACCCAGATGAGCGCGAGCCTGCACGGCCTGCACGACGTCAGCACAGGTGTGAGATCCGATCAGATTCAGAGCGCTCGATAAGAAACCCGGTCCGTCTGTAAGTCTTGTGCTGTCTCCTCTGAGCAGAGCTGTCGAAGCACTACAGTCAGAAGGTTTCTCTGGAGCAGGATCTGCCCACGGCCACGCAGAAGTTCCGCACCACTAACGAGTGTCTGCTGTCGTCACTGGCGTCGCTCACCAACAGCTGCGGCAAGGTCTTCACCGCACCACTGCTCTCACATCTCTACACGCCTGCCGTCCTGCTCTTCATTCACTGTGATTTGTATTTCACACAGATGGCCACGTTTTTCAGCAACAACCTGGATTTCTTCGCGTCGTGTCCCGGTTACGGTCCGCGAGGAGGCGTCGTGAACCCGCTGCAGGCCGACAGCGTGATCGAGAACAAGAGGCGTGCCGCCACATACATGAGCGCCATCAGAAAGGTCACAGTCTTGATTATTGAACAGACAGAAATACAAAAGTCCTTTAAAATAGAGGCCTGTGCTCCTGCGGGACAAGCTTTGAATTGTGAGGGGAAGCAGGGAAGAAATGATCGAAGATAGAAGTACATAATAGCAAGATTTCAGGTACAGAATTGCCATTCATTGGTCATCTGTTGAAACAGAAAGGGTTGTTGGATATTAGTGTTTTCGAGGAAAAGCAGCTTCCTCTATGCTGTGACACTCTGAGGTTTCCCTGGGGATTTGTGCCAGAAAATAAAAGCTCAGTGGTTTAACGCTTGAAAGCAAAGAAATTAAAACATAAATGTTAGTATTGTATTTTTTCTCGTTGTACTGTAAAGTATAATAATTATAATTATTCTTGTTATTAATAACAATAACGATAATAATATTAAGAATTATATTAATACTTTTATTATAACATGTATTATAACATATTATTAGTATTATGATTAAATAATAGTGTATATACTGTATTATAAAGTATTGCAATAGTAAGATATTTCTTTATTCTTTTATTAAAATAAAAATATTAATAGTGATCACATGCCTGATTGCAGCAGTCCAGTCTAGAAGTGGAGAGGTCCTTAAGAAGGAGTTGAGGAGCAGTTGATCTTGATCATGTGATGCTTCTGCTTCGACTGATAGACACTCGCAGCAGCAGGATTGTTCTGTTTTCTGTAACGGCCTCTTGTGGCTTTTTGCGTTTTTTGACGGTCACAGCACAATACATTTGACAATCATTGGAAAGCTCCACACAAACAAATGCCCGGTTCAGTCCCATGACTGCTGGTGTTTTCTTGTGTTTTCAGGTCAGACCAGAATCAGTGCCGTACAGAGAAGCTTTAGCAAACCGACACATTCTGACGAGCTCTACTGAGAGTCGAGAGGGACTCATGCAGCAGGTACCTGAGCCTGTCCCTCTGTTCTGTCCCTCCGTTGTCTCCGGTCTGTCTCTGACGGTGCGTGTGGTTGGCAGGTTGTCCAGAGTCAGGAGAAGATCTCTCGTCTGGAGCAGGAGAAGGAGCACTGGCTGCTGGAGGCTCAGCTGGGTCAGGTGCGTCTGCAGAAGGAGAGTCAGCGCATCGCTCAGCTGGAGGCTCAGATCGCCGCCGGGGCTCCAGAGGAACAACACAGCGCCGCTGACGGCTCCGATGCTGCGCGCACTGACAGCCCAGAGCCCGTCCAGGACTCCAGCCTGGTGAGTGACGGGTCATTAGTCAGCAGGTGTTTGACACACAATAATGTGCAGTGACTGATTGTGTGTAGTTACAGGCAAACAGTTGCTTAGCATACAGTACTGTAAATGCATCACAGAAATCATGGAGTCCATCAGAACAATGACTACATGAACATCACACATCAACACTTTTCTTTTCCACAAGTTTCCGTATAGTAGGTTTGTCAAACTCTGCATCAGATATTATATTAAAATATTATTGGGTGTAAAATAAAAGTATTATTGAATATTTTGGTGCAGCTGTAATATTTTTATCATGTCTCTATTATCAGGTCGGCATTTTAACCATCACATCCTGCAGCGAGAGCGTACGTATTAATGTTTTATTTTCTTGAAAAACCTTATCTGCATATTCAGATTCATACACAATATAGTATATCATGAATATGAAATCTATCCAGTCTATTTAAAGTGGTGCCGCTAAATGAAAGCCGCTCATGTCATGTTGATGATGATGATGTTTGTGTGCCGTAGGCTGCAGATCAGGAGTCTCGTGAGCATCTGATCAAAACTCATTACATGAGCCGTGTATCAGATCTGACCTCTCAACTGCAGATGTGTGACAGTAAAGCCGTCCACTTCCACGCTGAGGTCAGTACTCAACTCTAAAACCTCTGCTCCGACGGGATCCATACAAGCACAGGCATTCCTCTGCAAATCAAACATTTAAAATGAACTCGGACATGCACAGCTGCTCTGCCATCGATCCGTGTCAGATCCGTGGATGATGCTTAAAGCTGATGTGTGTTTTCTGTGCAATTATCATCACCAAATACAATGGCAAAAATAATGCCTCCGTCTGCGGGTCATCATCAAACTGATGTTCCGTCGGGGTAGAAAAACACTTTTTGTCAACCGATGAATGGATAAATTATAGTCTCTTTACTATGAAATATTTGCATGAAAAATAGCTATCAGCTTTAAATTCTGGACTGATATCTGTGTAATTACACTCCAGCAGTCTTCTGATGAAAGTGGAAGCATCAAGTGGAAGCTGCTGTGAATCAGGTGTTTGAATATTTCAACCTGTGCCACAGATGTTTGATCCGTGAAACTGCATGTCACTTTCAGAGTAGTGCTCATGGTTACCTGTACGATGACAGTAAAAACTTCTAATTAAGCGTACAGGAGTAAAAATGTCATGCAAGCAAATAGGCAGCATATCTGCCACTGTGGTTTTGGCACCTGTTGACAGTAGGTGATTACAGTGAGATGAACAAACGTTGCTGTTTACAGACGTGACATATCTAATGACGAGAGCCTGGAATTCACCACAAAATCCTGACAAGAAACCTGACAGCTTTACAATGTAAATTAATATTGTAAGCTTGCTGTAGGTAAAGCAACAAGACTGTTGAACACAGAATTTTGTAAAAGTTTGACAAAAAATTGTACAGCTTCACAAATACAAATCTGAGCACCTTTTATATCAGTGTACGTGACTGAAACATGCTATATATGACAACATATAACTATGATATGAGTAATCCTTTGGGAAACCAGGCTCAGTCGCTCAGTTCTCCTCTGGCCAACAAACATGGTGTGATTATGATTCAGGCTTTTGAATCACAGGTTTATTGGATTGGTATCAATCAGAATATTTCATCCAGTTCCTTCTGCTTGAAGATTGGGATACATCACGTCAGCATGTGCTGCAGCAGTGACTCGAGCATCAAGACAATTAAAGAGATTTAATGTTAATTGTTCTATTGACAGATTTAAATGTCAGTCAGTTTTGTTCTAAGCAAGTGTAAGTGATTCTCAAAAACCTTAAATGAAGATACAAAACCCCGGTTGTAAGTGAAAATATCTGGTTGTCAGCAGTAGTGCGGTGGGTCAGAAGCACATGCTGTCCTGCTTCATGATTAAAGTGTTCGCTGCATGTTCACATGACCCGTGACCAGATGAACCGTAGTGGATCTTTAGTGTGAATGTTCTGGAAGTGTTTGCTTGTGCACTGAAGAGTTATGAAGAGATTTAAAAACATGCTGCTTTTTTGAAGAAGAATATAAGCGATCATTACATTGCGTGTCATTGTTTTCTCTTTCAGTGCCGAGCTGTTGCCAAACGTCTCGCCATCGCAGAAAAATCACGCGAGACTATGACGGAGGAACTGAAGCTGGCTAATCAGAACATCACTCGCCTACAGGTACTAACAGACACGCTCCGCTAGATCAGCCTTCTGAAGCCTTTAGATGTGGTGACGTGTTCTTCTGTTGTGTCTACCAGGATGAGCTCAGCACCACGAAGAGGAGCTACGAAGATCAGCTGAGCATGATGAGCGACCACCTGTGCAGCATGAACGACACGCTCAGCAAGCAGCGCGACGAGATCGATACGCTCAAGCTCGCCTCGAAGGTCAGACAGCTCACGCTTCAGCTAGCTGTAACACACTAACCCGACACGAGTCTGATCAACACTAACCCTCAATGGGCCTCATTTATCAATCTAACATAGAAACGAGTGCAGATCCAAGTGCAGAAATCTTCTTACGACAGGGTTCACGTGTGGTCATCAAATATTCATATGCTGCCAATCCTGTCGTACGAACGATCGTATGTTGATAAAATGTGGAGGCTGAAAACAATCGTCATTCAAATAATGCCCCTAAACATTCACGGTTTAAAAGCCTCGCCCCTGGAGTTTACGGCACGGAGAAACGTAACCCGGCCAAGAAGAGGAAGTAATCTCATGAAGGAGAAATTGATCTTACTCCAAAAACACCCGTTAACCTTGTAATTGCAAACATTTACATTCATTTATGTGTATTAAATACCAGTAAATAAAACAAAGATTCAGAACAGAACAAGAATGAAAAATAAGTAGTTATGATAAAATAAAACACAAATTAGGCTATAGTGGCATTCATTATAAAAAACAAACGTCAAGCCAAAATGAATTTATTTAAAGCGAAACTGGAATGGCATTAGGGCTCATCTCTCTCTTTCGCCAAGATGTTTCCATATTTGTCATATATAGAAAAACTACAATACATTAGAGTGTCACAGTTTTTTTCTTTTGGTAATCTGTTAATTATTTAAGTGAAATGTATTTTGTGTAGCGCCTGTGGAAAGTTACTGGAGCGCGCAGCCGCCCGTCTCTCACAAGGAACGCCATGGCAGTGATTGACAAGCCAGAGGGCCAATCGTTTACGCGATGATCACGTAAACGATTGGCTGATGTTTTTAAGGCTCTACCTCGTGCACAGATGTATATTGATAATATTCCTTTCAGTGCACCTAATAAATAGTCTTTTATCAGTTAGTAAAGACAGTTTCAAGTAATATTGCAAAAATGTATAAAACAAAACATCCTCTGTACCACCTTTAATATATTAACTAACATGAACTAACCGTGAGCCGTACATTTGTTACTGTATTTACTGATCTTGGTTACTGTTAGTTCATGAAAATACAGCTGTTCATAGTTTATGTTAGTTCGCAGTGCATTAAGATTTTAATAATGTATTAGTAAATGTTGGAATTAACATTAACAAAGATGAATAAATGCTGTATAGTGCAGTTCATTATTAGTTCATGTTAACTAATGAACCTTATTGCAAAGTGTTACCATTAATTTTATTCAGTTCCCTCGGTTCACAGAAGCGCTGCAGGTGTCATGTGACGATGTGTGAATCCTCGTGTTCTGTTGTTTATGCTGCTCTTAGCACATGTAAAGCTAAACCCCTGAAAAAACTGCAACATTTGTGGTATTTTTAATGCGTCACAAACACCCATCTATTCTAATTTAATTTAATATTAATATGACATTCTGGTTAATCTTCGACTAATGAGCTTCGGTTGTTTGTCAGGAAAATAATCGAATTGATCAAAATGCTAGCAGATTCTCCAGCAGATTTATTATGCTGCACTCAAGCTCACGCTGACTCAAAAACTTGTGTACACGAGCTGAGACGTCACGTGAGATTTGATCGTAGCCACCGCTCACGTCCATATTGATAAATGCCAAGCTTTGCGTCCATATACACTGTTTTCTGTCGTATGTTCGTTTCATAAATGAGGCCCATTGACTATATATTGGAGCTGCTGTTCGTCTGTACAGAAACTCTTGTCAAATAAGAGTCTGCATTAAAGGATTAGTTCACTTTCAAATGAAAATTTCCTGATAATTTACTCTCCTCCATGTCATCCAAGATGTTCATGTCTTTCTTTCTTCAGTGGAATGAAGGTTTTTGAGGAAAACATTCCAGGATTTTTCTCCATATAGTGGACTTCACTGGGGTTCAACGGGTTGAAGGTCCAAATGTCAGTTTCAGTGCAGCTTCAAAGAGCTCTACATGATCCCAGACGAGGAATAAGAGTCTTATCTAGAGAAACCATCGGACATTTTCTAAAAAATTTTTTTAATTTTATACATTTTAACAATAAATGCTCATCTTGAACTAGCTCTCTTCTTCTTCTTCTCAATTTTAATTCCAGCAGTGTAGACACTGCTAAGTGTATTACTGCCCTCCACAGGTCAAAGTTTGAACTAACTGTTATATACTTGCACTAGCATATTGTACATGACAATTTAGTTCAAACTTTGACCTGTGGAGGACAGTATTACGCTTAGCAGTGTCTACACTGCTGGAATTATAATATAGAAGAAGAAGAAGAGAGCTCGTTCAAGATGAGCATTTATGGTTAAAAGGTATATACATTTTATTTTTTTAGTAAATGTCCGATGGTTTCTCTAGATTAGACTCGTATTCCTCGTCTGGGATCATGTAGAGCTCTTTGAAGCTGCACTGAAACTGACATTTGGACCTTCAACCCGTTGAACCCCAGTGAAGTCCACTATATGGAGAAAAATCCTGGAATGTTTTCCTCAAAAACCTTCATTTCTTTTCCACTGAAGAAAGAAAGACATGAACATCTTAGATGACATGGAGGCGAGTAAATTATCAGGAACATTTTAATTTGAAAGTGAACTAATCCTTTAATGAACCACTAACATTTGAGTTAATCTAAGCTTTCATCTGCTGGACTCTTGCAGGGAAACTCAAAGAAGAACAAGGGCCGATAACGGACAGACATCACTGCGACGGGCTGAACACGCCTGCGTTTGACACCAAACCAGTGACATGTGACAGGAAGCAGTGCTGAGGAACATACGGCTGCTGCAGGCTGCGACCGCGCCTCTTTATATTAGTGTGTGTGTGTGTGTGTGTGTGTGTGTGTGTGTGTGTGTGTGTGCGCGAGTGCACGTGTGTGTGATTACAGCGTGTATTTTGTTTCCTCACACAGACGGTGTTTGTTAGTGAAATCACAGACTGACTCACACACACACACACACACACACACTCAAGCCTGATTTGGTTCCGCACAGAAGAGTGTGTGATTGATTACGTGAAGATGTAATCATGATAAACTCCACACCAACATAATGATGAAATCATCTGGACAAAAGGGTTCTTGTGAATAAACACATTGATTCGACACTGATTTTCTGCTTTCTTTCCTCAAGAAATAAACCACAGTGATTTTTTTAATGCACTAAATATATTTCTTGTCTCAAGTTGATGAATCATGATGTCATATCAGCACATCAGCTGTGAAGTCGAATATGATGTGAATATATCAGAGTTCTGATCCTCATATAGTCTCATTTCTCTTCATATGGATCTGTTTAGTAGCACAATGTACTGATTCAGCCAAAATCAAGTAAATAAAGGTATGAACTAAACCATTTTGCATTCACTTTTTCATTTCAGTATTCATTTCACGAGCTTAATCTTCATCTAAACAGAGGAAAAAAGGAAAAAGTTTTTGGGAGCTGATGTTCTTCCCGTTCTCCAAATTACGATTCCTACTACGGCGAGGGATGAGCTCATGAATACTAATTAGCTCATGAATACTAATGAGCTCATTCTGACGTGGCTGTTAAATTACATTAGAAGAATATTGACACGATGCTAAAGGCTTATCTCTTGAATATTGATTAGAATGTTGTGACGTAGATCGGTCGCCTTCCAATGGCGGCTACATGCCTAATGAATATTAAAGTAGGTCCTTGTCGTAGTAGAATAGCGGAATCCGCTTCCCGTTCGGGATGTTTTGGCTGGAATCGCGTCTGCTCCAGTTATTTCTGTTTCTGCCATTTTGAGAAAATATCGTCTGCTCTGGATCATTCATCTGAAATCATGAGGTGACAAAATATTGCAAACAAACACACTGTTTCCTCTCGTTCTTCAGTTGTTTGTCGTTGTTTTATTAGTTCCAAAGTTGCTGCAAACAAAGAAACTGCGAATCAGAGTGAAAGAATTCATATTTCATGTTCACCGTGAGGAAAGTCAAGAGTTTGATGAGTTATTGTTGAGAAACAGCGAGTTCTTTGTTCATGAGTGATTTTACAGTGAAGCTGTTTGATTCTGTTTTCAGTTCGAGTGTTTGATGTTGAATTCCTCAGGGAAAGTTCATTAAACTGCATCAGATCTTCAGGATGATGGCAGGATTCCTGAACTGAGGCAGCTTTAGGGTGAGTAGCAATTAAACAGTGTAATTATTACTGACAGACAGTCATCAGAGGGTCAGAGAACTGAAGTGTGGCATGAAGAAGATCCTGCAGTTTCAGGACCTCTTTTCTAGTTTTTATTATTGTTTATGTTCTTTTATAGCACTTAGTATTCAGTTATGCATTGGTTATTCAAATTCAGAAATTATTGACTTAATTATTTTAATGTAACTAATTTATTCTCTTAACCCAAACCACATAACCATTGGTAACCCTCTTGAAACATACTGAGCCTAATTTGTTTCAGGGGTCAGTTGTTCAAAAGGTTTGATCTGGATTTGGAAATCAGATGTTTTGCTATCCAGGATCAGGTAATCTTACTTTAGTGCTGGTTATTCAAAGCAAAGTTGGATTGGATCACCATGATGCAGATACACACTTTTCAGATGACCCAATCTGGATTTCTCGAGCTCTACGGAGCCCCTAAAGGGACATGCTGATGGGAAGAATATGAGATCTAACATTTCAGTGCTTTTGCGTTCTCTCAGAAAGATTCTGCGTAGCGTTCACCTGTGAAACTTTGTTCACCTGTGAAACTTTGTTCACCTGTGAAACTTTGTTCGCTCGCACACAACTTCTGACTGGTTCATCTCTGATGATTGTGCCAGTGTAGTTTACAAACAGTGAAAAAAAACCACTTTGAATCAAATATAATATTTTTATTTGATATTTACAGCTGTTTGGGGACTATTTTATTGCACCAAAATCTCTTTTTTACTTCACAGCAGGTTACTGAAGGCTAAATATGAAGCCTAATGTGTACTTCTAATTGATTACTTTAACAGTTAAACTAAAGAAGAGCAAAATAAATAAAAAATATGTGTGTGTGTGTATATTACATGATAAAAATTATTTTTTTTTATCAGTTTTAAAGTTTTATATTTTTGTTCCTGAAATCCACCCTTCTGATGGGATCAGTATAATCCAGATTTTTGGGATCAAAGGAATCCCAATCTTACTAAAAGTTTTGAACAACACAAACTAATATTTTAATCCAGATTAAAACCAAGACTGGATTTTCAAGATTTGATCCAATCCGATTACTTTTGAACAACTGGCCCCAAGTTTTAAATGTTTTTTATTAGAAAAAAAGACTTAATTTCTCAGCGCTAAAGTAAGTTATTTTCTGTGTATGTGAGAGGCTTCAATTTCATTTAATTTGTGGCGCTGTCACAAACACGCGGGTCCTGGAAGTGCTTCCTCTGGTATTGCAGGATTATACTATTGGAAAAAGAGATATGATTGAACATCAGCTCAGAAGGTGCTTTAAGAGTCGGCATTGAAGAAAAGAAGCTTCTTCTTGTCATCTGTTTCCATGGGTTTGGCGCTCTGTAATGTCTTTCTGGATAAGCACATGAGTTGATCTATATCTGAATAAACACCAGCTTTGTGTTTCCTGATAGAGACAGTGAAAGAGTTTTTGTACTTTTATGTAAAACTAAATGTTGAGTAAATATAAGTCAAAATAAACACAAATTGTATGTATGTACTGGTAAATAAGAATGAAATGAGATAAAGCAAGTATAAAAATCAAACCAATATAAGCTGTATGACGGACCGTATGAATAATCAACACGTTCTCAACTCGTCTCATATGGACGCTCGGTCACGATTGACCCTTCGGCGTATGATTTTCCATTTAAACAGACACAATAATTTTATTTATGTTACATGTCTGAGCATGTAACCCAAGCTGGACCCTAAACCAACCCCTTTATATATTATTATAAAACACAGGATACAGCAGGCAGATACGAATACAGTCGCAGTTTATTAAAAAAGTGTTCTGAGGCCAAACAACTGATGTGTGTGAGGAACAGACTCAAAAGAGATCAGCGTCTCCATCCGCCGTCATGTGATTTCCATTTCCAGCGATTAAAACATTAAGATCCACTCTGTTCTTCACATGAAGATATGGTATGGCTTCAGAAGACAACACGAGATGCTTGTAATACTTTTATACTGTTTCTTTGGTTGGTTTTTGCAAAAAATCCCTGTGACTGTGCTTTAATTTGCCTGTTACATGTTTTATATTGTTGAGAAGTGAGATGAGAATAAAATTAATTAGAGTAAAATAAACATTGCTTTATGTTATAATAGTGCTTTAGCTTCATTTATATACAATACCGGTCACTTTTTTTTCGTCTCTTCTGTTCATCAAGGCTGCATTTATTTGATCAAAAATACAGTTAAAAACAGTGAAATATTATTCCAATTTAAAACAGCTGTTTTCTATGTGAATATACAGTAAAGTGTAATTTATTCCTGTGATCAAAGCTGAATTTTCAGCATCATTACTCCAGTCTTCAGTGTCACATGATCCTTCAGAAATCATTCTAATATGATGATTTGATGCTCAAGAAACATTTATGATTATCATCATCTTCGGCTATGTAGGGGAAACTGCGAGCGTTGAGTGCAGGAGGTGTCCAACATTGCACACTTCTTTGGTTGAAGTACATCATCTGAGTCTTTGTAGGGCACGAGTCCTGCTCTACACGAGCCTGAAGTGTGTCGGTGTGAGCCGTTAGGGTTCAGTACTGCAGGACTAAACGAGCACTGACACACGTGTGAAGCGTCTAACCATGCGTCATTGTATCATCCACGCGTGTGTGAATGTGCTGTAGGACGGAGAGTTGGTGTTTTCTGTTTATCCGTTTGTCCCAGAGGAATGTGAGGAATTCTGTCATGCACAAGGAATCTAGGAAACTGCTGGAGCCGTTCAATGAGATTCACACTGTTGCTTTTCTAATGTCAGCCTGACTTGCTTCTGTCCTACACCTTCCCATCCCATAATAGTGTTCACAGACTCACTGTTTCTTTGGCTGTGTCTCATTGTGCAGTCTTATGCAATCTTTCGTACTTGTGGACATCGTCATCCACCTCTGAAGTTCAGTTCAGAGTGTTCCAGAGAGCAGGTTAACTTACCTCACATGAACCCTGAACTCTCGGTTATTAACTCAGATCTGATCAGTTATCTGTTCCAGAGACACAGTCTGGAGTCAGTTCAGTCAATCCAGAGTTTGAAACTCAAGTTCTTGGTGAAAACACTTAGTGCATAGCACCACCTACTGGACAGTTGTGTTCTTTTTTTCTCTCTTTTTCTTCATGCCATACTTCAGTGATGTGGAACTAGATGTTTTTAATAACTGAGATTTAGAATTATCTCATTTTAAACTAAACACCATACATTTACAAAAATATTTACTTGCTCTGATCATCAGTTACACTGTGCTCATACTGTAAAACAAAGAAGAACTGTTTATTATTGTAAAGCAGCTTAGAAGCAAAACTGTATTGTATAAAGCGCTATATAACTAATCCTGACTTGACTTGCCAAATGACACTATATACCTCATTTGAAAGTGAAAAGTGAAAGTGACATGTGAAGGCCAAGTTTGGTAATCCATACTCAGAATTTCTCTACATTTAACCCATCCAGGTTAGTGCACACACATTAGGAGTAGTAAACACACACACACCTACACACACACACACACACTCTCTCACACACACACACACACACACACACAGGTTTGTTTTGCTATCTTAGTGGGGACTCTCCATAGGCGTAATGGTTTTTATACTGTACAAACTGTATTTTCTCTCCCCCTACACTACCCCTATCCCTAAACCTAACCATCACAGGAAACATTCTGCATTTTTACATTTTCAAAAAAACATCATTTAGTATGTTTATTAATCCATTTCCCTCGTGGGTACCGCTGGCTGGTGATGTAGGTGATCTCAGGTTATTACATCGTGGGGACATTTGGTCCCCACGATGTAATATAAACAAGAACACACACACACACACTCACGGAGCAGTGGGCAGGCATTCACTGTGTCCGAGGAGCGATTGGTGGTTAAGTGTCTTGCTCAAGGGCACCTCGGTCATTTCCTGCCGGTATTGAGAATCGAACCCACAACCAACCTGGTTACCAGCCCCAAGTGGCCAGTGGTCTCAAACTCAGCTCTCTCTTGGAGGGTCACTGTCCTGTAGAGTTTAGCTCCAAGCTTCTAGTAAACCTGAAGACCTTGATTAACTGGATATGTTTAATTAGGGTTGGAGCTGAACTCTGCAGGGCTGTGGCCTTCCAGGAACTGAGTTTGAGACCACTGGTCTAGTAGTTGTAACACTAAATAGATGTCTCATATTTAAACTTTTGTCTCGGATGGCCAATTCGCACTGTACCGTCAGACGCCCGCCATTCCACGACCTGACAAACAAACGCAGACCAATGCTGCTAACAGACAGAATAACTCACGATCCAACAAAACCCAACCAAGTGTCTGGTGCCATCAGTCTGCATCTATCGGTGCAGTGTGAATAGTCCTTAAAGGATTTGTTCACTTCAGAATTAAAATTTCCTGATAATTTACTCACCCCCATGTCATCCTAGATGTTCATGTCTTTCTTTCTTCAGTGGAAAAGAAATGAAGGTTTTTGAGGAAAACATTCCAGGATTTTTCTCCATATAGTGGACTTCACTGGGGTTCAACGGGTTGAAGGTCCAAATGTCAGTTTCAGTGCAGCTTCAAAGAGCTCTACATGGTCCCAGACGAGGAATAAGAGTCTAATCTAGAGAAACCATCGGACATTTTCTAAAAAAAATCCTGGAATGTTTTCCTCAAAAATCTTAATTTCTTTTCCACTGAAGAGAGAAAGACATGAAAATCTTGGATGACATGGGGCATAAATTATCAGAATATTTTTATACTGAAGTGAACTAATCCTTAAGTCTTTAAGGTCAATCAGTAGATTAACATCACTCATTGAGGAGGTCAATGTGAGAATCCTTTATGTCCGGTGTGTGTGTGACTCTCTCCAGAGCGTGTGTGTGTTCAGGACGAAACAACACAGTCGGAACAATGTGACACTATTAGCAGAGCAGTCAAGCTGGTTTGAAACTTTTAAATTTATAAGTACCTAATTTGTGTATGTCTATTGATATTTCTGCAGAAGACTGTACACACAAGAAGAGTAAAGCAATGTGCTCCACCAATCACCCAGCCAACTGGGTTACATTTGATGATGAAGGGACGACCTTCTCCTCACCCCAGAAATCACTGCGCTCTTCTACATCAAACTCGGATTCAATTCCTCGGCCCAACGGTTTGAAACTTGTTCTCCCATCCTTGGGGAGTGAATCATGGAGCTTCAGCTCTCCCATTGAATCCCCTTCATTTGATTTTAGCCTTAACGGGAGTTCACGTGTGCCTAGCAACACTCCTATGCACACTCCGGTGGGGGCGACTCCAACAGGACTGTCTCCCTCACATTATGGACCTCAGGAGCAGCCGGACTTCTCCAGCTGTATGATCAACTTCTCTCAAAGAGACTCCACGAAAACGGCTGAAGACTCTAGCTCCTGCAAAGCATCCCAAGATGAGCCAGGCCTTTTCAACCCCTTCTGGGGGGAAGCCGATCATAAACGAGTGTCCTGGACCTCATCATCAGACTCAGACTCTGGACCCAGTTTGCCCCGTTTCTTCATCCGGACCAAAGATGGTAACGAGCCACCCCAAGACCACCTTCAATACTCCTACTCCTACATATGCCATAAACTAGAACAGCTGAGAACAGAGGAGAACCAACTGGATGGTGGTGATGTGAAAGTGGAAAGAGAGAATCGACCCTCAGGCTCAGGTGCTGTAAAAGATAAAGCGATGAAGCGTACTCCATCCTCCTTCATTCCACAGGGATTGTTCCTCAGTCAGAGGAGGCACGGTTGGTCGCTGATGCTTCGAATCCCAGAGAAGAAGCACCGCATGTCGTCCCGCCGGTGGGGACCCGTATACCTGCGGCTGCTGCCGGGAGCCCTGCTGCAGCTGTTTTATGAGAAGGGCTTGGAGAAACCCTTCAAAGAGTTTCAGCTGCACGCGAACTGTGGCCTCTCAGGTCCAAAACTAGAGAGTTATGGTGAACCACGCAAGATTGCCACATTGAAGGTGGAGAATGTGTCGTATGTGGAGAGGAAGCGCTATCACCCCAAGCATGAGGTGGCGCACGAGCCGGAAGTGGAGCAGCTGTTGAAGTTCGGCACCACAGAATATGGAGACTTGGAGGACCTGCTAGTGTCCATTGAAGAAGAGCTAACACGCCTACCAGTGCCGCTCCAACAACACAAACACTATGAAGAACAGGAGCTGTCCTTGCAGATATCCGACCGCATCTGGATGAGGCAAGATAAGGACGGAGCTGTCCTTGAGTGCACGGCCATCACACGGATTCATTGTTTGGCATTCTTGAATGGGGCAGTGGAGTGCTTCCTGGCACTGAATGACCTCGGACTTCTCAGACAAGATCCTGCGTACGGTTCTGATGAGGACGATGAGGTCTGGATGGAAATTGCAGACTACAGTTTCCATCGGTGTGTCAAAGAGGCAGAGTTTTTGGACAAAAGGCTGATTAAGTTCTGCCCTCCAGATGCCTGTCGAGTGGAGCTCGTGCGCTACAGGACGGTGCCGCTCTGCTGCGGGGAGCTGCCGCTCTCTGTTAAAGCTCTGCTGACTGTGCAAGGCGCCTGTGTCGAGCTCCAGGTCTTCCTCAATGTCCTGTTGGAGTTCCCCACACCTACAGGAGGTTCAGAGACGTTTTGTGAAAACGTTGTCGTTCGAGTGCCATTCCCAGGCGACTGGGTCAAAGTGCCGAGCAGCACGTCTCTGCTGCGACAGAGGTCTCTCAAGGCTCGCATGAACAGAAACGCGTGCCTGGGCTCAGCACATGTGGCGGAGTCTGAGTCTGTGATGCACATGACTGTCGGTACAGTCAAATATGAGAATGTGCATCGAGCCATAGTGTGGAGAATTGACCGGCTCCCACCGAAGAATGTGGGTAAGAAAACAGAACATAACTCCTTCAATTTGTATTTTAAATGGTGGATATAAATTTACATTATATACACAATACATCATAAATGTATATCAGTGAGGTAGCTACACAATGTCACGTTGTAAATAAGACAACATCTGGGGTCCGTTCTTCGTACCTCGCTTAATACATCTGAGATGATTTGACAGATGCCAGATCTTCTAATCGTGATAAATGAACTCTGTTCTTAAAAACAAATTTGCTGATTGGATTAAAATATCAGGATTAAATTATCTGCGATTACTGTGCATTCTCATGTTCCTTGAAAAGGGCAGATGTATCGATACTGGAAACCACGATCAGCAATCCAGCGATTGGCTGACGCCAAGACAGCAACGTAGTGACATCATATCATTAAAAAAGCAACCAAAACGACATAAAAGTTATAATAGATCAATTAAACGTAGTGTCTATTTACGCTAAGAGCAGCATGGACACACAAATCAGAACAGTTGCGATACACAGTTTGTACATCAATAATTTTAGATCAGATTCCAATCGGATACACAAATAATCAGATTTGGACTGACAGTGTGAATGTATCCAGACTCACTGCTGAACAAAGACCGTTCCAGTGGGATCTGCTCCTGATATCTGATATGTCATGATATATCATTCATATTTTGTACTGCTAGTAACACGTAGTTCTGGTCATCTCAGTTGAGCCTCATGTGCACTCAGTATCGGAATGGGTCTTATTCTGTTATTTTGCACATTCATCTGTTAGCTGTGGACCAGCCTCAGTCGTTTGCGTGTAAGCTGGAGCTGGCCTCAGATCAGGAGATTCCCGCCAGCTGGCTGCCGTTCGTCAGTGTGGAGTGTGAGGTGGCAGATGTGGTCGCGTCCCACACCCGAGTGAAGTCGCTGGGCACCGAATGTGACGTCCAGCCCCAGAAACACCTGAGCAGCAGGGCATACTATCATTGCCAGGTGATGTACCTGTGAAAATCACTTCATATTGGCCACTGCTTCAGTGCTTAAACTGGCTCTTTTTACAAAAATATTAAATAATTTATTATGTATCTTTTCTCATCTCCAGGTGGAAATAGAAAAGAAGTTGATTGAGGCGGAGCCGCAGAAGCAGTCGGGCTGCGCGACACAGTGACGTGAGGAACCGGACTGATCCATCACAGCACAGAATCAAGCCTGCAGAAGAGCTCTGTTGGGTTTAGCTTGAGTCTTTACTGCCGATTTTCACACTCCAGTATGCCATCTGTGACATCTGGTAGAATTAGGTAAACAAATGTTTATTAACCATGAGAATATATATATATATATACGTATATGTTCAGAATATTTTAATATCTATAATGGTCCTATCCAACAAGTTATAGTATTACTGCACTTTACAATTCTGAACCCATTTTATATATAAATATATATGTGTGTGACAATACAGGAACACAGATGCATACAGATAATATGCACTTGTCTGACAAATGTTTGCAAAAACATACATTTACTCCTGAATAAGAACGCTGAGACTTTCACATTTGTGTGCCCGCAAGAAACTTTGGCAGAAGTAAAAACTTGAGCTAAATGTGCACATGAAAGTCTAAGGGATTTTTTTACTGCAAAGTCACTTTAGGCCTCTGTAGTTTATTATTTCCTAACTGGTTATTTCATACGCCTATGCATTCACCATTATTTATGTGGTTTTATAAAATGATATTGTGCATAATAAAGAAGAAACAGTTTCTGTAAACTAAGATATGTGTCTTCTAGAAATCATGAGGACACAAGTGATCTCAGTTATTTTCTCAGCTGATCTGTCGTCGTTCATTATACAGATATTCAGCCTAATGTTTCCACTTCACCATAATCTCTTCTCTCTCTTACACAGACAGAAAGTACCATGGTATTTAAGCATTTTTAAACATGGTAACTCCATGCTTGGACATGTGTCAAGATGAGTATTATTCAGTGCTGTGCTAATCTGATCTTTCCTCTCGTCACCCTCTGACACTGTAAAAATGTTCACTTCATTTTTTATATTAATTGAATATGATTTTACTTTCTTTTGACATTAATATTTATATATCATCTGTAGAACAGTGATGGTAAATTGACAGTAATACCATAATAATGAATAATTATATCTGTAGTATTCATTGTAATTTTTTTAAGTGATTGTTCAAAAGGTAACCTTTGACTGTGTCATACTGCAGGGAAAATCTGACTGTTTTCTTAAATCTGATCTTCAGTCTGTTCGAACTGTTGGTTTGCCAGTGGGCGGAGCTTGACGTCCAGCTCTCAAGAAGGTCCAATCACACTCTATCCCTAAACCTAATTATGTCAAGTTTTATTTAACTCAACTATTGATTAAAAATGACTATATGTCTGGCTTAAAATGAAACCAAAATAGGTTGGAAATTAAAAATCAGACACATAATTACTAGAGAAAACAATAATAATCAAAAGGTGAAAATTACAAGCAATACAGTAATTGTTAAATAAAGTATGCAGCAGGTTGGGCAAACGTTTAACCCAAGCATTGGGTTTGTCCATTTTCAACCCAACTTAGGTAGTTTTTAACCCAGCATTTTTCAGTGTGTAGTTATTGTAGCTTTAGGTGAAGGAAGTGGACCCACGAAAAGAGCAGTGGCCGGTGGGAATGTGTTGGGCAGTTCAGAAGAGGACAGTCCAGTTGATCATTTAAAATGGTTTGAGACTGGAAATGTTTGACATGGGCGTTTATTCCCTAAACCTTCCCTTGAAGACACATTCAGCACCTGAATCACAGCGACTGAGGAGAAACTGTCTCTGATCACATGACCTCGTTTCTGTGTTTGTCGGATCATCGTGAGCAGAGAGTTTGCTCTCTGGTGTTTTTGTGTTCAGTTTTGGTTTCTTCTGTTTGTTAATGAAAGTGTGATTCTCTGCGTCTGACCATTCAGACTGAGACACGGAAAAAAAAACACGATTAAAAAAAATAAAAATTGGGTTTTATATTTTTTTCCTGTTCAGAAGATGTCCTTCAGTTTATGACTTTATTTTGGATTCTGTGAAAGATGGACATTGAATTTAATTTCTAACACCTCAACACAACTTTAATATTTACTACAATAATAAAAAATGAAGCTTTTGTTTGTAATCTTTTTATTTCCATCACAAACTAGAAGCACAGTGTTTCAGCAGGTGTCTCAATGATGGTCTTGTTGTTTCTCTGTCAAATTGGGTTCGGCCCATTAAAGGATGGACAAACTGAGGCGAATAATAGAGTAGCTACAACTGAGATGTTTCTTTGTACTGTAATGTTGTGTAAAGGCACATGATTAACAACTATTATAACCATAACCATGAAGAACGATATTGTTGACATGTTTGAAGTGAGAATCTGCTCTTTTGCTCTACTTCTAATCGTGGCACATTCAAGTTTCAGAAACATTTTGCTTCAGAATGAACTTTTGGTGCAAAGACTCGCAGAAAGGCTTTTTCCCTCTGGATGATGATTTAATCTGCAGCGGAGCAGATAATAACAAACCCATGATGTTATTATACTCAAACCCTCAATCAAGGGCTGAAGGCATTAACTCCTGCGGGTACATGCCATATTTATCTAGTTAAGAAAAAAAGCATTCAATAGTAGCTACTTCTGTAGTACTTTAATATTTCATTCTATTAAGTGTATCCTGCTGAAAAGAGACTGCTTAAAGATAGTTTGCTGGTTTTAGAGGGTTTCAAGCACGTTTAGCTGGTCAGTCTTTACTGGAGGCTATTAAAAGGGTAAAATGTACTTATTTTTTGTGTCTGCAGTCAGTGTTGTCCTGCTCAAAACCTCCTGACTCCAACAGAACTGAACCAGAACTGAGGGTCTATATCCTGATAACACACGTACATCTCAGAGACATCTATTGGATGTGCGTGTTTACATCTGGAAGACCTATTTTTAGAGTGTTGCTCATCTGCAATAAATCTATAGGACGATTCCTGTCAGATGTCAAATAGACATTTAGAAAATGTATTTAAGATGTTTATGATTTAGAATGTATGCAAACCCTGTTGAAAGAAACAGCATATGCAGGTTAGGTATGTGTTGAAGCATGGAAGCTGGTTTATTTTTCAATAAACAAGTAGTTAATATGAATCACTCACGTTTTAGGTGCAAAATTGCCTGTTTTTTGTTCAATTGTAGCAGAACCAGCGCATCTCAGCTCCGCTCAGCCGTTTCCAATGATTCAGTCTTTTGAATGAATCGTTTGAATAAATGACTCAGTGACTCACTCATTAAGACGGTCACATGCCGCCATCTACTGTACACACTAGCAGCATCTATAGAATGATTTTGATCAGCATTTTATTGTTCATAGCAGAGGGCTCTCTCAACTTGTTATTTTTTACAGTTTATCAAATAATACGATTTTGTAGTCTTTGCATACACAAGCACCCCTGAAACCACAGAACAAATCCCAACTCCTGATCCTAAGCAACTATAGCTCCAGCTCAGAACCAGCTGAAACCATCGAAACACACCTGACCTGCTTATGCTGTTTCATCAACAGGGAAACTGACATCTTAAAGACGTCTGTCAGATGTTTATTACCAGCAGATGCTTTCCAGATGAAGTGATGTTTAACAGACATCTAGCAGATGAATGTGTGCTATATTAACCTGCTGAGGAGAGCTGCCCTGAGGAATGGACAAACAGATGTTAGTTTCGATTTTCTGTCTAATAGCCTATCTATAATACCAATTATTTTAAACGTTTTAAATTGAGGATATTTTGTGATAATACGTTTTTATTTATTAAGGAAACAACTAAAAGTTACAGACTGAAACTGAAGGTTGGAACAATATTTAAAAAAATACATTATGTAACCTAAACAACAGTAAAACGTAAGAAAGAAAGATGATGATTTTTAATAGCGAAACCGGTGAAAAGAGACGCGTCGAGTTTCCCCTCGATATATTTCTATCATATTTTCTTCCATCGTTACGTGATCGTTTACAATTTATACATCGACCCTTCGCCGTGTAGCAGCACCAGTGTGTTAATTACGGTCAATGTAAGAAGAAGAGGCTTGATGAGCTCTTAATTAACTTCAGTTGTGCTGGTTTGACTGAAGCGATGCTCTCAAACGCCAACACTCTGGTGAGGAAACGACGCTTTATTTTATAAGTATAAAGATCATTAACAAAACACTGTAGTTGTAGTGTGTAGTTAGTGTGACAGCAGATGATCAGGTGTGTGTGATTGATGTCCAGCCGAAGCTGTATCTGTCCGTCATCGATGATGTGATGGACAGTGTGAGAGAGCTGTTCTGTGATGAAGGAGTGGATGAACGAGTGCTGGACACCCTCCGACAGGTCAGACACTCCTAATACAGTCACAGAGATGCAGCTGGTTAGTTGAACTGATTTCTGACTGTGTGTGTGTGTGTGTGTGTGTGTGTGTGTGTGTGTTTCAGCTCTGGGAGTCAAAGGTCGTGCAGTCTAAAGCTGTGGAGGGTTTCATTAAAGACAACAATCCATCCAATTTTGTTCTGCAGCTGCCAACAAACTACACACAGACTCTCCATAAACCCACCGGTGTGTCCTGCTTCTGAAATCACTGTCAAAACAGAGTGTGAGTGAGTGTGAGTGAGTGTGAGTGAGTGTGAGTGAGTGAGTGAGTGTGTGTGTGTGTGTGTGTGTGTGTGTGTGTCCTGCTTCTGAAATCACTGTCAAAACAGAGTGTGAGTGAGTGAGTGAGTGTGTGTTGCTTCTGAAATCACTGTCAAAACAGAGTGTGTGTGTGTGTCTCTTCCTTCTGAAATCACTGTCAAAACAGAGTGTGTGTGTGTGTGTGTGTTGCTTCTGAAATCACTGTCAAAACAGAGTGTGTGTGTGTGTGTGTGTGTGTGTTGCTTTGAGGTACAGTGAATTACAGTGCGTTTACAGTATTACAGCAGCTGAACTCAGATCAGTTCTGCTCAAACAGCTCATCCGCTTCAGTGTGTTTCATGGCAAGCTGTTTTAGCCTAAAATGTTCCCAGTGTTACTCGTCGTAATTGCATTTTTACTAGTAAGAATTAAATTAGAAAGCTCTACAATTCAACTCTTACTAATAACACTTATTATTGCAGAGTCTGTAATGCAGTTAGTGTTCCAGTCATGGAGCTCTACAGTAGTGTGATGGCGTCTCTGTAGGGCACTCAGCAGTCAGCATCACGCCGGTTCCCTCGACACTAACCCAACAGGATTATTGCAAAGGCTTTTGGATTATCGGGGGAAAAAAAAAAAAGCTCTGCGATCAACAAAAGTTTATGATACTAACACATTTTGTCCATCAAGATGATTTTCGCAGGTGAACACGACTTTAATGAATTTTGAAGCTTAAATGCAGGAAAGCTAAAGCTATGCTATAACCTACACCACAACCTCACCAACACTAAGCTTCCGACAACTCTTTCATCTTTATCTAAAGACATTTCCTCTGAAAGTTTGAGTTGGGATAGTTTGTAAGAGTGTGATTATAAGCATGACGAGGCTGTCACAGCGGGCTGAGATCGGCTGATGACGTTTAATGACACCGACAGCCTCTGTAGTCCAGCAGTCATCTTCAAGACCTGTAACAGCTTAAAAAAATCACAGGTATGTTAATACTGATGTATTTTATGTCGTAGAATAAAACGTGAAAGTATCTTGAGCTTGTGTTCACCACGGACCTTATTTCAGCCATTTAAACAAAAACGCATTGACTCTGAGACCATGCAACCACTAAAATGAGAACTCCGGGTTTTGGCATACAAAAATGCGTCGTAGTTCCATCACTCTATTGTATTCTTACTAGTGAAAACTTGTAATCATTAGATGCAGAACAGATTTGTGATTACACCCATTTCCCTCCCCAAATCCCTCCTGCGGTGCTACACTTCAAAATAAATCCCCATTAATAGAATTGTCATTGTGTCAGAATGACAATAATCCTGAGATGGATCTTGGACATGTTTTGCTATTGAGGAATATTTAATCACTACATTAATTAAAATTATTAAAGAGCAAAGAAAACACACCAGTGTTTCTTTTAAGAAAACTTTATCATCACATGTTGACCAGCAGCAAGTTTACCAGACAAAATATCATCTCATTTTGGTGTTTGTTACGCACTGTTACGTGTATGCAGAAGTTGATACATATTATTAGGCTAGTCGTCAGCTTTACAATTTATTTATTTCTCCTTTTATATCCATTTGTTTTAATTTCCCAAT
>RJVU01060905.1:342270-370582 GCA_003731715.1 Anabarilius grahami
TTTTTTTTTTTTTTTTTTTTTTTTGAATGTGAAATGAAATTGTCCAAACCAAACATGTTTTCCATGACTTTCAGAACAACTGTGGCTCTGTTGCCACATTCTCTCTGCCGCCTGGAATAACGTATCCGGTCCAGATTCCCGCTGGCGTCACGCTGCAGACGGCCTCAGGTGAGACTCCCCACATGCTCCGCACTCTCAGCACGCTCATCCTCCACGTTTAACGTTGTGTTGACTGGAAAGGGTTCATAGCCGGTGCCAAGACACAAGAATTGTCCCCCTCAGTTGAAATCGCAGTCCGGCAAGGGCGCAGGTTTGATTTTGATATTGGTGGGGACATAAAAGCAGCCCCATGTTTTTTGCATTTATGATAGACCTTTAATCACAGCCTTTATTTGTATTTATTTATATTTGGCGTGTTTGCCTTTGAGATGTGGGACCATGACTGACTTTTTACATAGGAGAAGACATTCAGCTTCGTGTAAAGAAGTGCAAGAAAAACAAATCACTGTATTTGGGGGTGTGTTTGTGTGTGTCAAGGATTTTTGAGAAATAAATTTTCTTAATTCAAGTTCCTAAAAATTTGCATTGCAACTCAACCAGTTGAGATCTGCTGTAGACTGAGTGTTTGTCTACTTCATCTCTTATTTATGACACAAAGCAACACAGCAACATAACAACACTAATGTTTGACCTTTTATTGAAAGTAGCGTACTTTTACCTGTTGAGACAAGCCTTTACAAGCACCCGTAAGAGCTGTGATTGTAATGTTTGAGTTTAGGGAGGTATGATGCGTGAAAGGGGCATTTGCAAAATATGCTGTATTTTGTCATTTTGCTAGGTGTCGCTAGTGTCACAGAAACAATCTTTGATCATATTAGGAAATCATTATAATGCAGCCAAAGGTAAAATATGAGAATCATGAATGATTACATCACCTCCTGTATCGTTCGCTCATTTGTCAAATGGAAAATGCAATGACTGAATCGCTCATGAGTGACCCATCACTATTTTACTGTTTTAACAAAACTAGCATTTCACATCTTCAGCATAAACCACAGACATACCTGAGAAAAGATGCAGGTAAAAGACAATATTGAATTTCAGTCATGTTCATGTAGTGTGAAATATTAAACATCCAATTGTCTGTTGTTGCTTATATTGAATAGCTTTTATAGTGATTTCATATTAATTAAACCACATATGAAGCAATCATGACTAAGCAGACATTGCAAAGAGTTTGATATCAAAAACTGATGTATTATGCTGCTACAATATGTAAAAGAAACTTTCATCATCATGTTGATTTGTAAATCCAAACAAGATACCAAAAAATTATCCAAATAGGGGAACCCGACACATAATCCAGGCCAAGGAAACCAGGAACGCAACAGCTCACAAAGAGGTGAAGAGACATGTAAGAACAACGACCTACAAAAGATAACTGAACACAGGTATAAATGCACAGGGATCATAAGGGCTAACCAGGGAGAGGTGAAGGTGATAAGTTACTATGGCAACAAATGAGGGTAACTATGGACTATGGGGGGGTAACTAACATGGTAAGCAATGAAAACAAAGGATACAGGGACTAAACACAGGAACAGAAACAGAAAATATGCTTTAACATAAAAGTCCTTTAAGTCCAAGGAGCGGATTCCAGACACTCCACAAAAGGTCTAGGAGGGTGTGGAGCAGAGGTGGACTAGGGAGAGGGATGGAGGGTCAGGCCCATGGAACAGAAGCGTAACTGGAAACTGGGGCAGGTTGGGCAGCCATTGCAGAGCAGATAGCCGAGGTGGAGCTGGAGACCACCATGGTGGAGCAGGCGAAGTTGGACACCACCAAGGTGGAGCAGAAGACCACCACGGTAAAGCAGATGGAGTAGAAGTCCACCATGGTGGAGCAGGAGGAACTGGTGACCACCACAGTGGAGCAGGCAGAGCTTGCAAATACCAAGGCAAAGCAGACAGGACAGAAGACTACCTCAGCAGAGCAGATGAAACTGGTGACCACCACGGCAGACCTGGTAGAACAGGAGATCACCATGGGGGATTAGGCAGAACTAAAACCGAGAGCACAGAGAGGTTAGAAACGTCTCCATGGAGTAACAGGAAGCACAGAGGGTTCAGGGAATGCCTCTTTGACCGGTACAGAATCTGCATGAAGTTCATAGGTGTCTTCCATGATCGTGTCAGTGGAGACAGAGTTCAGGAACCTCTGTGGTCATGTCATGGCAGACAGGGTTCAAAGGCGGCCTTCTTGGCCATGACGCAGCAAGCAGAGGGTCCAGGAGCAGTCACTGCCACCTAAAAAGGTTCAGTAGCGATTACCGCTGCCTCGAGAGGATAAGTAGTGGTCACAGCCACCTCAAAAGGGAGCTGTAGCAGACGCCGCCGCCTCAGGAGGAGCTGTAGCAGATGTCGGCAGCCCTGCGAGGAGCTGGAGAAGTGTGTGTAGCCCAAATACACAAAATGGCATTTTTGTAATGGTTCCTGCCATTACAGGAACCTCCGGTACCCCTCATATAGTGATTTGGTAACTATGGTATCAAATGAGGGTAACCATGGAAACTAACAAGGTAGGCAGAGGAAACGGGAACTAAACACAGGAACACTGGGAACAGAAAATACACTTCAACATAAAAGTCCTTTACACAACAAGGGACCACAAGATTGGGAATGTGACCATCACATTACAATATAGCGTTGGGGTCCTGGAGCCCCAATACTGCACATTATAGATGTCTCTCTTATCTGACACACCCATCTGAGGTCTTGGAGTCTTTACTAACAAGCTGATTGGTTGAATCGTGTGTTTGATTAGGGAGACATCTAACTATGCAGTGCTGGAGGTCACTAAAGGATCAGGGTGGAGAAATTGAACTTGGACATTAAAAACATTAGAGTTTAAATTATAGCTCGTATAGAATACAGAGTGATGGATGACCTAGTAATAAAGAATCCTAGTAGGTTATATAAATATTAAAGTTTGTCCCCTAAAGTCACAAGTGGCCCCTGCCTGCCCGGCCCATCCAGTTTTTATGGTCATGAAATGCTACATAAAATCATTCAGATATTGTGGGTTAAAGCCGGAGGGACTGATGTGCAACGACATGTGAATCACACTTATGCCCTAATTGCTCTAAACCGGCAATTTGCAAAATGTGAAGCATAGATTGATCATAATTCACCAAAATAAAAATAAAAGATATTATGTATTAAAAGAAAACCAATGAAATAAAAAAGGCAAATATTAGGTCCTAGCTCTGCCTCTGTGCATGAAGATTTGCAAAGGCTGTAAACCAGGAGGGCCAAAGTCCTGCAGAGTTTAGGTCAAATCTGCTCCAAAACACATATCTGTAGTTTTCAAATAAGCCTGAAGGACTTGATTAGCTGGATCAGGTGCATTTAAATAGGGTTGAAGCTACACTCTGCACGGCTGGGGCCCTCCAGGAACTGAGTTTGCACCCCTGCAACAGTTGCTTTAATCCCACAGACAAGACTGAGTTGAAGAAGCCTTCTCTCTTAGACTTTGAATCTCCCATTCCAACCACTTAATGTGTTGATGTAAACGAGCTGAAATGATGGCATAAATAATGTTTAGCTGTTCTTCCCTGTTCCTCTCTCACATTTAGGACATTTCTACAAAGTCAATGTTCCTGTAATGGTCACGCGAGGAGGTCAGCATGTCCTGACCCGACCTGCTTCGAACCTGGTCTCTCATCCCACGGCCGTTGCTCGCAGCATCCCGGCCCATCTGTCTGTTCGATGTCCTCCAGCGCCATCTGGTTGTGTGGCATCTGAGACACCGCCAAATCCTCCGCAGCCATTGCCCCATCAGCTCTGTCAACAAACTGATGACAAACCCTCCCCATCAGCCTCTGACAGTCCGAGCGAGTTCACCCTCGATGGCATTGAGTTCAGCCCACAGCCCATCGACATGAGCGCCTCATCGTTCTTCACTCCGCCAGCACAGGGGCCGCGCTCGGATTATACCAGGAATGTGATGGAAACGGCCTTAAAAGAGCCAAACGGCGTAGATGATGAATCAACTGCTCTTCCAGATTTGCAGGCTAAAACTAGTCATGACATTAAGGTAAACTTCAATGCAACATGCCAAATATGAATATGAAACCAGTGTTGTGTTCTAGTCTTTTCTACCTCCAAACAGAGATAGTAGACAAGTGAAAAGCCCCACAACAATAGGAAGCTAAGTGTTATCTGACAGGTTGCTGAAATGAAGTGTTTTACATGGACTTAAGAAAACAGCTTTTTAAAACATTCTCTATTCTTCATAAGAACTTTATTCTTCTGTATAAGTTGTTGCTTTTTGCTGCCTGCATCTACAACTGGTCCATTTCTTGGCAGCCTGAGTTTACCCTTCAATTAAACATTTTGTGTAAAAGTCGCTGTGAACTTAAGGAGGACTATAAAAGGAGCTTTGCATGTAGTGTGAACACAGTCTCGTCCAACACAACACATGTAGCCACCTTCACTGGCTTGAATGAACTCCTCTGCACTGGATATGTCTGACTCAGTCAAGCAACTTTTGTTTCTCCTGCAAAGCATTGAGTCCTACAGCACTTCTGTGGTAAAACTCAGTCACATTTATTAGGGCTCGTTCACACAGAACACGGGCAGTGGAATGGGGAAAAAACACACGATCTCGAGACACGTGAACTGATTTTAACATGAGCGCCACGTTTTTAGAACACCATGTCATGTGTGACACACTGCAAAAGAGGCAAGACGCGACTTCAATGGTTTTGCATGTTTATCTAGCGCGTTTACGTAGAAATACAATGAAAAAGTAGTGTATTGGAATGGAAAAACCTGTTCTGTGTGAATGGCCCCTTACTCGTCCAAGTATCCTTGCAACAGCTGGCATCTTCAGTGCGCTGTGAGGCCCGGTTGAGGGTGTTTGTAGCTCTTGACATCGGGCAGCGACAACCATGTTAGGTGCATTGTGTGTGACTAAACCGGTTCTTTTTCGGCAAGGTTTCATTCGACTGCTACGTTAGGAAAGTAGCTCTGCAACATTTTCCCAGTTCGACTCTCATACAAGGCTCTGGTCTTGTCATAGATAGGAGGCACGACTATCTTGGACCATGTCTCCAAAGTGTAAACCTGGGTTTTCCACACCACGGCAAGTGGACAAATGTCTTTGCAGATGACGTTTCACTTCCTCTGAAGCACTGGGATGTTAACGGCAGGTCCTTGTGGTAATTACAGTATGTCAGGCAGGAAATCCAAATGTTGGCCTATCATCCATCGACCTCAAATATGGCTATAAGTAGTAGCAATAATGTTATCCTAGATAAATGTGTGCATATCCAAGAGTTTGTGCAGAGTTCGGAAGCTGAAGTACAGCACACTTACTGCAAGACATGGAGGCGCCGGTGCGATCACTTGCAGCGGAAACAACTTAAAATACTCCGTCATTTTTGTCATACATATAAGAGTAATACATTTCTAACTGTAAAGGGTACTTACATTTGTGTAAACTTACAATAACAAAACATTGTGCTTTTGTAAAATAATGAAAACAAACAGGATGCACTTTCTGTGTCAGTGTATATTTGCCTCACAGACATGCGAAATATATCTATAAAATGCTTGAAATGTCTACTTTTACATAAACTAATTAAAATAAAAAACAAATGCTCCCTGATTATGAAATCCATATGAAAGATGCCTTCTATAGGCACGTCAGCATCAACATCTTTGCAGCTGACACTGTCAAAGTCAAAGTCAAAGTCTGCTTTATTGTCAATTCTTCCACATGTACAGTACATGCATACAGAGAATCGAAATTGCGTTACTCTCAGACCCCCGGTGCATACAGATAACACTAACAGTAGAGCTTAAGAATCTAGATCAATATAAAGTATAAGATATAACTATACAAGATCAATATAAAATATAAGATATAACTATACAAGATCAATATAAAATATAAGATATAACTATACAATAAGGGGATGTAAAAAAAGACATAATAAAAAAAATATATAAAAATAAATAAATAAAGTTAAATAAAGCAGCGCAAGGCACATGGCAGATAGAGTGCAAACCAGTGAACAAACAGTGCAGATAAAGATTGTCTCAGAAAACACTAGTTTATTAATGTCTTCTTGCTATTTTTTCCTACAAATTCATAATCATTTCTTTTGCCCGATCTTTGCGGCAAGCTTTATGTGTGCGCTTGAGTGCAGGATAGGCTTTATATTCCCCGCAGTGTATAAGTAATTAAATTATTATAAATGTGCGGTCGACTAATGGCTTAAATGAATGACTTCTAGTCGACTAGAGAAACTTTAGTTGAGGGCAGCCCTATTACTAAAGCAAGGCGCTATTTGACTCTACGCATGTCATAGTAGACTGGTGGGCGTGGCCTTGGACGGCAGCATGCCCAGTGCACTGTGGGTGTTGAAGTTTTATTAGTTTGGCAAAAGGGAAAACGACAACCTTTTCCTGTTTTCTCTAATCAGGTAGCACTGATTTTGTTTTAAGGAATTTTAGGTTTTAAGTATACTGTATAGGCAGCCAAGTTTTATTAAAAGCCCATTTTGTCAGTGGTGAAGTAGCCCTTCAACACAATACGATACCAGTGCATAAACGAGTACTGATTTAGCTATGTCTAGTTCTGCTTTCTTGGTAGTGTAAAATCCAAAGTGAAGCTTTAAGGAAATTGATGTCCTGTAATACTCATAAATAATAACAAATACATGCTGCCCTCTTGTAACTGCTCTCCACCTCACCTATAAGCCCAAAGTATACTTTTTTCTTTTTTTTACGTATACAGTATGCTCTCGCACAGTCGAACGCATAGCCTTGCTAAGTATACTTCACTTGACTCGTATGCATACGCAGACGCATGCGCAGTTTTGAACAATCCCTCTCCACGAGTTACAACCCATGTAAACATCTCTGTTTTCTTTCATGCTAGAGTTGTACAAATAAGGGTACTTTCTAACCTCTTCACATAATCTCTCGTCTGTCAGCCTCCGTCGTCGCTGTAGATTGCATGCGCTCCGGTCTGTTCTGTTTATGCAGTTATTCTTCGACTACCTTGTGAATCGATGCCACCTTGTGGATAAACTATTTACTGCCAAAAAAATTAAATGCGCATGTGCGATAGTACGCGTGTATACTTTGGGCTATAAGCAAAGACTAAAATATAGCAAATGAATATTAATTATATCAATTCTGCCATAAAAAAATTATTTCAATATCATTAAAAAAGCGACCGTTAAGTGAGTTGTTCTCCCCCCCAACCCTAATGCATGAACCGATGTATGAAAAAGTAGACCTTAAACTAAACGTTTGCCTAATCCATTAAAAATGTGAATGTAAAATGGGTTATTATAACTGAACATGGTGCTTCAGTTTAAGTATGTTAATGAGATTTGAGAGCCAAGGAGGAGGGTGGAAGTATGCAAATGTGTTTGAGATGAGTAACAATTTTCATTTTGGTTCTCCTGAAAAAACTTTCATCATGTATCCTTGTAGTTTTAATGAAAGCGTATAATTGTTTCTGCTCAAAGATTGTCGTTAAATGCAGAATATGATACTGATGCTGTTTCATCAGCTTGAGACGGAGCTCCAGACGGACATCAACTTCAACCAGCTGATGGACATCCCACAACTGGATGGAGTCGCTGACAGCAGCTCCGACACTGAGGAAGATGACGATGAAGATGATGATGATGATCTGGGGCTCGTTGGAGAGAATGAGTTTCTGGGAATGATCAATGGCAATGGGGAGGAGGAGTTGGAAGAGGAAGAGGTAATGAGAGCACTTGCAGTACACAGATGGCCAAACACCAAGGGTTTCTGATAGTCTCCAGAGCTGCGACTGAAGAGATATTGCAGCATCAAGGCAGATCGTGGAGACTTTTTAATCGTTAAAGATGTAATATCATGATAACACACACTAGTACCAGCCTGAGAGTTCACAGTGAACGAGATGGACACTTACAGGCAGCAGTGTTAATTTCGTTAACGAAAACTATGACGAAAAATGTTCGTTGACGACCTTTTTTTCCATGACTAAGACGAGACGATGAGAGACGACAGTGTATGTTACAATTTTTGCACATCACTTTGGGTGTTCCTGCACACCCAGGAACCCTGCATCTTCCCTTCTTATAACACATTATGGCCAATGTGAGGTATTGTCCAAAACATCCTCAAAGTCCCCCTTATCGCACAACGTTGCCCTAAGGCAAAAAAAAAGAGAAACTGAATTTCTGAACATGCAAAATAAAAAAAACTTCATAAAACCTGACAAAAGGCCTCTCTACACCTTCATACACACACATTTTTTTGTGTACAGTTCATATTGTTTTAAATAAGATTACTAAAGCAAATAATCTTGCCTTCTTCCCACACCATGTGCTCCTGTGACCGTGTGTCAGAACAGGACGTCCCACCTTTAAATGGTGCTTGATAGTGCCTCCCACACCTTACTGAACTGTTCTTTGGTACTTTCTCAACCTTTCTAATTGGTTGTAATCATTTAAAGAAAAATGTACTAAACATAGGCCTTAAGAAAACTTTCCGTTGCCTGAGGGTTAAATTAAAGAGTCTATATTGCGTTGCTCGTTTACTGACTAAATCTGGGACCAGAGTGCAGACTGATATCCAGCAGTGGTTCTCAAACTGACGTAACGTTACGCGAAAAGTGCCGTTCATTTTATTCTACTCCACCTTAAAATAACATGAAAACTAACATGTATTTCTAGCAGGTAAAATGTCGTATATACACGACATTCAATCAAATTACCTGATCTTTCGCAGTCAAACTGACTGCACCCACACAAGCCAGCATCGCTACATTAGTGCTGTTCTCGACAATATTACCTTTGTGAAAGTGGGGATTTAGTACTTACTAGCATGAAGAACAAATATAGACATAGACTGCATGCCTAGATTTAAGATTAAAACTCTCTTCGATACAAAAACATACCCTTCTGCGAGTTACTGTTTTTAATGTTGATCATATTATACCAGCAAGAATATTGCCCGGATATAATATAATATATAATATCCCGAATATTGATTTTATACTACAGTTCAACAAACAAAAGGGTAATATTAAGTTATGTACATTTTAAACAGTATTGTCAGTATCTTTGCTCTATTTTGCAACGAAAGCCACAGCAGAACTGCAGCACACAAGCTGTTTCGTGAACGAATCTGTGGCTTTGAACGAATTGTCAATGATTCAATGATCCATTCATAAATACAGCCGCTTGCTTTGATACTGAAAGAATGAATGACTCGATGATTCACTCATAAAAACAGTGACTTACCGCCACCTACTGGCAGTTTTATTGTTATATTTAAAAGTATCACTTCGTTTTTATCATCATTGTATTTATTGATTGTTATTTGTTTATTATTTAAGGCATTATTTATTTTACAAAGGTATTTATATAGGTAAAAAATGCACTGGAAAAATCAATTTAAGAAGGCAAATATTGTCCCTTAATGGAAATGTGTAACTGCAGTGTAAGTGGAAAAGAGAGGGAACACAGAAGGATGTACGACACTCTAGAAAGTTTGAGAACCACTGAAAGAGGATATATAGCCTACATTTGCACCAGGGCTGCTACTAAGAGTGCAGTGTCAATACAGTCTGTTACCTTGATTCAATTTTTTCATAAGCTTAAATTAATTGGTCTAAAGAGAAAAATGAAATTATAATGACTATTTTGTCTAAAGACTACATTTAAAATAGCTATCAAAATTAATGTTGGTAACTGTAGTTTGACTAAAAGTAATGACTAAGACTTGACAAAAATGTGACGACTTTTCGTCGACTAAAACTAGACAAAAATATGAAAGACTAAAATGACTAAAATGTGACTAAGACTAAGGAGCATTTACGTCTGAAAGACTAGCCCTGCGTCCCAGTGTCCATACTATCCATCCTAAATAGTATGTGAGATTAAAATAAGTGTGTCCCAAAGCATAGTATGTTGAAAAGAGTGTGCCAAAAGTCCCCGGATGATCTACTATTTCCGGTAGATTTCCGAAGTGTGGATCCGTGCACACTATAAAGGCTAATATTGCCCACAACCCATTGCGCTCTGGAGGAGGATTCAGTTCAGAACTACAAACGAGTAAAAAGTGTTTAAAAACTACAAAACATGGCGGATATGCGCGATCGACGCTGAGATGTTTGAGTGACTAATAATCAGTTCAACCTGATAGTAAATATTTATTTAATGTCATCTGTGTTATTTTTCATCTGCAAATACCAATGTGGACTTTTATAAATATCCGAATGGCCATTAACTTTTAAATGCATCGTTATGCATTAATATGAGGAGAGTTCTCCACATGAAAGACCCGCGACTGCAGATCAACATTTCTCTCCGATACGGTAGGAAATTAACTAAATGAAATGTGGAGGATGTAAGATGATTGACAGGCCAGTTTACGGTGACAGGATGCGACAGAGAGAAAAGACGCAATTGTATGACGTGATAGTATGTCCCAAAGCTTGTCTACTCTTTTGCTACACACTCAAAAGTAAGTTCTTTTTGTTCACAGAAAGAGTACATACTTTTAGGGTGTAGTATCATAGTCGAATTGGGACACAGCATAAGACTAAATCAAAAATGGCTGCCAAAATTAACACTGACAGGCAGGAGACGGTAGGTGGCGCTTACTAGACCGGTTACTGAACCAAAGAATGAGCCGTTCAAACCCTCAGTTTTCGGAGGATTACCGTAGAGTCTGACGAGTGCCGATACTTTCACACGCGTGCAAAGAAATGATTGACTAGTAGCCTGTTATTAAAGGTGCACTATGTAACTTAAATTAACCAGGTTTAAATGAGTCAATACATCATCAATCCTTCTTTCAAGTGTTTTGTCTTACTCTGATTCACTATGGTAAGCCTCTGCGTGTCTCTTATCCGTAAATAGAGAAAAGTAGCTTGTGTTTGGTGTGGGATTAGCACAGGTTAGTTGTCACAATGAGTGAGACCATAGATGGACAACGCAAAACGACAAGCCTCGGGGAAATCACCAGTTGTAAAAATAAAGAAACTCAGAACAGTGTCGCTTTGCCTTTTTGATTGTCGATTCTGCAGAGTTTGTAACAAAACCAGAATCAACGCTGACTTGGCTTTTCAGAGATGGCGAAAATTCAGAGATTTAAAGGGATATAAAAGCTTTTTTTCTTCAACAGGTTAGATGTTGGTTACACTTTAGTTCTATGGTCCACTTTAGACATTCTACTAACTAGAAGTAAGTTTGCAACTATCAGTTTTTATAGTATTAATAGAGGTTTGGGCTAGTAGAATAAGTTGACATGTAGATACAAAGTTACTTATAGTCAGTGGATTGTCTAAAGTGGATCATCGAATTAAAGTGTTGCCAAGATGTTTTATTGAAAGGATCGTTCGCCATAAAGCTTTCTAACGGAGTTCATTGTAAATCATTATCTACTGTAAAGGGGGATTTCTTCATGGGTTATTGTAGCGCAGATGCTGGAGTTTATTATCAAGGAAGGGCTGTGCGAATGATAAAGCTAACGACATCTTCAGCTGTGTAATTAGTGACCCTTTACATCTAAACCGGTTATCTCTTGAGCCTAATGTTTTATGAGCAAAACACATCTGCTGCCACCATTATCTAATTAGTCAATCAACAACAAAATGATGGCACTTGCATGCTCAGATGACTTCTGATTATTCTGGGACCACTACTGAAATAAAACACTCATTGTGTGGACAGACACTGTACCTTTATATTATACAAGAGGAAAATGAGACATTTTTCTGGGATCACTAGTTGGGTGTGAAGAGAACTTTAAATGGTCTTGAATCATAGTTAATATTGCATTTTTGCTTTTCTTGATTTACTCATTAGACCTTGAAGAATTTCAGGGGGATTTCAGGTCTCATTATAACGTCCTCCGGTCATGTTCATGAGCAGGAAGATTTTCACACATAAAGTCTAGTCCAGTTTAAAAGAGAAGAAATTAATGCTTCTGTTTTCACACTTTCTCTCAGGATCCGCTGAACTCCGGAGATGACGTGAGCGAACAGGATATCCCAGAGATCTTTGACACTGAGAATGTCATCGTTTGCCAGTATGACAAGGTAAAAAACTACTGAGAAACTGTTTGGGGGAGATTTTATTGAATGAGGTGAGAGTACTTGGAAATTAACATTGCTTCAAAATACTTTTATTTAATAGCTATCGTCTTTATCCAGAGTATCATATTTTTCCAATAGCAGTCTCTTAAAGGATTAGTTCACTTTTAATTAAACTTTTCCTGATAATTTACTCTCCTCCATGTCATCCAAGATGTTCATGTCTTTCTTTCTTCAGTCGAAAAGAAATTAAGGTTTGATGAAAACATTCCAGGATTATTCTCCATATAGTGGACTTCACTGGCCTCCAAACAGTTGAAGGTCAAAATAACAGTTTCAGTGCAGCTTCAAAGGGCTTTAAACGATACCAGACGGGGAATAAGAGTCTTATCTAGAGAAACGATTGGTCATTTAAAAAAAGAATAAAAAAAGTTTAAGTTTTATAAGCACAAATGCTCGCCTTGCTCTGTTCTGCGATGTGCGTTCATGACGTCACGTAATACGCAATTACGTTGAAAAGGTCAAGCTTGACGTAGGTGGAAGTACAACGCCGTTTACAAAAAAAGGTAAAACAACTAATGGTTCTTCCATCCTGTGTTGTCAGTGCCATCATACCCTTCTCCATCAGAACAAAAACACCTCTAAAACGCTGTTGCTCAGTAACGGTAGAAATCCATTTTGTTCGGTAATGCAGCGAGATGGAAACAGGGACTCACTGACTGATTCTAATGGCGGGATTGAAATGGTCCAGTCGTGGCAGCATTGAGATTCTTCCTCTGCTGGCATTGGTTGGCATTTGTCACATGTGCACCACCACGTCTCGTTAGATCTTCGTCTGCCCGATGCTTGAGAGGTGTGTGTCGCCGCAGCAGTCTCTTCCTCTGTGTATTCCAGTTCAAAAAGGTAGGGCAGGGCGAAAAACTCATCTTCTCCTCGAAGTTCAAAATCGTCCGACATCGTTGTTTTACCTTTTTTTTGTAAACGGCGTTTGACTTACTCTGCATTCCAATATGCATACTATCCACCCTAAATAGTATTGAATATTACTAATGTCACTTACTATTTAGGATGTATAGTATGCACATTGAGACACAGGCTTAGTATTTGCACGGTCAACTTGTAAACACTGACTCCTACGTCAAGCGTGACCTTTTCAACGTAATTGCGTATTACGTGACATCACGAACGCACATCGCAGAACAGAGCAAGGCAAGCATTTGTGCTTATAAAACTTAAAACACTGACTGATCGTTTCTCTAGATAAGACTCTTATTCCCCGTCTGGTATCGTTTAAAGCCCTTTGAAGCTGCACTGAAACTGTTATTTTGACCTTCAACTGTTTGGAGGCCAGTGAAGTCCACTATATGGAGAATAATCCTGGAATGTTTTCATCAAACCTTAATTTCTTTTCGACTGAAGAAAGAAAGACATGGACATCTTGGATGACATGAGGGTAAGTAAATTATCAGCAAAAGTTTATTTAAAAGTGAACTAATCCTTTAATTCTGATACGATCCTGTTTAAAACCCTGTGAAACGGATGATCTTTTATGATAAAACATGAGCTTGTGTTTGTGGTACATTCTCTTTTTAGTTTTTGACTTTAGTTTGTGTCCGGGACGGAGCTTTGACATGTTTAGCGTGGCTGAATTAAACTTTTTTTTTTTTTNGGCGATTGGATCTACTTTGGAAACAGCATTCCCCTGAGCAATTTCCAAAAGTACATTTAGAACCGAAATGAATGGAAACTTTTTTTTTTTTTTTTTTTTTTTTTTTTTTNAACCACCTGGAAACTTTTTTTTTTTTTTTCTAGTGTCTTTTAAAACAATTCAACAAGTCTTTTAGCTAATAAATCAAGGAATTTAGATAAATTGATAAACTTGCCATAAATGCAAAAAACAGCTTTGCAGAGAACACAGAACTGGAGCATGTGAAAACAGGTGAAAGGTGTGTATGCAGGGGTCAGGCAGTAGGTGGCGGTATGGACCTTCAAGCGGTTTTGCCAATAGCCACTAAAAACAAATAATTTGGTCTGTTCTCAGGCAAAACTGACATGTTTTCAGTGTCAAGCCATAAAACAAACCAAAATCTAGTGTATGATTCTGACGATGAGTGGAGGATCTCATATTGTGTCTGAATCTGACACGGTTGACAATATTTATAAATGCCACTGTATCGTTTACATTATGTATATGAATGAAGCTCTGGCGTTGACACTCGTGTCAGACAGACCGATGAAGAAGCTCCAGCACATGTAAACGTACTAAATCTCCATTCCTTTGTGTTTTAGTTCCACTCCTTTGGCACAAATCTCCAGACAAAACCATTTTTTAGAGGAAAGAAAGAAGACCATTGATCCGTTTGAGACTTCATTGAAAGTTGCTGTAGTTTCAACAATAGTATTAATATTTTAATGTATTAAATGATATTTGTTTGTGTTTTACAGATTCACCGTAGTAAGAACCGATGGAAGTTTTACTTGAAAGACGGAGTGATGTGTTACGGAGGGAAAGACTATGTTTTCTCGAAGGCTGTGGGAGAGGCGGAGTGGTGAAGGACAGAATTTACTCTCTTACAGCTTTCGAAGTCTTTTCGTTATCTTTCATAATAGTTATAATTTACACAATCTGAAGATTGTTTGTTTTTCTTTTGAGTTTGTGACATTCGATACTGTTCTATGATACAGAAATTAATGATGCTTATTGAATTAAGAAATGTTCAGATAGAATAAATCTTTTTTTTTTTTTGATAATGCATTTCCATCTGACAAGATAAGAGTGGAGATGTAGTTTTCTTTATAAAAGATTCCTTGTGTTTTTTTGTTGATGTTATTTTTGAAACGGTGGACTTCTAAAACAAACATTAAAATGCTGTTTTCGGATCAGACTTTTCCCAGCTCAGAATCAGATCAGCTGACTGGACAGTGATGAAACGCTTATAAAGATGTTAAAGTCTGCATCGGGAAATGTGTTTGAATTATACTGAACTCAACAGAATTATATTGATTATATTGAATTATACTGATAACTCAACAGATATTTACTTTCTACAGTTATTGTATATAAATGTTGTGAATATAACGCTGCTCCATAGATAGTTTTGATGAATCTGTTGTTTTGGTGGTATTGATCATGTATGTTTTCTTCACAAAAAAATAAAGCATTTAAAAAGGCTCAGTTATGTTGTTTCAGTCTGATTCATTACTTTGTCCTTTTTCATTTAGTGTCTTTCGTCTCTTCCTTTGTCTCCCACTGAAGCCCCTCGAAAGCATTCGTGGCTGGAGAACCGTGGGAGTTTGTGCTCTATAAGGAGAAGGACACCATGGACCAACATCCTCTCAGAGTTCCTCCTGCTGTCGTTGTGTATCATCACACACAGAGTTCAGTCTCAGGCCCAACATGTTCTCCTACACCAAACACAAGAGGACCGTCACAGTGCAGGAGATCACCATCCTGAAGTGAGTGAAGCGGAGCTCCAGATCCCTCAATCTCTCCTGTTTTCTGCTCTTTTGTTGCTTTTTGAAAATCTGAATGTTTCTTCACAGGATCAGATGCCTAATGAACGTGAAGCTGGGAAACTTCAGCCATTAAGACTCGGAGAGCTGCAGGGAAACCACTTCACGGTTCTCAGGTGAGGAACTGACGCTTCGCTCCATATGAGCTGCTGTTTGATGACATCTTCTCTCTCTGTCTGTCTTTCTCCAGCAAGATAAACGGTTAAACCAGTTTAGACCAACTTCATTCTAAGATAGTGCACCCAACTATAAAACTCCTTCAACATGAGGGTGAAGAAATGATGACAGTTGTATGAGCAATGCTGGTTTGTAACTGGGACAAGTTAGTTAAGCTGGTTATGGCTGCAGGTAGTCCAGTGTGACGTCTTCTCTGGTCATTCAGACCGGTTACCAGTTGAACCAGCTTGGATGCTCTGAGCCGGTCTGTCTGTTTTATTAAGCATGAATGGTAGGAAAAATTAGACAATGTGCTAAAATAAACCTGAAATATGAGAGTGTGAAGTCTCTCCTCCAGGAATATCTCCGTCTCTCTCCGGCAGGACATGACTTCACTCAGAAACCGGCTTCATTAACTATGCAGTATTGCTGATGAACACTCGTCTGTGTCGTGTTTGTAATGTTGACAGTGAAGAAGCTTAGTTTCCTCAGTTTTAGTGTTTGGTTGAGTGATTTTAAAGCTCTGGCAGACTGTAAAGACAATTATTACATGTATTTGCAGAAATTGAGCATAAACTGAACATTGAGCAATAAATGAACATTGATTAATTTTGCCATTTAATGATTTATTGTCGTGAAATGTTTGATTCATGATGAATGCTGAAGTTTTCAGTGTGAATATTGTAATCTGAATGAATCGGCCTGATTTCTCTCTGTGTATCAGTGATTTATGTCGGGCGTGTCCTCAAACGCCCACAGCAAACATTCCCTGCTGCACACGAGATGAAGCAATGCGTTCCTCCAACTGATTCTTCATTCTTACAGCGACTGGGCCTTTATCAGGGTATTCTTTGCTCACAAAAAGGACTTGACATCTATGAAAGGCGTTAAAGATTGACGACTGGCTTTTCTCCTGCTGCTCGTGACGATGATCACATGACTCTGATCAGATCTAAACTGCTGTTATCCTCACAGAAGCACACGCTAGTGTTGAGAAAAACGTTTCATCAGTGTAATCATATCTGCAGGATAAGACTGCCATGTTGAGACATTTAAAGTGTTCAGAACACTCTTCATGATAACACTTGTGAAATCCCTTATACATCCAATATCTGTCGCGTGTCCCTCCATTGCACTTTGACCTCATCACATTAAAGCAGAATCAGCAGTACTCATCCGTTGCCCACAGATAGTTTTGTAGCATTTGTCATCGGTTTGATGCATTTAAAGGATAGTTCACCTGTATGAGTTTCTTCAACTGTTTAATTACTGACATTCTTTCAAATATCTTCTTTTGTGTTCATCAGAGCAAAGAAACTCATGCAGGTTTGAAACAACATTTATTTAAAAAAAAAAAAAAATTGTCCTTGCTACGAGCACTTTACTGACATAACTGTGACTTCACACAGCACTTACATACTGTTGTTCTCATGTTGACTTGACTCGATTCTACTATTCTCATTTGTAAGTCGCTTTGGATAAAAGCGTCTGCTAAATGACTAAATGTAAACATGAGGGTGAGTGAATGATGAAGTGTCCCTTTAATACATCTTTGACATTTTTATCAAGTGAAATGTCTTCATGTTATTTGTAAATTCAGTCCATCCAGGTTAACTATATAAACTAGTTGCTTTTAACAGACATTAAACAATTGTTAATTATAGTCCAAATACTGATTCACATCTGATGTTTTACACAGTTTTGCTTCAGTCGGATCACCAGTCCACTATCTGTGAGGAGTCCAGTACCATAACCACCACCATGACCCCTGACCCCTAATGTTCCAAAACTAATGTAATAATTGTTGTAACCATTACGTGTTTATATATTGAGCGGAAGATTTAACAATTTTGAACTGTCCAAATTACCCCCTTCGTGATTTTATATAAGGTGAAAATCAGAACTTCTCAATGTTGTTTTGTGAATCTGGTTAATCAGGTTAAGCTAGGGCTTTAGAGCTGTTATGTAATATTCAGTTCAGTTCCAGTGGGCGGAGCATACGTGCATATTTATGAATATTCGCTCTGCTGTGGGCGTGGCTTTATTGAAATACGAACAAATGAATGTAATGAAAGTTGTTGTTTTAACTTGTTTGATAGATTATTTCGATAAGATAATACAGCCGAATGGACACGCGCCCAAACATGATCAACTGTTCTTAATCTTAACATTATAGGCTAAAATGAGCGGCTTTGCACTATTAGAAAGCTTTCATCAGGGTTTTGTCATCATTTTTGCTGTCTAGCCTACGGTTAGGGATACAAAAAACTAATCAAGCACATATTTCTGTTTTTCCTCGTTGTTTGTCGCATCTTTTGAAGTTGTAAGTCCTTATAATTGTTTATTTTGAAGCATCGTGACTTAAAATTCAGTTTTGATAAAGATTTTTAAATGTTCTCTGACGTTGTTTTGTTCACTCTTGTCAGTTTTCAACCACTCGGGTCATGCTGACACTTACTTTGAGCATTAGGTTATCTGAATGATTAGACTAATATTACTTATTTTGTAAATATTGTTTTGTTTTTTTCCAATCATTTTTTATAATTAATTAAGACAGGATTCATTCTATGTAGTGCTGTAAAAGTAAGAAACATATTTAACAAAGTATTTACACAAATACAAGAACTACAAAAGTTGAATCCATTGTTCTGAGCAGCTGAGTGATTTTCCTGTGTGTTAAAATGCAAATCAAGAGAGACCAGAAAATAGTACCAATACCCTAAACAGTCATTTACATTTTCTTTTTATTATTATTACCTAATTTTATTAATTGGATAAACCAAAACAGTAATGCATTTCACACTATAAGCTTTATCAGAGTCTGTGTTCTCTGAAAATGGACGTGCAAGAAATAAATCAACAACAACAAAAGCTTAAAAAGATTAAGGGCCTCGGCATCCCTGACAAACAAAATATTCTTTTATATTGGGTCTGTCGACACATTCAGAGGGAGACATCAGAAACACTGAATCTGAAAGAGACTGTGACATTACAACATGTTTAAAATAAGGTGAAAATTCAAAGAGTTTGCTGATGAACAGACCCAAGAGTCTTCTGCGTGAGGATGTGTCCCAACATGCCAAGCACAGGTCCTCATTTCAACCACACTTTAAATATTAGTGAATGTGGATAATGACATAAATAACTAAAAAGTGACATTTAAAAAAAAACAAAAAAACAACAACTTAGTCCAAGTCAAGTGAAGAAATTTATTTTTGTATTGCTTTATATAATACAGATTGTTTGAAAAATCAGCTTTACAATGATCATCAGGAGAATGATTCAGTGAGGCAAAGAGATTCTGCCGTAAAGAGACTATAGTGTTGAAAACATCGTCTTATCTGCAGAAAACATCGTCCAGCTTAGTTCAGATCTCATCAGTGTCAGTGCAGTCCACACAAACAAACAAACAACATGAATAATAAAAATAATTAATTTAAAAATAGTTAAATCATTTAGATAACCTAATGCTCAAAGTGTCAGCATGACCCAAGTGGTTAAAAGAGTAACACAAAACATCTAAAAATCTTTAATAAAACTGAATTTTATTTCAGTAATTTTTATTAAAGTCACGATGCCACAAAATAAACAATTATAGGGACAGTTTACAACTTCAAATGTAATGAGGAAAAACAGAAATATGTGCTCGATTAATTTCTTGTATTCCTAACATTAGGCTACAACGATGACATTAAACCCTGAGGAAAGCTTTTTAATAAAAGCACGTCCGAAGACGATTATTTTAGCCTATTATGGTCCATTCGGCTGTATTCCCTCATCGAGATAATCTATCAAACATGATAAAACAACAACTTTCATTCCATTCGTTTGATCGTATTTCAATAAAGCCACGCCCACAGCGGAGCGAATATTCATGATTGTGCACGCATGCTCCGCCCACTCTCCTACCCTACTTAATATTCATGAGCCGTCACGCCCTCAGCTTTGCCTCAAAACAGCAGTTGATTCAGCTTCATTTTCTGCAAGTCATCGGATTCTTCCTGAAACACCTTGACGCGGTCAGTGAGAGTCTTCTTCATCTTCATCTTCATCTTCTTCTTCATCTTCATCTCATTCACTGACTGACTCGATCGCTGAGGATTCATAACAGCAGTAAGACTGTTTCCTGTTTACTTTCACTTTGACAGATCGTCGACATGACTTCATCTCTGTCAGTTTCTGAATTATTTAAAACTCTTACAGGCACCTTTAAAACTGTAATGACTTAATATTTTTCTTCTAAACCTGTACTGTATTTACGATATTACACAGCGAGTTTGTATCTTGCAGCAGATTATCGAGGTTATGTCGAAACACACATGAAATATAATAATATAATGTAAAGGTTTGTTCTCAGAGGGTCAGGATGGTGAACTGCTGTGGTCTCGTGTCTGACAAAAATGAGCCAGGTACAAACTCTCCTCCTCATAATTACTGCGGTCAATCTTGCGCCACTGTATGTTGTGATGCGCGCATACACTGACCGTCAGAGAACTGATCTGAAAACAAGCATTCTTCTGTCAAAGCGATTTCGCATTCATTTATTCAATCAGTCTGTCTGAATAAATACAAATAATTAAATAAATACATATTTTACAGCCCAATTTCACCAGAAAATTATAGCAGTACATAGGGTTGCCAGCTTCAAAACAGAAAAATAAGGGACGCCGGCCGCAGCGGGGGCCACACCCCTCAGGGCCACGATGACCACAGTCCCGATGGCGTGCCAGTGGTGGTATATCATAACTTAAAACATGTTTTCATAAAAATATTAAGATTGATCCCATTGGACATTATAATAAGATATCTGCTACTGAAATCAGTGTGAACAGATGCACTCAGTCTCTCACTATCACAACAGAACTGGTCATATTCAATACACAGCTATGACAATAATAAACATAGGCCAACAAAGTGTGACTGAGACCACAAAAAAAACTGTAAATGATATAATATCTACAAACATTTCTTATTTAAGCAAAACACTTAACAACATTTTTATTATTGGTAAGTAAATATATTTATGTATTTTGTAATGATATAATATCTACAAACATTTCTTATTTAAGCAAAACACTTAACAACATTTTTATTATTGGTAAGTAAATATATTTATGTATTTTGTTTATTCTATTTTTATATTGTCTATTGCTAATTCTATAGTATTGAATGATGCAATTATTTAAATTGGTTAAGCATAACAAATAGTTGTTTATTTTATTCACATAGGAACTATATTTTGATTAAATATGTATTAAATATATCTCTCTTATCTCTTATTAAAGTAATGCTTATGTGTCTGACTGTACAAATTAACCTTAATAAACAAATCATACCATAACATGATTAATGCATATTATTAACATTATTTCTTAATAGGCAGCATATGAAATCTAACGTTATCAATCAAAAACTTGAGGTGATAAAAAAACAAAAAAACATTACACTATCTGCCGTCCCGCCCTCCTCTGACTCTGATTGGCCGGGATTCACGGCCCATGAACCTGAAACAAACCAATCAAACCATGATGGCAGCGAGTATTACCCAATCAGGGGCAGAATAGGACGTGTCTTCACACAATGCGGGTGGGGTGATTTGCATGGGATGCTGCATAATGTGGACCTATGTAAAATACGGGACAAATCGCGTCCCGTATTGATTTGATACGGGACGCGTCATTTTGGCTGTAAATACGGGACGATTCCGTATTTCACGGGACGGGTGGCAACCCTAGCAGTACACCTCACAGCCTGTCACTGTATGATATGCTGAAATCCAAAATAAATGTCTGCCTGAATAATAATAATAATAATAATAAAACAGCCCTAAATAAATAAATAGAAATGAAAAAAATATATATTTCACAGCCCAATTTCACCTGAAAGTGATAGTACACCTCGGACACCGTCACTATGATATGCTGAATTCCAAAACAAAAGTCTTCCCGAGTAAATGGAAAAACAGGCCTAAATACATATAATAAAAATGTAACAGGCCAAAGTCACCTGAAAATGAGAGTACACCTCACAGTCTGACACTGTCTGCTGCTAAATTCCAAAATAGAAGCCCTCCAACACTCATATATACGATGTTTTGCCCATAAATTCTAAAACTAAGAACATGCCTAGTTTCCACAGACCAAATTCACCTCAGATGGAGAGTACATCTTCTCACGGTGTCAACTACATTCTGATGTTGTATTCCAAGATTAGAGCCCCCCCAAACTGCGTATATATGAAGTTTGGGGGGGCTCTAATCTTGGAATACAACACCAGAATTTCCTGAAACAGTGTAGTTGACACCGTGAGAAGATGTACTCTCCATCTGAGGTCAATTTGGTTTGCGGAAACTAGGCATGTTCTTAGTTTTAGAATTTATGGGCAAAACATCGTATATATGAGTGTTGGAGGGCTTCTATTTTGGAGTTTAGCAGCAGACAGTGTCAGACTGCTATCACTTTCAGGTGAAATTGGGCTGTGAAATATATATTTTTTCATTTCTATTTATTTATTTAGGCCTGTTTCATTATTATTATTATTATCAGGCAGACATTTATTTTGGATTTCAGCATATCATACAGTGACAGGCTGTGAGGTGTACTGCTATAATTTTCTGGTGACATTGGGCTGTAAAATATGTATTTATTTAATTATTTTTATTTATTCAGACAGACTGATTGAATAAATGAATGTGAAATCGCTTTGACAGAAGAATGCTTGTTTTCAGATCAGTTCTCTGACGGTCTTACCGTAATAGCCAGTGTATGCGCGCATCACAACATACAGTGGCGCAAGATTGACCGTGTATTTCGCGGTGGCGGCTGGCTTGACCGCAGTTCATAATTACAGCTTTAAGTGCTTATATTGTGTCTCTTAATGACAGCCGCAGGTGCAGATCTTCTGATGTGTGTGTGTTTCAGTTCCTCTGAAGAGCATCTCAGTGCAGCTGCAGGTCCAGGATCACGTGGTGTCCGTCAGCTCCAGTCTGCAGTACGTCAATGAGGAGGAGCGCCCCCTGGAGGCCGTGTTCGTGTTCCCGCTGCCCGCCGATGCCGCCGTGTGCCACTTCAGTGCCAGGATCGGAGAGCAGGAGATCGTGGCGGAGCTGCAGGACAAACAGAGCGTGAGTCCAGTGTTTAATCTGTGACACTGCTCATTCCCAACCTTAAGTGTGCTGGAGCTAAACTCTGGAGGACAGCGGCGCTCGAGGACCGGAGTTGCCCATTCCTGCCCTGCGCCCTGCTCCAGGTGCGAGTGAAGTCATTTTAAGTAAATAAATGTAGAATTTAAACGGCTTAAAGTGCTCTTCACAGCACCGGAGTCGTGTTCCCCGTCAGGGTGTGATTCAAGCAGAGTGTTCAGAAGAAGGAAGTTCGCCTGTTGGGAGTGTTGGCACCAGTTCACCCAGTGCCCACTGTGTTGTTTCTCCCCTATCTGGGTTTTGCAAGAGAGAGAGGAGAGTTCACACAAATGCTCCTCTATAAAAGAAATACAAATGTTCTCTGTGCATCCAGGCACTGGGCCAAGGGCACAGAAGTGTGTGAAAATAAAAACAAATGTGTACACAAAAATATCCAGTTCAGAGCCGCAACCCTCAGCTCCGCTTCTAGATGGCGCTGCAGCGTAGTGAAAGGGAAATGGCCTGTCTTACTGCAGAACGCACACATAAACTTCCTAGAACTGATAACAGTGTTTCTGGCATTGAGACATTTTGTGCAGTTCCTCAGGAAACTTTGATCAGATCACACAACACAGCGGCGGTGGCGTAACATGGATTGACAGGAATACCATTAGCACAGCACATGACCCACTGGTACTATATCAGGTTATAATATAGGGGTTAAACAGATCGTTGTTGATCCGTACGGACCGGCCCCATAGTTCGGCACGCATGTGATACGCGAACTAACTGCAAGTTTAACCACCATAGAGTGACAGTTTATAATTCACATGTGTGTTCGTCTTGCTAGTTCACACATTCAGTATGTTTTAAACCATTCCTGCGCTAGAAGAGGCAAAAGAGAATTGAATTCAGTACTCGCATGCTGTTCTGTGTGCTCAGCCCAAGAGTTAGCCTGTTTTACTCTATCGGAGTAATGGCTTAAGAATAAACTGATCGACACCAGATAGATTTTTGCCCATTACCCCGATTTCGCCCGGCATTAACCTGTGTTAAGATGTTTACGTTTCGTTGGGGGCAGTCGTGGCCGAATGGTTAGAGAGTCGTACTGATGACCCGAAGGTTGCGGGTTCGATTCTCAGTCAGGACTGACTGAGGTGCCCTTGAGCTGGACACTTAACCCCCAGTCGCTCCCCGGGCGCCGCAGTGAACTACTCCAGGTGTGTGTGTTCAATACTCACTGGATGGGTAAAATGCCAAGCACAAATTCTGAGTATGGGACACCACACTTGGCTACACGTCACTCACTCACATTCTGTCGGCTTGTTGAAGTGTGGATATGTGATATGTGACACAAAAGCGTCCTTATTTATGGCAAATTTAAGCACATCCAGCAAGCGAGTGTTTCACGGTTGGGGAGGAGAAATATATCGCAAACTCCGACTTGTTTTTGACCCAAGAAATGTGTTCTCATCTCATGCAGCCAAAGGACAAGAGAGTCTGAGAATGAGTCTGTGCAAGTTTCCCACTGACTTTTTTAAATAATCAGAGTTTTTTAATGCTTTAACATCACAACTCAAAATAAATGGATGCTTACATCTCGACGTCATCACCGTTGAATAAACTGTTTTTTTATACAGTGTTGTAAACGCGGTTGACTTGCATTGCCAGGTTATTAATTTGCATGTAAACCGGTGAATTGGGTTATTTCAATAAACTGATTTTTGGTAGTTATCAGCGTATTTGTGTCAACTTTGTTCAGATCACACATTACACTACAGAAGTTTTTCTTATCTTTCTACAGTAAACCATTTAACTCTGGTGGAGATTGTAGAAATACACTTTTGTCTTGATATTGTTTTTGACCACCTTCCACAGTGTCTCTGAGCGTTTGAATAAAACGCATCTTTTTTATTGATGTGTTTTTTAAGGCTTCTGTATGTAAAGTACCTCTGATATGAATGACCTTCTCTCTGTGACTGTGAAACCAGTAATACATCTCACTGGTTTATCTCTGCTGTTGTGTCTGATATAGTTGAGGAGGCCCTCAGGTGACCCCTGGAATTTACACCATTAGAAAATAATGTGTTCCACAGATCTGCAAAGAGCCAGTTAAAGGTCTAGTGAGGCTCTCGCAGCATCAGGATTTACCTGAAATACAGCAATATTAATCAAATTATGGCACAGGCATACACTAAACTACAGGTCCTTCTCAAAAAATTAGCATATTGTGATAAAGTTCATTATTTTCCATAATGTAATGATAAAAATTAAACTTTCATATATTTTAGATTCATTGCACACCAACTGAAATATTTCAGGTCTTTTATTGTTTTAATACTGATGATTTTGGCATACAGCTCATGAAAACCCAAAATTCCTATCTCAAAAAATTAGCATATCATGAAAAGGTTCTCTAAACGAGCTATTAACCTAATCATCTGAATCAACTAATTAACTCTAAACACCTGCAAAAGATTCCTGAGGCTTTTAAAAACTCCCAGCCTGGTTCATTACTCAAAACCGCAATCATGGGTAAGACTGCCGACCTGACTGCTGTCCAGAAGGCCATCATTGACACCCTCAAGCGAGAGGGTAAGACACAGAAAGAAATTTCTGAACGAATAGGCTGTTCCCAGAGTGCTGTATCAAGGCACCTCAGTGGGAAGTCTGTGGGAAGGAAAAAGTGTGGCAAAAAACGCTGCACAACGAGAAGAGGTGACCGGACCCTGAGGAAGATTGTGGAGAAGGACCGATTCCAGACCTTGGGGGACCTGCGGAAGCAGTGGACTGAGTCTGGAGTAGAAACATCCAGAGCCACCGTGCACAGGCGTGTGCAGGAAATGGGCTACAGGTGCCGCATTCCCCAGGTCAAGCCACTTTTGAACCAGAAACAGCGGCAGAAGCGCCTGACCTGGGCTACAGAGAAGCAGCACTGGACTGTTGCTCAGTGGTCCAAAGTCATTCGGAAATCAAGGTGCCAGAGTCTGGAGGAAGACTGGGGAGAAGGAAATGCCAAAATGCCTGAAGTCCAGTGTCAAGTTCCCACAGTCAGTGATGGTCTGGGGTGCCATGTCAGCTGCTGGTGTTGGTCCACTGTGTTTTATCAAGGGCAGGGTCAATGCAGCTAGCTATCAGGAGATTTTGGAGCACTTCATGCTTCCATCTGCTGAAAAGCTTTATGGAGATGAAGATTTCGTTTTTCAGCACGACCTGGCACCTGCTCACAGTGCCAAAACCACTGGTAAATGGTTTACTGACCATGGTATTACTGTGCTCAATTGGCCTGCCAACTCTCCTGACCTGAACCCCATAGAGAATCTGTGGGATATTGTGAAGAGAAAGTTGAGAGACGCAAGACCCAACACTCTGGATGAGCTTAAGGCCGCTATCGAAGCATCCTGGGCCTCCATAACACCTCAGCAGTGCCACAGGCTGATTGCCTCCATGCCACGCCGCATTGAAGCAGTCATTTCTGCAAAAGGATTCCCGACCAAGTATTGAGTGCATAACTGAACATAATTATTTGAAGGTTGACTTTTTTTGTATTAAAAACACTTTTCTTTTATTGGTCGGATGAAATATGCTAATTTTTTGAGATAGGAATTTTGGGTTTTCATGAGCTGTATGCCAAAATCATCAGTATTAAAACAATAAAAGACCTGAAATATTTCAGTTGGTGTGCAATGAATCTAAACTATATGAAAGTTTAATTTTTATCATTACATTATGGAAAATAATGAACTTTATCACAATATGCTAATTTTTTGAGAAGGACCTGTAGTCCTGAGAAGTTTGAGAACCGTGACGATAATAAAAGTGTTCTGCTCAGACTGTTGAGATCAGACAGAAATGACCAGTTGTTCTGGTGTTTGCGGTAATGGATGTGTTTGTCTCTTGCAGGCGCGGGATCAGTATGATGATGCTGTGAGTTCGGGTCAGCAGGCGTTTCTGCTGGAAGAGAGCGATCAGAGTTCGGATGTGTTCAAACTGAGTGTCGGGTGTTTGTCTCCGGGTCAGAATGCCGTCATCACCATCGTCTATGTGATGGAGCTCAGCGTTCAGGCCGACCACGCTCTGCGCTTCTGTCTGCCGGCTGTACTCAACCCCAGATACACACCCGCAGGTGCAGATCACATGACTTCAACACACACACTCAGATCATGATCATCTTCTGTGGCGTAATTACACACGTGCTTTTCCATTCGTGTATTTCTACATGATTTATGTTCGATTTAAAGCAGCAATGTTTTGAAAGCAAAACAAAAGTACAAAACATCTTTTTATGAAACTATTCTTATAGGGAATGATGTGATCAAACCTCTTATTCCCCCTGTCAACTACACTAGCAGTCAAAAGTCTCTTCTGTTCTGCATTTATTTGATCAAAAATACAGTAAAACAGTGAAATATTATTACAAAGTAAATCAGCTGTTTTCTATGTGAATATATAGTAAAGTGTAATTTATTCCTGTGATCAAAGCTGAATGTTCAGCATCATTACTCCAGTCTTCAGTGTCACATGATCCTTCAGAAATCATTCTGATATGATGATTTGATGCTCAAGAAAGATTTATGATTATTATCATTCATATGTTTTCATTGATGGTAATCAGATGTAGTGCAGTGCTTTAGTGTTCAGCGGTCGAATCGGCTGTGTCCTAAAGCCATCAGGTGCTCAGGTCAGTTCTGGTCAGGCTGTTGACTGGTGTTATACAGTATCTTTGTTTGTCCGTGTGATTCTCTCAGCTTCATCCGCTGGTGTTCCAGAAGTTTCCTCAGCATGTGTTATTCCGTACACACTGTCTCTGAGTGTCGATGTGAGATCTTCAGACCGCATCTCCAGACTGGAGTCCAGCTGCCCTCTGGATCCTCTGGTGTTCCTCGACTCGGATCACACTCAGGCCACGGTACTGTGTGTGTGTGTGTGTGATTGTGTGTGATTGAGTGTGAGTGTGAGTGTGAGAGTGTGTGAGTGTGTGTGTGAGTGAGTTTGTGTGTGATTGCGTGTGTGTGTGTTCTTGTTTATATTACATGGACCAAATGTCCCCACGATGTAATAATAACCTGAGATCACCTACATCACCCGCCAGCGGTCCCCACGAGGGAAATGGATTAATAAACATACTAAATGATGTTTTTTTGAAAATGTAAAAATGCAGAATGTTTCCTGTGATGGTTAGGTTTAGGGATAGGGGTTAGTGTAGGGGGATAGAATATACAGTTTGTACAGTATAAAAACCATTACGCCTATGGAGAGTCCCCACTAAGATAGCAAAACAAACCAGTGTGAGTGTGTGTGTGTGAGTGTGTGTGAGTGTGTGTGAGTGTGTGTGAGTGTGTGTGAGTGTGTGTGAGTGTGTGTGTGTGAGTGTGTGTGAGTGTGTGTGAGTGTGTGTGAGTGTGTGTG
>RJVU01060905.1:371455-386878 GCA_003731715.1 Anabarilius grahami
CGAGGGAAATGGATTAATAAACATACTAAATGATGTTTTTTTGAAAATGTAAAAATGCAGAATGTTTCCTGTGATGGTTAGGTTTAGGGATAGGGGTAGTGTAGGGGGAGAGAATATACAGTTTGTACAGTATAAAAACCATTACGCCTATGGAGAGTCCCCACTAAGATAGCAAAACAAACCTGTGAGTGTGTGTGTGTGTGAGTGTGTGAGTGTGTGAGTGTGTGTGTGAGTGAGTGAGTGAGTGTGTGTGTGTGTGTGAGTGAGTGTGTGTGTGAGTGAGTGAGTGTAATTGTATACAGTATTTATGCACTTAACGTCACAGTTTCAGGAAGCCTGTAATGGTGTGTGCAGGTGAATCTGAGTGCTGGTCACCAGTTTGATAAGGATGTAGAGCTGCTTCTGTACTATGAGAATACCCATAAGCCCACTGCTGTCGTGGAGGCCGGAGCGGCCGAGGCTCAGCCAGGTACATGTTTTTGTTTGTACATGAATTTAGTATACTGTAAATATACTTCTGTGTGAGTTAAAGGGTTAGTTCACCCTAAAATGAAAATTAAGCCATCGTAGGCAAGAAGCAGCTTCACACTCACGACTGCAATGTGAAATATCAGATATGGCCAGAATTTCTACATGAAGGCAATTATTTGGCCATTGGTGTTTGTGTCTCACTAAGCGATTAAAGATTTTGGTTCACAGTTTACACCCTCCTCTATATACTCCACATTTCATTTCATTTCATTTGCACTATTAACAATTCTTCCTACTGTATTAGAGAAAACCGGTTCATTTGTGTGTGTCTGTGTTTGGACACAGGACTTGATTAGTTGTTCATGTACTCTGATTAACTCTGTAGGACTGTCGTACGGTGTAAACGGTTCATACTGAGTTCACTCCATTCTCACCCGCTCACCCTGTTTACACTGTCTCTGTTTCAGGCTCTCTGATGGGCGACCCGGTGCTCATGATCAGTTTGTACCCAGAGTTCCCTGCAGACATAATGTCATCATTGGCGTCTCAAGGCGAGTTTGTTTTTGTGGTTGACAGATCCGGCAGTATGGACTGCGCGATGCATAATGGGAAAGACTCACAGATGCGCATCGAAAGTGCAAGAGTAAGATTCATGATTTGAGATCTGACAGATGTATTGAGATGTGCTGAGTCTCATCTGTGCATGTGTCTCTCTAGGACACGCTGCTGCTGCTGCTGAAGAGTCTGCCCATGGGATGCTACTTCAACATCTATGGATTCGGATCTCACTTTGAGTCCTTCTTCCCGTCAGTATCCAGATGTTAGTTGTTCTTCAGGATTGATCTCATGCTGTTAGCGGTGGTTTTGTGAGAGACTGTGGTGTGTGTCGTTGCAGTCAGAGTGTTGTGTACAGCGAGGACACGATGGAAGAGGCTCTAAAGAGAGTGAAGAACATGAGGGCAGACATGGGCGGCACAGAGATCCTCCAGCCTCTGAAACACATCTACAGTCAGCCCTGTCACCCAGATCACCCCCGACAGGTACAGCCAAACATATTAATCATCGAACACTCTTTCTGAACATCAGTGAGGTGTTTCCTCTGCCTGACACTGATTCTCTCTCAGCTGTTCATGTTCACGGATGGAGAGGTGTGGAACACTAAAGAGGTGCTGGACCTGGTGAAGAGTCACGTCTACTCTCACAGGTGCGCGCGCTCGTCTCACTCCTCCTCATCTACTGATATCACTGCGTTCAGCTCATGTCAGATGATTGGTGTTCTCGTGTCTTCAGGTGTTTCTCCTTCGGGATCGGTGAGGGTGCGAGTACGGCTCTCATCACAGGAATGGCCAGAGAAGGTTCTGGTCACCCTCAGTTCATCACAGGCACTGACCGCATGCAGCCCAAAGTAAGATCTGCTGTGGACAGAATCAGTACAAGAGGTTTAGGGTTTTTATTCACCACCCTCTCCTGTTCTTCTCTGTCAGGTGATGCAGTCGCTCAGGTTTGCTCTCCAGCCGGCCGTTGACCGTATCTCTGTGGACTGGACCCTTCCTGAGGGTGTTACGGTGGACATGCTGTCTCCACCCATCAACACCCTGTTCCAGGGTCAGAGGGCGCTCATCTACGCTCGGCTGAAAGGACAGGTCAAAGCTTTTTGATGGTTTAATCTATAGGGCCTTTGGAGACCAGAGCCACACTGTTTAACCCAAGGGCTCCTCAACTAGTATCCCACGGGCAAAATACGACATGTCAATCATTGTGTGGTTCTGAGATTAAGAAAAAATGCTGCCTGACAGCCTGTCCTAACCCAGATGTGACACAACACTGGCCCTCGTAAGAAAGTAGTTGAAGAGCCGTGTAAAATCATCAAATGCTCATGTTTTTTCTGTTCCTCCCTCGTCATAGAGTTCAGGAACGACAGAAGGAGCAGTAACTCTGAAATACAGGCTGAAAGACCAACCAGTGACTAACCAGCTCCAGTTTACTCTGAAACCTAAGGAAGACACAGGGTAACACACACACACACACGCTCATATTCACACACACTAAAATTATTATTTTTTGTTTGTTGTTAAATTCGTTACCTCTCTGATCTTCCATTTCCTCTTATGTTGACTGATAAAACTCTTCATCATTCAGGATCAGCTGCAGTAGATTTTACTTGGTCTGTCTCTGATCACAGGATTAAGACAAATATGTGCTGATCACCGGTACTTTGGCACATAACAAGTTAAAGTGTTGAGTTATGAAGATTATCTTAAATCATTTTACACATGTTGGATGGCATCATCTTGCTTTCTTTGCCAACAAAAAATCTCACTAAATGATGTTTTATTAACAAAGTTCGGGAGGAAAACGTTCAAATTACCAATCAGCAATAGATAAGGCCTATATATGTACATAGCCGACTCACCTACGTTCCTCCAGTTTTCTGCATTTGGCCCCATCCTACATTCCCAACATGTCCGAAATAGAGCTCCTCCCATCCGATGAAGGACCTTTCAGCCTCAAGGAACCTTTACCGCAATCCTCTGGTCTAAGGAGCGATTCTCCTCTGTCTAACACCCCTGTCGATCCATCGGCGTTATCTCGCGGACATCAGACCAAACAAACGGGTCCTATCCTTGCCACTGTGAGCGAAACATCCGCAATCTCCTTCTGCATCTTACTCTACTCCAGCCTAATCATTTCTTCCTGCCTTAGAGAAATGGACAATAAGGCCCATCGAACACAAAGCTTGCGTCTTGGGCATTGCCGCCCTCTTCTCGCAAAGGAACGGGCCTATCTCCAGCGTCAGGCAGGAGACGCAGCGTCAGGCCTTCAGCAAGCAGTGCCGCAGATTCAGTCCCAGTCAGCTCCACTAGCGGAGCAAGCTCATCCGTCGCAGCCATTTCATCCCGCCAACTCTAACCCTCCCCATTGTCCATAACCTGCAGCTCCTAGTGCAAGGCAACGCAGACCCAGATAACAATTGCTTCTCCCACTTCCCACTTTGTTACCACAGGAGGCTTGCCTGTCCGATCGCTGTGAGTATTGAACTCCCGACGGACACTGTGAGAGCCCTCCTAGTCGAAAATAGCCAAACATTTTGCCTTACTGCCATCAGGTGCTTTTACTCGTCCGATCGCTGCGAATATTGAACTCCCGTCGGACACCGCGAGAGTCTTCTCGGTCAAAACGTTTCCAGAAAACGGTTAAACTCCATCATCATTCGTCAGCTGGTGGGACTTACCCGTCCGATGCTGTGAGTGTTCAACTCCTGTCACATGTCGCTAGAACCCTCCCAATCCAGGTGTCTAAACTCCATCCTTGTTGGCTGGCCGGCGGGGTTTACCCATCCAATCGCCACTGCTGTCCGTTGTTCGTTTTGCATCCTTTGGGGGAGTACTCTGGGTTTGGGCAAAAATTCTGAGCTCTGAGCCGTTCCCTCGGACAGCACGCCAAATATGCATACTTTTTATACTATCTGATTATTTGTACTCCTGAATACAGTTTTATTATTGTTCATTTTGGCTGTAATAGGACAATTATGGATGTGACGTGAAACAACACAAAGAAGAGTGGGATGAATCGAGCTCAGTTCACATTAGTGGCACTGTATCAGATCACGTTCAATAGGCACTGGTCTGCATCTCTGATGGTCAAGACTGTCTTTACGGGTTTGTTTTCATTGCAGACGGACGATCCACCGGCTGGCGGCCCGGTCTGTGATCCGCTCTCTGGAGCTGCAGGAGGGGGCCGGAGGAGCAGACGCCGAGGCCGTCAGGAGCAGGATCGTGGAGCTCAGTGTTCAGGCAGGAGTGAGCAGCACTCACACAGCCTTCATCGGCGTCAATAAAGACAGCAAACAGACAGTCAAAGGGCCGCTGCTGCAGAGGAGAGTGCCGGTACAGCGTAAGTTCACTGATTTCTGTTTAGAGCAGGGCTGATCCCGGAGAAACACTGTCCTCCAGTCACAATCAAACACACCTGGACCTGATCAACTCTACAGGATCTCTAGAAACAGAGATTGTCTTATTATTGGGAGATACGAGGGTCTGTGGCTCTACCATTGGAGAAAGCCTAACAGCTAACTTGGATCACATGTCTTAACAGTTGTGCAACACTCAGTCACTGTTTGCGGATACTATAGAAATGAAAGGAAGTGCTGTAAACTGAATCATATCTGTCTGTGACTTCTCTTATACAAACAGCATTTTTTTTCATTGTAAACTCTAAAAATAGATCAATCCAAAACTAATGTTTAAGAGCAAGTATATTTAAAAAGTAGCCATGGGCTGTCGATTCATTTAATGATAAGCCATTTTCCCACAAAAGCAGTTTATTCAAGGTAGTGAAGCATCTCCTCTTTTGACATCCATCCTCTGGTCTCCTGTGTACCGTAGCGTTGCAGGTTTGTCTTGAAGTGGCTTAGCTAGAACAGGTAAGTGTGTTGGAACTAAACTGTGCAGGACACTGGCCCTCCAGGATCAGGACTGTTTAGAAGCAGGATTTCAGAATCGGTTTTTCTGTCACATAATACTGTAACACTGGTGTATTCTCATCATCAACATGTGATATTAAATTCTTTATTAGATATGCTTCAAGGGTTTGCAATGTGTTCTGCCCCGATGAGAATGAGCGGTAAGGAATAATATACTGTTCTTTCTTTTTAAACTCTTACGTGGATCAGTCCATCTCTCAAGTGACCTCTAAGTATTGATAGTGCAAAACTAACAAAATCCCTAACGTTGGGGTTGAATGTCCCTGGTGGAGGAGCATATAGGCCTTTTTCACAGATATAAGTTCTGTTGTACATTTTTTAATTTGTATTATTATTTGTTATTCTTTTATATTACATCTGTACATTTCTCCAAGAACCTGAATGAAGCTTTTCCCCAGATTTCCACCAGCTCTAGCTCTGTAAGCAGCAGAATCTCAGACTCATTTTTAAAGCAGATCGCTCTCATTGAGGTCTTATATCTGTGAAAATTTCAGCTTCCTGTCTGTTTCAGACATAATCAAACCTAAAGTGAGGGATATTCAAAAGAAATTGCACACTCACATTTTTACGTCCCATAAAAATATTAAGAGAAGCCTGAAATGTTCTGCATTCACACTATATTTAACAGAAACGCCTGAAAGTCAGGGATGAGACTCCAATCCTTCCCATTGTAAATTTCACTCTACATGTGGAACCCTGAACAATAATTGACCTTCAGTTATAAGTCTAAGGAACAAGAACTTGCAAAAATATTTGTTCATGAACCTTGAAATGTGAAGATCAGTTTTCGTCCCAAAGAGCAACACCCGTCCTGAACTCAAATGAGTTTTGTCAGTGTTCATATGAAGATGTGTTGTGTGCCATGACTCAAAGATGGCCGCTGTGGTTTAGCCATGTAAAATAAAAACTACACATTTTTTCAGTACTAATACGTACGCAGAGGTAATCGCTCAAAAAAAAAAAAAAAAAAGAAAAAAAAAAAGCACCTTTACTGTTTTTGGAGCTCTTGAGATGGATTTGAGCCGTGTGTGTTGTGGTTTGGTGGGTGTTTTTGATCTTGTTTTATGTTTTTAAAGTGTCTGCTGTTCTTATGCATGTGCTTTTCTCTCTATTCTTAGCAATGGGGGCTCCCAAGTTATTACAATTTAGCAGGCGTAAGTGAAATACACGGCCAACACACCCTTCATTCAACTCCTGTTGTTCTTTTCTGAATGTGTATTTTCATCTAATTGTCTTTTTCCTCATATCTGAATGTCACTCTGAATGATTGTTTCAGCATGTGCTCTTATCAGTTTCTCTCTGTTTTCTTAGCAATGATGGCTGACGCGGTATTTTGTTCTCCAATGCGTAAGTGAATTACACGACCAACACACTTCACTCAACTCCTGTTCTTTTGTGAATGTGTATTTTCATCTTAGTCTTTTTCTCCATATCTAAATGTCACTGTCTGAATGATTGTTTTAGCATACACTCATATCTGTTTCTGTTTTCTCAGCAAAGGCAGCGCCTCAAATGTGTAAGACAAGATATATTTCTCTGAGCTTTTCTTTTTCTTTTATATAAATTGAATGGTCTGTTTCTGAAAGTCACTCTTTGAATGATTGTTTTGTAGCACGCGCCATCTTCCAGTCTGCTGACTGCGGCATAATTGAATGTGATTCTGCGTCATATCAGGGTAAATCAACACATCAGGCTCAGTCAGAAAACATGACTCTAATCAGACAGGATTCGCTCAGATGGGGACGTCATTATGATGCGACAATTACAGAACTGCTTTTGCATTTTAATCCCATCTGATTTGGCGACATCAGTCATGCTTCCCATTCCCTGTCTGTAATGTGTTCATTTCTTCAATAAATTGCCCTCAACAATAAATAGTTAATAGTAATTACTGACAAAACATTTGTTAAATGTAGTTTCCTTTTGTTGCACTCAAAGCCTTGGAGTCGATTCTCTTGAGTGTTTAAATATGTTTAAATATCTCTAATATTACATGTTGATGTTGTTCATTGTAAGACAAACAAATGAAGGACAAGCTTCAGCGTTTATTTATCTGCTTCTGGACATGGAATATATTTAAGCGTTTGTGCTTTTGCTCTAAACGCTTTAAATGGTGATAAATCATTTCATGTAGATTATTCTAGAATTAATCATGACATAAGATTATAATGTACTTTTCTTCACTTAATTCAAGTGACAGATGAAAAGAGAAGCACATTATTACGTACAGAGCTCATAAAGCAGCCTGAATTCATAACCTCATGTTTTATCATCATACACATTTCTGCAGTAAGAGTCAGGTTATATTAGGGTTACAGTTAGATTGTCTTCTCCAGTTGAATTTTGTCATTTGAATGTAAGTGATGATGTCACAGCTGCTGAGGTTTTAATGTTAAACCTTCAGAAATGACGAAACTCGCTCTGTGACGGAGCATTGAAATAGAGATGTTACACACGTTATGTGCAGTTATGCTGCGCTTCACTGTAAGATTTCATTTATCATCTCTAATCATCATATGATATAAAGCTGCTGTTTGTTCTTCATGTTCCTTCTGTCTAAACTCTCGGTGTGTGTCAGCAGAACCCGAGCCACAGGCGGACCCTTTGCTCCAGCTGGTCTCTCTGCAGAAGGCCTCGGGATGCTGGGAACTGAGCGCTGCACTGGCTGCTGTGTTTGGAAAGACGGAGGACGAGGTGACCAATCACAGACCAGCACAGGTGGGGCAAATGATGTCATGTCCTCAGATACGTCCTGATTGATTCAGTGTGTGTGTGTGACGTGTGGTTTGTGTTCCAGGTGGACGGGTCAGTGTGGGCCACCGTTCTGGCCCTGATCTGGTTAAACGCATGTAGATCAGGTGACCAGGTGGAGTGGCAGTTTGTGGCCATGAAGGCGGCGTCGTGGATCCGCTCTCAGAAACGTGAGACATCAGCATTCAGTGTGAGTTAATGCCGTACGTCTTCTTGTACAGTGGTGACTGAGTTTGGAGGTGTGTGTGTTTCAGCGGACGGCCTGTCTCAGTGCGTGTGTGACGGGAACATCCTGTTGGGGTGTCATGTGACTGAAGACGTGCTGGGAATCTGAAGACTAAAGAATCGTGTGCTGTCCGAAGACCAAATAACTCTGTCTGTCAATCACAAACATTTGTGTGTTTTTCTGTATGTAAGCTTCAGGGCCTGTCCTAAATTCATGTTATTGCTCTAAATCTGATTCTAAAAATATCATCTTATGGCGCTTTGTGCTCTGAACTATCATGATTTGTGTGTGATCATCAGTCCATTAGTTTGCTGTGTTTCAGTGAGCTGATTGTGTCAGTGTGTCTTTACCCAACTATTTTAATAAAGTCTTACTTCACTAGCTATAATTGTCTGATACTTTTGCGTTTGCATTTAATGCATTATACTTAAGAATGACTCGACCCAACACTAGTGTTTTTTCTCTCTTAGAAATGAAAGTATTTGAAAGTAGCTTGAGTTGGGATGCAGTAACATCTGTAAAAATTTAAAACTTCATAGGAGAAAATTTAAATATTCTGTTAAATGTTCATCCATAGCATAATACATTTACATCATGGTATTAACCACAGGTAAAACACACATATTGCACCTTTACCATGGTAAAATGTAACTATATAGTTTCTATTGTATTTATGTAAAACAGTAGCATAAATAAATGCAACAGGTTAATAACAAAAAATACTGTAATTATATTCCATTACTCTAATTCATGTCTACATTAATAATCTGAAATTTGATATGAATATACCACATTTTTGCCACAATACCATGGTGCAGTTCAGCAGTGGGTCGCTGTACAATGTGAACTGGCCAGTTAGTGTTACTACAGTAAATCCATAGTAAATTATGGTGTTTTGTAGACTGAAAAGCCTTCTAACTGGATCTTTCTTGCGTTTGTGATTTAAACCAGATGAAACAGTGCTGACAGAGACATTCGTGTTCCCTTTCGATATGTTTCACTCATATTGCGTCAGTTTTTAGTTGACGCGTATGGGGAAAACTCCAGTTTGTGCCACTTGTTGCATTTCGGACTAATTTTGACCTAAGATCATGTGTGCAGACTCTCAAGCTCCCTCTTCTGCGGTTGGTGCTGGTTTGCCAATCGAGTGATCTGACTTTCTCATTTCAGAGGTTTTTCCCTCCACTCGTGTCTCAGGGATTCACGCAGGAGGTTCAGTCTGTGTACGTTTACACCATCCAGCTTCTACGGTGACCACCGGTTTAAAGGGCTTCTTGAACCTTCACAAAGTGTATGGACGCGGCTTCAGAGTGTCCTGAGCGATTGGCTAATACTTTCTCAATCAGAGGATTTGGCTGTAGCTCATGGAGACTTGGTACTCGATTATATGAGGAGCCTAGGATTACGTAAACCTGCAAAAGACACCTTTTCTGGGCGTGGACTTGGATTCTCGCACAAGATCTAAAAGGATATTAAAGGGATAGTTCATCCACAAATGAAAATTTGATGTTTATCTGCTTAACCCCAGCGCATCCAAGATGTAGGTGACTTTGTTTCTTCAGGAGAACACAAATTATGATTTTTTAACTCCAACCGTTGATGTCTGTCAGTCTTATAATGCGAGTCAATGGGAACACAGTTTATAAGAGTCAATAAACACACACAGACGAATCCAAATTAAACCCTGCGGCTCGTGACAACACATTGATGTCCTATGACACGAAAGATCAGTTTGTGCGAGAAACCGAACAGTATATCATTTTTTACCTCTAAAACACCACACTGTCCAACTGCGTTCAGCATTCGCTTGGTGAGGTCTGATCGCCCTCTGATAACGGCAGTGATGTCTCGCGCATATACTTCAATGAGAGCCAGACATCACTGCCGTTATCAGAGCGCTGAAAAACTCTACAAGGCCTACCTGGGTGAACTGAAAGGACAGGTAAATTCCCATCCGCATATGGATATGTGTTCTCATATGCATGTATATAATTGCTAAGTGCCAAATCAGTGGTTTTCAGATGACATCTACTACAAAGGAGCCAAAACTTCATGTTGTTGCTGGATGCCTGAAAGGAATCACCGCTCTGATGGTGAACTTCACCAAATCAGTGGAAGACGGTGGGTGTGTGTTTGAGTAAATATACTGTCCTGCACTGGTCTTGACCTAATTACATAAATATGCTCACTCTTTGGCTTTAAACAGACCCGGTTACATCAAAAGAAATCTTCGATTATGCGCTAAAGGCGATTTGTCTACAGGTAGGAATAATTAAAGGGTTAGTTCCCCCAATGATCACTCATTAGCCAACACAACTCATCTCACTCAATAGCAACAGGTTACTTTAGCCCTGCACGCAACGTCTGCTGCGTTCTGTTGTGTTGTTGATATCTGCTCCATTGCTATCTGAATTTGTTATCCATACTGCTGCTGCACAAAATATTTGCTGTAGCTTCTTTAGAATATAAATACAAAAGCGAATCCTGTTCCATTTAAAGTTCAGCAAGCTTGTCTCTGTATCCTTATACAACATGCATGTGTGCTAGCTGCTAATATGCTTAGTAATTCTCTCTAAGCATTAAACAGACTGTTGATATGACATAGAATTGATAAAGCAGACTACGCAAAAACGCACAGTGATATAGTGTAAAACCCATGTACTTATCTTAGATGATTTCTGAAGCACGCTGTGCTACTAAGCAATGCCAACTCATGTATTTAAAGATTAAGCACGCAAGCTCATTGGCTACTAATACAGCAGGAACCAATCATCTGTGACCTATAGATAATGATGTGATAATTAGCAGGTTGTGTTAAAGGACCTATTAGTCTGCGCCATCTAGAGTTTCATGCCAGAACTTTGTATATAGGAAAAAAATTCTGACTGAGGTTATCATAATTCATGCAGAAAAGGGTTAAAGTCACCATGAAATCAAAATTGACAATTCTTATTTGTTTATGGAGTATGTTTTTTTTTAAGTTATATTTTTGGGTACTTATAGGGGAGGAGAAAGAGGCACAAGATTGGGACAGGACCATGAGCCGGGAGTCAATCTCGGGTCACATTATACATTTTATCTGTGTTTTACGTTAACGTCCACTTTCCCTCACAACTGAATCTCTTCAGTCTCAGGAATTCTGGAGCAAACTGTGCAAAAATGATGAAGTAGATTTAGTTTTAATTTCTGATCCTAATCAATACAGTATATGTCAGATTTAGTTTTGAGGCCTTCACTGAGAACATGGCAGGAGAGACGGATCAGCTGGAGCTGAGGAGACGGTATCACTGTGCTGCTTATAACTGTGCCATCGCCCTGATCAGCCGCAGCTTCAACGAGACCAAATTCTATCAAGGCTTTCTCTTCACTGAGAGACCTGACAAGGTCTGTTACTGTGCAAAAAAATCCTTGATGCTTATTGTGTACAAGCAGTGTTCATAATACAATGTCTATGTGACAGTTTTTCCATTTTTACTATTTATCACTTTATGGTATTTGTTCACATTCATAGAAGCCTAGTTTATCAAACTGCCATAAATGACTTTCTGTTTGTCACCGTGTTACATAAGAAAGGCACACACACATTCCTAGTGAAACAGACTCATAACTTTAAGTGTGTTCTCTCTCTGATAGAAGGATAACTTTTTCTGAATGTCAATTAATTTTGTCATTTGATATTTTCCAGAATCAGTTCATATTTGACATCTCATTGATACACAAAGTGTGTACAACTTTCCTATAGAGATTGATGTAAGTAAAGCTTTAAAACATATTATATGATATTTCTACTTGTTTTGTGTGGTTTGGTATCATGTTTCCTTGCGTTTACAGGTCCCTATTGAGAAGAAGAAGAAACATGTCATGATCTGGAAAGAAGTGAGTGGAGAAAACAGAGGTGAGTTGTCTGAGATCCACAAGCTTGTTAACAACTATGTTTACAAAGATAAATTTCATCCACTAGTATTCATGAAAAAGTTGTTGTTGTCATCATGCATATTTCTTGTAGGAAGCAGTGAAGGCTGCTTTTAGAGTAAATTCACAAGGCACTCTTAAAAGCTTGTTCTTTTTCAGATGCACCTGTATACCTCTCCTCCCAGTCCTACATGGCAGACAGCAGTCTCAGTGAGGAGATGAGCCAGTTTGACTTCTCCACTGGAGTTCAGAGCTTCTCCTACAACTCCCAGAGTCCTTCAGACGAGGGCAGCTCCAGCAGGAATCGAGTACGTCTCAGGAGACTTTAGAGATTTCTGTAAAGCAGAGGTCATACATTTTAGAATATTATCTCTGAGATTATATAAAAAATATTTTTGTGAATATATTTCTGCATTATTAGGAGGGTAAGGAGGTTGTGTCTCTAGTCAAGTCAAGTCAAGTCAAATTTATTTATATAGCGCTTTTTACAATTGGTAATTGTTTCAAAGCAGCTTTACATATTAGAAGCACAGAAAAAAGATAAGTGGTTAAAAATAAGCTGTACAAGCAAGCGTGGTAATATGTAACATATACAAGATGGTGCTACATTAAGCCAATGTCGGCTGACTCCCAGGGGTGGAAAAAACCCCCTAGGAGAAAAACCCAGTGTGGTAACACTGGGAAAAAAGTCCTAGGAGGGAAAAAACCCCTTGGAAGATATATATAATATATGTAAATGGATGTGGAGATCAAAATCTGAATTATACAGTTTTATTATAGGGATTAAAAATAGATTATATATATAAATATATTTAAGCGGATACGGAGATTAAAAATCTGAATTATAGATGCAGCCAGAACTGGATCTGTAGGCCCATTGTCTCCTGGGCCACGTTGTAGTCAGGTCCAGGCACAGGTTCTCCATTCGATCTGGATACGGCCTGGGTCCAGCACCCGGCAAACCTCAGGATAAGCAGAGAGACTGATATTAGCGTAGATGCCATTCTTATTCTGATCTACAGGTATATCTAGTGTTATAGGAAATGTTCTCGGTTCCGGCCGACCTAATTATTGCAGCGTAACAATCCTTTAACGGATTTGAAAAAATGTTTATGTATTGATAATGTGTTATGTGTATGCAAGAGCAAAGAGATGTGTTTTTAGTCTAGATTTAAACTGACAGAGTGTGTCTGCTTCCCGAACAATGCTAGGAAGATTGTTCCAGAGTTTAGGTGCTAAATAGGAAAAGGATCTGCCGCCTTCGGTTGATTTTGATATTCTGGGTATTATCAACTGGCCTGAATTCTGAGATCGCAATAAACGTGAAGGACTATAATGCACCAAGAGCTCGCTTAGATATTGGGGAGCTAAACCATTTAGAGCTTTATAGGTAAGTAGCAAGATTTTAAAATCTATACGATGTTTAATAGGGAGCCAATGTAATGTTGACAGAACTGGGCTAATATGGTCATACTTTCTGGTTCTAGTAAGAACTCTAGCTGCCGCATTTTGGACCAACTGTAGTCTGTTTAAAAGCCGAGCAGAACAACCACCCAGTAGAGCGTTACAGTAATCTAGTCTTGAGGTCATGAATGCATGAACCAACTGTTCCGCATTTGTCATTGAGAGCATATGTCGTAATTTAGATATATTTTTTAGATGGAAGAAGGCGGTTTTACAGATACTAGAAACATGACTTTCAAATGAAAGATTGGTATCAAAGAGCACACCCAGGTTCCTAACTGAGGACGAAGATTTAATGGAGCACCCATCAAGTGTTAGAGAGTATTCAAGGTTTTTTCGTGAGGAAGTTTTTGGTCCAAAGATTAGGATATCAGTTTTTTCTGAATTTAATAATAAGAAATTTCTTGTCATCCAGTTTTTAATGTCAGCTATGCATTCTGTTAGTTTTGTGAATTTGTAGGTTTCGTCAGGGCGCGAGGAAATATAGAGCTGAGTATCGTCAGCGTAGCAGTGAAAACTAACACCATGCTTCCTAATTATCTCTCCTAAGGGCAGCATGTACAGAGTGAAAAGCAACGGTCCTAGTACTGAGCCTTGTGGTACTCCATATTGAACTTGTGATCGATACGACATCTCTTCATTAACTACTACAGACTGATAACGGTCAGATAAGTAAGATTTGAACCATGCCAAAGCAATTCCACTAACGCCAATATAGTTTTCAAGTCTTTTTAAAAGAATGTTGTGATCGATAGTGTCAAAAGCAGCACTGAGATCTAATAACACTAATAGAGAAATACAGCCACGATCGGATGATAAGAGTAGATCGTTTGTAACTCTAACGAGAGCAGTCTCAGTACTATGGTACGGTCTAAATCCTGACTGGAAATCCTCACAGATACTATTTCTTTCTAAAAAGGAGCACAGTTGTGTTGAAACTGCCTTTTCTAGTATTTTGGACAGAAAAGGTAGATTCGAGATTGGCCTGTAATTTACTAAGTCTCTCGGATCTAGTTGAGGTTTTTTAATAAGAGGTTTAATAATAGCCTGCTTAAAAGTTTTTGGTACGTATCCTAGTGTTAAAGATGAATTAATTATATCAAGAAGTGGACCTACGACCTCTGGAAGCATATCTTTCAGTAGTTTAGTCAGCATTGGGTCTAACATACATGTTGTTGATTTTGATGATTTGATAAGTTTAGATAATTCTTCCTCTCCTATAGCGGCGAATTATTCTAGTTTTACCTCTAGATGGGACTGTGGAGCTGGAGATGGATGAGCTGAATCAGCATGAGTGTATGGCCAGTATGACGGCTCTGCTGCGCCACATGCAAAGGAACAACATCACCCCCAGAGCAGAGGAGGTCAGTCTCAGCATGACCTCATGGACATGGACAGTTTTGCCTAGATTTTGAGTTAGAACACTCTCGGATATGTGCTGTGTTTTGTTTTAGGGTGTGTCACCTAGAGTCCTTCCTCCCTGGATGAAGTTCCTGCAGGGGAAGCTGGACAATCCATCCACCTCTCTGAACATAAGACTCTTCATAGCCAAACTTATCATCAATACAGAAGAGGTACTGCTTCAGCATTTTCATATCTCTGGATTTATTGATTTGTTGTATATGTATTGCTTTTATTGTACACTTTATGTCCAGATATTTTGTCTGTATGCGAAGCATTGGCTGGGCCCACTGGTGAAGCTGGTGGTTTCCAGTAGCAACGGAGGAGAGGGCATTCACTTTATGGTAGTGGACATTGTGCTGACTGTCCTCTCATGGGCCAGTGTGACCACACCAAAATTAAGTGTTTTTTTGTTTTTGTTTTTAACTCGCAGATTGAAACACAATCTGTCTGTATGTGTGTACATGTGCTTTTTTGCAAAGAAAAACATGTATAAAAATTGTGTAGGAGTGTTGCGTACTTTTTAATCTAGATAATTGTCTCTTTCCCTTATCTCTCTCACCATTTTACGGAAGATTAGGGCCAAGCAATAATAAAAAAAAATAAAACCATCTCGAGATTAAAGTTGTTAAATTTCGAGAAAAAACTCGTTAAATTTCGAGAAAAAAGTCGAGATAAAATGTTGAGAATAAAGTCATTAAATTACGAGAATAAA